>JBBBVM010000036.1:0-516017 GCA_037355625.1 Petunia x hybrida
AGAAAAAATACATAATGTCTAGTATAGGTTGAGTTTCCCCAAAATTTTACATGCACCCTTCATCATAAAAAAGTATATAAACCATAGCGCGCGCCGCAACATAACAAAAATGGAACCGAATTATGCGATATATTTAACGGAACCCTATATTTAATCTGTGTTACCAAATTACTAACTCTTTAACAAAGCGGCAGAGCCAAGTGGTTTTTAAAATTTGAACCGAAGCCATGCCAATCAGTATTGCAAAAAAGAAACTTCCCTCCAACTGATTAATTAATCTCCCACCCGTTTTTTTTTTTCGGAAAAGAAGCTTTTCCCTCCAAGGAAAACGAAATGTATGGCAGTAACTTATGCGGAGTACAACCCGGCCCATTATATACTGTCCCATAACCCTAAAAAAAGGAAATTGTCACTCATAAGCCCCCTCAGTTCCCTAAAAAACCACACATATCCTCTTCTTTCCGCCTTTTCCAACATAGTGAAGTTAAATTGATATGCCTGCAGAAAGATCTAGACATTTTCCGCGCGTCGTCGTAGATAACCATGTTTTCCACTGTGTAGACACGGTGAGGACTGACGTTAATGTTATGGCCGTGCGGCTCGATCGTGTATCTCGCCAGATGGATCTGCTGATGATGCGTTTGGAAGGCTTCGTGACGACCTTAGAACGAGTTTTGCATAATTTTGGAGGCAATTGTCCTGAAGGAGCGCAAATTGACAGTCCTATAGCCTCACAGCGCCAGGATTTGGGTTTGTTCGTTTAAAGCCGTACTCGCGTTTAATTTGACTGTAATATATACATTTCCCTGTGTCTGAATCTGCTGTTCCTTTCTGAATTTGGCTTTGGGTGCTGCTAAATTTCTGATCCTATGCCACTTGCAGCACTAGTTTGTAATTGCACGACCCTTGTTCCTCCACTTTTCGAGCAGATGATCTTCGATTCGTTTGTTCCCCTCCCCTCCCCCGGTAATTTCTTTAACTCACGCGTATGTGAAGACGATTAATTAAAGAAAATGCTATTTGATGCTGATATAGTTGAGTTGGTATTGCATCTGTCCATGGTATTTTAGCATCAGGTTTCTTTGAACATCGTCTAAACACAAGATTTTTTGTTCTTGCTGAGCTTGTTTGTACCAGAAACTTGTCTAGTTACAGTATTATGTGCTGTAGTATTCCGTGGTGTAGTATTCCGTGCACAGATGTTCCTCCAAATACTCCGCTCTTGACTAATATTGGTCTATGTTCCCCCGAATGTCATATTAATTTCTGTTTTTATTTCCAATTACCATTGACGAATACAATTGAAGTCAGAAATCAGTCCATTAGACACGAACTAAATCAAAACCACAAATTAATAAGCACTGCATCAGGATTGAGCAGGTACGTTGTCTAGACACCTATTCATCCACAGTAGAAGCAGGTGTTTCGTGTGAATCAACGCCTTCTGCTTGACACCATCAAAGAGCGGATAAGTTAATCCCAAAGTTTCAATGTCAACAACATGCAGATGACTGTTAACTAACGGGTGCAATATTGCCATGAATTGCATTATAAATTCATGTGTCCTGCTCCGACTTCTCCTCAGAACTTAGAATCCATTAATTTGCTGCAGTTACCATCACTAATGGCAGGTCCTCTGGTTTTAACCACCGTACGTATACCGTCGTCCTCAACCAATAGGGTAATCAACGAAACCATTGTCGTATTAGTTCTAATTTGTTCATTCTGTCAACAGGAGCAACGCAAACACATAATTGGACTATTTTTGGGCCACAGCTGATTAATTAGCGAATTGGGCCGCACCATCAATGAAGGCATGTGCTCGGCCCATGTAGAGTAAGCCCTCCAACACGTTTTCACCGAGTCCCCAGGAGTTGGGTCGCATAATCTATTCCCGCACGTATGAATCCTGATAGGAATTCAACATTCCCACACTCGCTGGCGTTTAAGTTTAGCCAACGACATGTGTAAAACAAGGACACTTGTTTAATCGAATTTTAGGTACTCTTTAATATTGAGCAGTTATCACATGCCCTGGTACTTTATTAATCAAGATTGGTAGAACTTGTTTTGGTTAGTAGACAAGTTCTTTGCCCTTGCAACAATACAAATAACGGGAATGCACGAAATCAGCCCAGCGGATGCAAACTTGGTGTATCGTACATGGACAAAAAGGAGAAAGTCAATACTGCTACTAAGTACTAAGTACATTACAACTTCAGACTGGACAATCGTTAGACAAGTACAAGCGCACGATCAGTCCACGATGAAGTAAGTACTGCATATATTGAGCCCAAAAAGGTGACACAAAGTATACACATCCCTAATAATCCAGACTAGAACCAAAGCTACCATCATCCGAACTTAAATCTGAATGACAAGGAGCTCCTATCTCAAAGTCAAACATCGGAAAGGTTAATTTCGTGGTTTCAACGTCAATGAGACATAGATCACAATTGACAAATAATTCACGGCAGCCGTAAATATCTGTCATATATCCGTTCCAGTGCCCCCGCCCCTGAAAGTGACAGCACCCGGTCTCTACGACTTTGCTGCAGTTTGCCGAACCAATCATCCTTTTGAGATGTCTTCTGCATTCAATCGTCTTATTTCTTCCGTCGGGCTCCTTCAATAGACTAAGCAGCACTTCCATCCCCGAGTTGATGCTAATTTCATCTTCCCTATCAAACATCAGCAATGCAATCCCGTAATTGTACTTTGCTTGGGCCACAGCTGAATTATTAACGAATTGGGCCTCGCACGAAGAATTATTAGCGACTTGGGCCATATAGTGTAACCCCTCCTTGTTACCGGCAACAAAAAACACATGAGTCCCGAGAAGTAGGGTAGCATAATCAATTCCTTTGCTGCTCAGTCCATATAGAAATTCAAGATTTCCACGGCCGCAGCGTTGCAGTTTATCCAAGATCTTCTCCAGAGGCAGGTATCGTTGAAATTGCCCTGTAAACACCAGCTTACGTGTAAGGTCGCACCTGAAATTGTAAAATGCATGCATGGTAACGTCGTGGCAAGTACTAAGGTATAAAAAAAGTGCATTAAAGAATCAACAAATCATTCTTGAACTCACACTAAGGTCAGATTTGAGATATCAGCAACAGAAGGGTCGGATTCCATAAATTTATGGATTATTGATTCTACAACTGTTGCTGGAAGGTCCAGTAGACACGGTTCTTGCTTCATCACGTTTGGACAAGTATACGAGCACAACAATTATTTTTTCTAGATGGAGGACTGAAACCCCAATATGGTTTGTGAGAAGTATTTAAAAGCTCCACTTGAACTTCATAGACGATGCATTGAAACCATACACAAAACATAAATACTACAACCCCAACTACCCTCATCAAAAGTCCAACTACACTGGATGCACTAAATACGCCAACTACCGCTTTAGAACGCGAAACGTCAACTCAAATGACTAAATGGAGGTCTGCAACTATATTTTTGGAGGAGTACTATTACAAGTTTCACTTCAAATCAACTCAATATAAATTAGGTAACCTTGTGCTGTGAAAGGTGTATGGGTGGCTAGTTAATGGTTACGATCAACAAGTAATACGATGACCAAGATTGGGTTTTTACATCTACTAACAAGAACCACCATACCCCTTAATGCTCATAGAATAATATGTTCTAGTGTTGGTAAAAAACATTGCTTTAGGACATTTTTCATCAAGAATATTCAAAATAATATTGCTAGTTCTGAATTTTTTAAACTTTTGTCATTAATAAAGAGAAACCGAAAAAAAAAAATTAACAGGATGTTATAAATTCATTTATTTGTGTGGATGACCACTACTCACTATTGTTCAATTGTAACATATGGTTTACTACCCCCACTTTCTCCTACTTAATTCCTCCCCACTAAGCGACCACTAATTCCTTATTAAGTCACTACTTAATTCTTGTAACCTTTGGGTTGATTTGTAACCTATGTATTTGTATCCTATAAATAGAGCACATTTGGCTTTATGGAAGACAGACTTGAAACACTTTGAGAATACAAGTTCTCATATACTCCTCTCATATACTTTTAATTTGTATTATTCTACTTTACTACTATTAGTTTTACAACACAGGAGATTTTTAGTAAAATGACTTATGATTAGGGGATTCCCACTTTAATAATAATAATAAAGAAAGAAGTAAATATAATTTATTATAATAAATATATAATATGATGTCATAAAATATTCAAAAATATTTTGTTAAATGTAATTTGTATAGAGTAATTAATTTAAAATCAGAAAGTGAAAGAGTCGTTTAATAACAAAAATAAATAAAAAGTAAAAATAATATATGTTCTGAATATTATGGCACCACAAAATATTTTTGATACAAATTTTCAATGATTTCTCTAATTCTAAAATTGTGTCCGAAAGTAAAACAAAAGAAAATCAGAAAGTGAAAGAGTCGTTTAATAACAAAAATAAATAAAAAATAAAAATAATATATGTTCTGAATATTATGGCACCACAAAACATTTTTGATACAATTTTTCAATGATTTCTCTAATTCTAAAATTGTGTCCGAAAATAAAACAAAAGAAAATCAGAAAGTGAAATAGTCGTTTAATAACAAAAATAAATAAAAAGTAAAAATAATATATGTTCTGAATATTATGGCACCACAAAACATTTTTGATACAATTTTTCAATGATTTCTCTAATTCTAAAATTGTGTCCGAAAATATAACAAAAGAAAATCAGAAAGTGAAAGAGTCGTTTAATAACAAAAATAAATAAAAAGTAAAAATAATATATGTTCTGAATATTATGGCACCACAAAATATTTTTGATACAATTTCGAAAATAACGACCTTATTTAAAACAAATATTTGAATATAGGCCCTATTAAGATTTCAATAATTTAAACTAAAATACTTAAATAGGCCCTATTAAGATTTCAATAATTTAAACTAAAATACTTAAAATTGAGACCCGCAGCGGCTGAGTGAGAGAGTGAGAGGATTCGAGTGTGAGCCACGCGCCTAATACGGACAAAATAAGACTCAAGGCTATTTCCGTCTTTTCATACGGCAGCCACGTATGGTGTGGCAATACGCGCGCCAAAATAGTATGCCGCGGTTCTTTTTCCTTTCAACTATCCAACATTTTATTACATAAACAACTTGGAGAAAATAATTCTAATCGATGCTGGCAGAGAATTATCAACATTAACAGTTTCCTGATTGCAACTATATAAAGACTTCCCCTGCTGGAGGTTGTATCCATCAAATTTCCAACAGTACTGCTATTCCTACACAGCAAAATTAACAACATTTAAGTGCTTCTCATCTCATTAGTGATAAAAAATCAGAGATGGTTCTCAAAGGAAAGTTGGTTTCAGAAACAGAAATCAAGTGTTGTGGAGATCTGTTTCATGAAATGTTTAGGCACAAACCACATCATATCCCCAATGTGAGTCCTGGAATAATCCAAGCTGTTGATTTGCATGAAGGAGATTGGGGAACTGTTGGTTCTGTGGTCAACTGGAATTATACTCATGGTATGATTTTCTACTAATACCACGAACTCAAATATTATTCATTTTGGCATACTGATACAATATATTTGACGTTTAAAAAAGGTCCTTATTAACAACTACTTTCAAGATCAATCAATGCTTATTGATTTTAGTTAATCTATTGATAATTGAGGTATTTAAGACGAGGTATAAGGTATAATTTGAATGAATGCTCTTATGATTAAGGCTATTACATACCTTTATTAAGGGTGTAAATAATGTGGACCTGAGTGATTAAAACTAAAGAAAAAAGCAGACATTTTCTTTTTCATTTTGCAATTACTGTAAAACTTAATCGAGTTTGCTATTTCCAAATTTGAGAATCAAGCATAACAAAATGACTGGGCATCAAAAAGTGTGGACTTTTATGTGATCATAATGGAGTTTCTTTATGTTGAATCTTCACTTGGATTGAGAGAAATTATAAATATCCAATTAAATAGGTGTTAGACCTCCTAGCAACAAAAGCTATCAATATACCTCTTTGATACAACAATTAACGCCACATCTCTTGTAGATAGTATGTTGGAAGATAGAGGCTTCCGCATAAATTTGCCAGTTCCTCACGATCCACACTTGTCATTATATAAACCGACGTTTGTTCAACACTGAAATCAATTAATAACTGCATATATTCCTCTAACAAATTAAAGAGCGTAAGTCTTCATGGTTGATTAATTTCAACTTCTTCCTCACTATGAAGAGATCTTAGCACTTGTAGAATACCCCTGAAAACTTCTTTCTTCTCGATCTAAGATATTCTATAGTATTCGTCTTCTCGAATGCTATTATTTACCCATTCGCTCTAGCATCACGTTTCTGCAAATGATTCCAAGAATATACAGGTACTTTGTTAAGAAAAACTACTCTATACGCAAAAACAAAACTAAAGTGTAACTCCTACCATTAGTGAGCATTGAACCTGTAAAACTTGCTCCATATCTTTATTTTTTATGCCTTATCTACATATAAGATTTTATCATCAAATTAAATTCAAAAGCAGACATTTATATGTTAAAGACCTATACTTTTCATCCCATCAGTAGTATTGTACCGAAAGAAATGGAAAAACTACCCACACTCAATGTTATTACATTGGCTATTCAAATTGTCTAAAGATTGTCATTTTGGTTTTCAATAGTTTGTCACTTGGAAAAATGACATAGTAAAATACTCTTCCTAACTGTGAGAGATATGATGCGCCATCTGAGTGTAGAAATTTTAGAAGACATTTTTACTTCTCTTTAGACATGTAATAATAAATATTCTCATATTTGTATATATCTTTTGTTTTTAAATTGAACTCAAAACAGAGGGGGAAGAGAAGGTTGTGAAGGTGATAGTTGAAGCCATAGACGAGGAGAAAAGGCTAGTGACTTTCAAGGCGTTTGAAGGTCATTTGGTAGAGCAATACAAAGCCTTCAAAGCAACTTTTCATATTGAGAATGAAGGAGAAAACAACTTAGTCATATGGACTATTGAGTATGAGAAGCATAATGAAGAAGTTCCAGAACCCTTCTCCTATTTGGAATTAGCTGTTAATTTGACCAAAGATATTGACGCCCACCATGTCAACCAGTAGAAGTATCTACGGTTGAGAGAAAATTATATAGCTTATCGTGAATAAAACGAGTTGAATTCCACGTTCTCTGTGAAGGTGGTGCTTGTTACCAGTTCAAGAATTCAAGTGGCTGTGCTTGTTGCTGTTTGTGTGTCTCCTAGAGATGTTTACTTTGGTGTTTTCATGAGATATTACGTATGTTCTGTTCAAGAAGAAAATATTTACATGTTTGATTTGATTTTCTGATTTTTTTAGTCTTCCACTGATTTTTCTGTCTATTTGGGTTAGACTAAACCTTATTGCCACTACTTTTTTAAAAAAAAATTATTACGAGAGGAGTACAGCCCATGCTATGCACAAACCCACCAGATTTAGTGTATTTAATTTTTACAGAAAATGCGATGTCACATATTGCAATCACAGGTTCTCCTCTTTGCATAAATGCGCCCGAAAAAACAAAAATGGTGCTCCTCATATTTAAAATTGCCCAGAACAATAGAATGTTTAATTCAATACACGTACTAAGCAGTACAACCAATCTAAAACATCACATTTCAACTCGATCTTTGATAAAATGCTAAACAAATTTTCGAAAGATTGAATGATTCTTCCGTAGTGTGACCTGAAGTTTTCATAGTTCTCCACGGTGCTAACCTCTTGTGGATACATTGCAACTTTTACCAGCTTGACTGTGCACTTCTTTGACCTGTGACAATAATTTAATTATTAATGAGATTCAAGCGCGGATACAATAAGGTCAGGCTTCTCTCTCCACTTAATTGGTAGCATATATTATCACTTATGGTGTTTTGATAGGATGGAAAATATTTTATAGGAAAATAAATATTTTGGAACTCATTTTCTACTGTTTGGTACATAATAAGAAAAAATGAAAGTTATTATCTTTATCAATTATCCCAACCAAAAATAACACCCAACCCCACTCCCCCAATTTTAAAAACCAACCAACCTCCCCGGCCCCCTCAAAACCAAACCAGCCCCTACCCAACCCTGAAAACCCCCTCACCCACCCCCTCCCTTCAACCCCAAACTGCCGTATTTAATAGTATATGGTGTCGTGGAGAATGGACGGGGACAGAAACTGAGAAGGTCGAAGAGAAGGCAGAGACGAAGAGAAATAGTCGTCACCGGAAACGGAGAGAGGCGAGTAAGGGCGGCGACGGAGATTACGATTTCACCATACCGACGACGAAGATGGAGATTTTCTGATCGAAGGTCGACAACAAGGAGAGGGTTACCGCCAGCCTAGGGGTAGGGATTGACGACGAGGGTAGTTCTGATGGAAACGGAGGACGGGGTGGTATGGGGGTTGGTGCGGGAATGGGGGAGGGGGCTGGGGACAAAGGGGCTAGGGTCCCAACGTTGTGAAGAGGGGGGAGGGTCTATGGGAAAATTAGGGTATTTTAGTTTGGGGAAATTAGGGCGGGTGGGTATTAAGGAATTTGGGTGTGCAAGGAAAATATTTTCCCTTCATTTTTTTTTAGAAAAATTATTTTTCTCTATATGGAGGGAAATGAGTGGGTATGAAAAATATTTTCCAAGTCACGTAAACAAACCAAACGAACGAAAATGAGACATAGCAAACACACCCTTAAAGCAAAGAAAATGTAAAGATGTGATAGTTATAGTCAAGTTCGAAATTCTACTGCTGAGAGAAAAAACTTCAATGTAATCAGATGCTAATTATAAAGCCTTAACTGAGGTAAGAGTTGTATGTATAGTTACAAACTGTGCCAACATGAGCCATGTCATTTATGACAAAAATGCAAATTTTCCAACCATTTTCTAAATTCTCAATCAGAATCATGAATGAAAATGACTTGTTAAAAATTAATACATAACTTTATTACAGGTCAGTCTCTTACCTTATTGTTCATTTTTTCTGGTGCACATTAGGAAAGTGAGCAGGGTATCATACAAAAGTCCTATAATGAATAGGAAAAATCCATCATGAACATGCTGAAAGAATCAAAATCCGCATAAGTGATTATCAGCTTTAGATCAAAGAATTATCAAGAAACTTCGAAATCTTTACAACAAGTATTCCTCTCACTCAACCTCCCTTCCTACCACATGCCTCATCTTCAAAATATACCATATAAAAAGAGCAGTTACAAAATATAGTATAATTACTGCTCGCTTAGGCTCTAGTAAGAGAATATATATAGAACAACGTATACTTTGAAAAGGATATTTCATGATTACACCTGTTATACTCTTTAAGTCATATCTCTTAGAGCTTTTTATCATTAGATTGCTTCCACGAATATCAGCAACCTTCAGGATAATGCTTTGAATAAATAGATTGATGCTAATAATTTTTGTATTGGCGTAAACCGGATTAGGATTACAATCGAATTTGTTAAGGGGTTTACAAGCAATTTAATGTATCAAAGTTGGTAAAACAAACAAATTAATTTCAGCAGATGAACAATAAGAACGCAAAGTGAATGATTTCAATATAACTGCTTTGAGATTACAATTGGGCAGGGTTTTTCCTAAGTATTTTGGATGTCCTTACTAGAGAAATGAGATGTTGTTTGTAGATCATGAACGTGGAGACATTTAAGAGAATTAACTAGTCACTCTTCCATATCTCAGTCGTGGCTTACTCACGATTTTACCCATTAAACTCTAAGTTAATGGGCGGAGATCATGGGGCGAGTCTTCTGCTTGAGTTAAGCTACTTCCCCAAGGCTAGGATCCCTCTGCCTCAGGGGAATGAGCTTTTTGTTCCACGAGGCGACTCTTCCTCGTGGCTTGCAGAGGACCTTGACCTCGGGGCTTCGGTTTGAGGGTCATGTTGTTTGCCTTGTGGCCAACTTACTAATCTTGTGAGAAAGACTTTGACCCCTCCGCTCGAGTTGCTACGTAAGTAAGCTATATTTCATCAAATACAGATAGTCCCCCCACTCCTCGGGCAATTGACTGAGTTTTTGAGGAGTGGAATGAGAATAAGCGGGAAAGTGACGTGGCGACACGTGCGCCTATCAAGTCAAAAAGGCGACCGTCACATCAACTTCTCGTCCGCTACACGCGGTGACAGTCGAACGATCATGCCATTTCGTCCTCCTTCCCAAGGCAATGCAATGATGGCTTCCTCCCTTATAAATACCTCAACTTGATCATTTTCATCAACACTTGCAAATTTACTCTGCTGTAGCTATTTCAAAGCAAAATATTCCACATCTTCTTTCTCAAATTTCAACCCAGAATAAAAAATTCACACCCGATTTTTGGCAAGAATGTCAACAACTAACTCAGTCTAAAATTCCAGTGGCAACCTATCCTGGCGCCACCGCTATAATTGTTGGCGGTGAGGTTGTTGACTTCGTCGATCCAATAAACTCCATCACGCGGCCCGCTGACGACAATGCAGTGACGTCTGAGGCGGGGGGCTTGATACCCAAGCGGCAGTAAGTCATCGCCGGCCGCAGCAAATCTGATGAGGCAAGCAAAAGAGATGATGATGTTTATGGTGTCGGTGAAGTCGAAGCGGGTGAAGAGTCTTCGAAGAACAATGAGATTCCCATTGAGTTGGACCTCGAGCCTCATCATGTCATCCCCTCAAGCTTTGACTCAAAGAAAGACTTTATGTTGAAGGAGCAGTCCGCTGCTCAACAAGAGAAGAACAGGAATGTCGCAGTGCAGACTACACCGACTTCAATTACACAAACCCACATGGCTTTAGTTCGGGAGGATTTCAAATGGGGACCCAAAGACAAAATTGTCGTCCCAGCCCCAAACAGCAGTACCTCCGACCACGCAGTAGGGCTTTTCTTTGTTTACACCTACACATTCACAGTGGGACTCTCCCTTCTGGTGCATAGGGTGATTAATACATTTTGCCGAACATAAAACTTGTGGTTGGCTCAACTCGGCCCCAGCCTATGGAGGGTCATCGTTTGTGAAACATTGAATGTAAGTGATCTTCCTTCAATCTTTGCTAAATTACTTTCCTTGATTCCTTCGATTGTTATTCATCTATTCCTTATTTTCCTTTGTAACCAATAAGTTTCCCATCGAACCTCCAGCCGACCTGACCGACTAGGATCGAGAAATAATGGCGATTCGAACCCCGCCAAATAGGACTTGGATGAGCATCGCCACCGAGGCAGACAATAGTTGGGTGTGAAAGAGGCACAATGAGTCATTAATCACAACTTCAGTCCCTTCAGGGAGTATTTGAGGTCTCCACTTTCATCAATTTCATCCATTATGCCACAGGTTTCCCTTGCAAGGCTGCCACAACCAGACCCAAGAAGAGCCGAAATGGGAAGAAAAAAGAAAAGGAGTCCCTCGACGTCGATTCCAATTTAGCTGCGATAGCGAACTTGGCTAGTTCCTTGAAGAAAACCAATACCTCCAAAGCCTCTAAGGGCTCTTCTGGACAAGGGACCTCTTCTAATGGTGATGACGACATCCTTAGTGATGAGGGCTTTGAGTCCTTTAAGGAAGTTGAGGTAGTAGACCTCGAGGGGTCTGACTATGCTGTCGCCAAGGCTAAAGGCAAGGCTAAGATAGGCGAGGCCTAACATCCTTCCACTGCTGAAGAGAGGGTAGTGCCGAGTGCGGCACGAGCTAACTCCGAGCCCCCCAACGCATCGGCTTCTCAAAGGGCCACGAGGAGAATTGAGGTTCCCGATGGCTTGTGTCTCTTCGACGGCTCCATGGATGTTCCCATGCACCTTAGGGGACTATTCGAGCCAAAAGAAGAGGATAATGTCAAAAACATCTCCCTGGGGATGCTGATGGCTCATTTGGCCGCTAGCGCGGTTTAGGTGAGCTTCGATGCTCGCAATTTTCCCTTTCGACTAATACTCTTGCTCTATCTTTTCCTCTAACCTTTTGCAGAGATTTTTGTATTCGCTCAAGGCGATGTAACTTGAGCGTCATCGGGCCGCACAACTTCAACGCATGGGAGATGCCTGAGATCACCAAAAAGGCAGGGTACAAGGCTGAAATCTCCTCTTTGTAAGCTAAATTAGCCAAGTCTAGCTCCGATCTGCATGAGGCTGCCGCCGCTTAGTGTGTGGAAAAAGATACGCCACCTACTATTACGGGGATACGAGTCGAGCTAGAGAGATTAAGCTTATATTACAAGTCACAGGGCACAGAGGATACATACCCGCTCCTTAGGCCAACGACCGTTCAGGGGGAATGACCATAGGACGCATGGCATACATCCCACCGCCTTAGGTTTACAGTCTCCTAGTTAGGGTTTAGTATACGCCACCACCTTCCGTTATAGGTCCATGACCTTATTAGTCTTTGTATTTTAGCTTAATTAGGACTGGGTATCCACTACTACAAATATCCCTCCTTACATTGTATTGTACAAGAGAGCGATTCACCACAAAATTCGGCTATTCTCAAGGAATAAGAATACTTTACTTTTCTTGCTCATGTTTTTCTCTCTTTTATTTACTTCCTTTTCAATCGTATTTACTCTATTGTTTGTGACCTCATTCTAAGATAATTGTTTAATCTAGGCGACCGATATTAGTAATAAACAATTTGGCGCCCATCGTGGGGCCCTGGCAATTGTAAACATTCTAGGGAGGAAAAACTGCAATCATGTCAAGCGGCGGCGACTACGCTATACGAGATACTGGTAACAAACTACAACAGATAATTCATAACTCAGTCAATATGACTAAAACTATGAATGACTATCTAAGATAAAAACCCTATTATATGCCATCATGGTTAAAATCTTACCAGTATACCACACCTAATCATGCTTCGTATGGAGCGATGCCTGCGATTCAAAAGTTTATCAATACTATCTTTGGGGTGCCCATGGTCGAAAGTACCTGGATTAGAGCCATCATGGTCTGCGAGGCTCACCAGAAGATAGTTAAGAAACCATGTATCAACACCAACGAGTTTGATGACAAGGACTCACGGCGAGTTCATCACACTCACTATGATGCTTTGATAATCACCTAGCAGGTACACGATGCTCGAGTGAAGCGTGTGTTGGTAAATCCTGGCAGCATGGTCAACATTATTTTTTGGAAAGTTGTTTGCCAGATGGAGGTACAGGATCAGGTAATTCCCAGCCCGTATACCATAACCAGCTTGAACAGCTCCAGCAAGAAGTCTGTATGAGAGATACTCCTCTAGGTAAACCTACCGACAGAAACCCGGGGGCATCTTTCCTAGTAATGACATGCGACCTCTCGTATAACATTATTCTTGAGAAGCCTTGGATTCACGAAGTTCGCACATTGCCGTCTACGCTTCACCAAATCCTTAAATACCCGACTCCTTGGGGGGTGAGAGAAAATCAGGGGGAGCGAAAACTATCCCGTAGCTGTTATGTAACTGCTGTGATAGATGCCACTAAAAAAGAGATGAAAAAACAGAAGAAGAAGTTAAATAAGATGCTTGGTCCTGATCTGGTCACCAGTGTACCTTTCGAGTTCGAAGTCCATGAAGCGGCCATATCTCGAGAGCCAGTCATCACACCTTATGACCTGAAGGAAGAAGACAAGCCTTCCAAAGATACAGTTGATGACCTTGACTTGTTGATCTTCGACGAGAAGGTTCCAGATAAGAAATATTATGTGGGGTCCAAGCTCTCAGCCGAAGCCAAGCAAAAATACGCTAACTTCCTACGTGCTCGGTCAAGCACCTTCGCTTCGACATATACCGACATGCCAGGAATATCAACTAGCGTCATCACACATAATCTGAACGTCGACCCCAACTTCAAGCCAGTCAAGCAGAAGAAACGGCCGATCAGTCATGAAAAGGGGCTGGCGGTCCTTGAGGAGTCAAAAAGCTACTAAACAATGGTTCCCTTCGCGAGGTTTAATATCCCAATTAGCTATCCAATGTAGTAGTAGTCCCCAAGAAGAATGGGAAGTGGAGGATGTGCATCGACTTCACAAATCTGAACAAAACATGCCCAAAGGATTCATTCCCACTGCCCAACATTGACCAACTCATCGATTCAACGACAGACCATGAAGCTTTAAGTTTTCTGGACGTTTGCTCAAGATATAATCAAATCCTCATGAACCTGGATGATCAAGAAAAGACTTCTTTCATCATAGATAGGGTGATTTATTGTTAGAGGGTAATGCCTTTCGAATTGAAAAATGCAGAAGCGACTTACCAGATATTGGTAAACCTGATGTTCAAGGAGCAGATTGATATGACCATGGAGGTTTACCTGGAGAAACTCGCACTTGCTCTAGACATGGCACCAAGGAAGCTGCGGCCATATTTTCAATGTCACACCATTATCGTAGTTTCCTCTTTTCCCTTGCGGACTATTTTGAACAAACTCGAGCTATCGGGTAGGCTGGCAAAGTATGGGCTATGGAGCTCGGAGAATATGACATCATTTATCAGCCATGTACGACCATTAAGTCATAGGACCTTGCGGACTTTGTCGCAAACTTCAGAACCGACTTGATGCCGGGAGCTGAGACAGAACGCAAAATGATAGAAGGAGTTACTCCTAGAGAATAGGTGATCCACATCAATGGGGCCTCAAACGTAAAAGGGGTCGGGCTTGGTTTAGTGATCAAATCCCCAATGAAGAACGTATTCGGGAAATTCGTCAACTGCTCCCAAATGACGAACAACGATGCAGAATATGAGCAGCAATTCAAGCTCTAGAATTAGCTTACATATTGGGGGTTAGGGAGATCAGTGTCAATTGTGACTCTTAGCTCGTCGTCACTCAGGTAATCGGGGCCTACATTGCCAATGATGCCCTCATGCAGGAATACTGGGCCAGAGTAGAAATGTGCCAAAAGAATTTTCAAAAATGGAAGATCAATTAGATACCGAGAGAAGAAAACGCGGAGGCTAATGCCCTAGCCAGCCTAGCGGCCATTGCAAACATGAATGCAGACAACCCGACTTCAACTATTGAGTAAACGTACATGGATGTCAAACTCCATGAGGTCAACGCACTGGGATTATTATGGGACTGGCAGCACCTGATCATTGAGTACCTGAACAAGGGAGTACTCCCAGCAGATAGAAAGGAGAGTAGAATGTTTAGAGCCCAAGCTGCCCGCTGTTGTTTAATTAGCGGCGAGATGCATCGGCGAATGTTTATCAAACTTTTGGCTAAATGTTTGGGACCCTCTCAAGTGGATTATGCACTTAAAGAAATCCACGAGGGGCAATGTGGAAACCATTCCGGTGAGCGATCTCTAGTTCATAAGTTAATCAAGGCGGGCCAATTCAGGCCCCGAATGGAAAGCGACGCGAGCAAGGTTTCCTAGGCGCACAATAGCTGCTAGAGATTCTCCCATGTACTTCATCAGCTGGCAGAGTTATTACATTCAGTAATAGCCCATTGGTCTTTCATGAAATGGGGGATGGACATCGTAGGGCCCATTTCTAAAGCACCCGGCGGTGTCAAATTTCTGCTCATCATGACGGATTATTTCACCAAATAGGTCGAAGCGGCGTCCTACACGTAGATTCGAAAGCAGGAGGTGATATAGTTTATATGGAAGAACATTATGTGCTGATTCGACATTCCAGCAGAAATCACTTGTGATAATGGGCCTTAGTTCATAGGCGATAAAATCACTTCTTTTCTGAAGGAATGGGAGATAAAGAGAATAACCTCTATGCCCTATCATCCTTTGGCCATTGGTCAAGCTGAATCTTCGAACAAGACAATAGTGGAGAACTTCAAAAATGACTCAAGGAAGCTTAAGAAAAGTGGCCAGAAGAACTGCCAGGAGTCTCCCTCGATACCTTGGATGAACGCTGAAAAATAGCAGCCATACGCCTCTCAGCCTAGAAGCAACGAGTGGAGCAGTATTACAATGCGATGGCTAATCCATTATCCTTCAACATAGGAGATCTCGTCCTTCGCAAAGTTACTCAAAATACCAAGCAGTCCGCGCGCAGGTAAACTAGCCCCGAATTGGTTAGGGCATGCAGAGTTCGAGGCATAGTTGAAAAAGGTGCGTATGTTCTTGAAGACATGGAAGGAACAACCATTCCAAACAACTGGAACATCACATAGCTAAAGAAGTACAACTCTTGAAAGGCTCAGCCAAGCCCATATACTCGAGACATGTATTTTCTCCTTTCTTGTTTTCTTTTATTGTCACTATTTACAACGGGCACTCTGCCTCGTTCTTTATACTTACTAGGCTCTGCGCCCTATTCATCAATAAAAATACTATTATAATTTAGTCAGTTTTACTTATTTATTCAGATCCATCTACGATCCAACTATTCATAGCCCCGCCAGACCTAAGTTGAAGTAATACACTCACTTTTCGCTACAAAAGTAATGTAAACGACTCGCTTAGAGCTAGACTACTCATACGTTGAACTCGTTAATTCAACAACTACACCTACATGCTGACGGGAACGCCTTTCCGTATAGTGTCAGAAAGTCTTAAATACTCGAGTAAGTAGAGACGTTCTAAGTCGGATGAAAAAGTGCCCATTTCCACACGGGCTAAAGTCGTCCCATTTTGGGCGCAACTTAAGCCATCACCTATTGACGCAAATAAAGCGCCCTTCAATGCGCACACCCGTCTCTTGAAGACACTAGCATAGAAAGGCATAGAAAACATAATGTTTGACTATAACATTACATCATATGCAATCACACAAGTACGTATAAAATTATTGATGAACGACTGTTTCCTTAATGATAAACAGCCAGTAGGCTCATAGTATACAATTAGTTCTTCCTGAATACAACATTTGTTCATAACAATTGTAGAGAAAAAAAGGAAAGGAAAAACTAAATTCGCAAGTTCCTTCGAATTTGCACGGCCAAAGACTGTTCGTCTGGATTGTAGCTCTTGTATCGAAGTTTCTCTCGGCAACTAGAAGGTGAAATTGCCAAGTTGATATCCCAAGCAACAACATCTTTGTGACGGTGCGCCACAGGAGTTTGAAAATCAGTCCAACTGAGGAATCCCTTAGTAGAAAGGAAGAGGAAGCAGAACGCGGTGCGAAACATCACTTGGATTCACTTGGAGAGACACCAATAAGAAATCCCCAGTGACCTCGGGAATGCCCTGTACTCTCTCTTCCCCGAATGATTGGAAGCATATACAATCCCCAAAATCAAAGAACAAGGCAGAGCTATACAGCTACTCTGAAGGCTAAAGATCTGGTGAAATTTGTTGAACATCAACTGCCTGAACAAGGAGAGGATATCCCAGAGACGCACTCCTATCTCAAATGAGGTTGCTTCCAGGATATGTTCCCATGCAACTAAAAGATGAACAACTAGAAGAAGCCTGATTGGGTTGGCATTCTTCTACTGCAGCAAACGCCACATGACAAGAAGAATATCACAGCAATCACCACGTATGAAGACGAGCATACTGAAATCAATATGTCTACCACAATAAAGACATTCCAAAGAATATTATCATTAGAATCCCGGTCAAACTTCATTACTCGGGAGACTTCGTTTATTCCTTCGTGGATGAAGAAATAAAAGAAGATAACTGCAGAAGAGCTTCCTTCTATAGTTCCCTCATGAATCGTACATCCGAAAAGAAGAAGATTTTCTGGGAATATCAAACCAGTATCAAAGGCGAACATTTTTTAGGAAAGAAAAGTTTCTCACTATCTTAAGAAATTGTTGAAGAAGAGAAATATTTATGAAGAGGTGTTTGTGATTTATCTACTGTCATGAAGTCCCTATTTATAGGCAGAAAAGAGATAAGGATGATGCATGAAACGATCAAGCGTCATTATTGTTGACACCCAATTTTATCCCTCTGATTTTCACAATTGGACATATCTAAATTTAAAATGCAGTATTGCATTGGTTATCATGCATTTTATCTGCATCACCCTTATCATCAATCCCTACATGAATACATACATATATAAATGTGATTATATTACATAATTGCATCATTTATGTCGTTTTGAAAATGCTTGCACAATTTTGTAACTATTTGTACTATTAGTACACCTGCGTATCTATTTTGCAATTATTTGTACCTAATTAATATTATCTAAGCTGATTTATAATTATTTTAAATTAATTATTATTTTTTCCAAATCTCCAATATTATTCCTTATATTTTATTAATTATTCTCTCATTTATTGGTATTTTTAAGCTAATTATCGGCCAATTATACTTACAAATACGCTGCATATGCACTTATATACACTCAAACATATATACATCAGCGACACGTGCACACGTGGCACATTCTCGGCCAATCAAGCATCCACACTACACCCTACCCATTTTTTTTTTTATTTTTTTCCTTTATCCCAAACAGCCCCCTCACCAAACAAACCCTAAAGATCATTTTCTACTCCCTCCAAAAGCCCTCAGCCGCCACCCCTATCTCCTTTCCCCCTTTTCCCCTCCAACCCGTCCAAATACATCCCTCCGCCCAAAATCTACCCCGCTCCACCATATCCGCCATGAACACCATGCACCGCACTCTCTCTCTCCTATCTCATCTCTCTCTCACGATTCAAAAAGTAAAACAAGAGAAATCAAGCATGTCATGACAAATCTAAACAAATCTAAGCGGGAATCATGATAATCATCAACGTCTATGCATATATAAGGAAAAAATCGAAGTTCAAACGAGTGGGTCAGAAGAACCCGACCCATCTGACCTGTTTCTGTTGCGACCCGACCCGGTTTCAATGAATGGGTATATTAACTCTTTTTTTTATACATACAGTTTGCATTATTTGAGCATGACTAAAAGCTTAATGTGACAATACATTAACTCGATGAATTAATCCTTTACGTTCGACTACAAAATTTAAACATGTGACAGTTTCAATAAGTTGAATTTGTTTCTTGGATGTGTATGAGATCCTGAGTTTGAGTATGAAAATGTATTCGGAACATGTATATTGGACATTTCTTGATTTTAATTTGCACTTGTATGTATTTGGTCGAGTTTATGCTAAGAATGAGAAAGCAGACCATTATTATCTCTGTTTGATTTTATTAAACCTATACGAGTTTGAAATTGACTATGGGAGGAAATAACGGTTTGTTTTAAAATTCATAATTGAAGTGCTCCCAGGATATGATTATTTTGTAAAACTTTTTGGATTCTTTCACTCAAAAGGAAAAAGGACAAAGCTTTTGGAAAATCTTGAAAATTTAAATTAATTAGTATAAGATATTAGTTACTTTGATTGACTCCTAATTTTAGTTGTTTGATGTAAAGATTTTCCCTCTCTCCTTCTTCTCTAGGATTTATTTGTTCACACCTAGAATTGCCTTAAAATCGACAATTAGAATTGATCTCTTACCATGTTTAACTCTCATTGATTCTTTTACTTACGAAATTAAGTAAAATCAGCCCCTAGCCTAAAATTATAAAAAAGGCAGCCTTCTCCTCTTATTTGACATACCTTTTACACGCTAAAAAACTCTGAAAAAGCAATGGCAACTAAGAAAGAAAAAGAATTTTGTTGTTTTCTGTTTATTGGTTTGCAAAGAAGCTTGGGCTTTATTGTCTTCTTCAATCTACTTCATCTCTGCTTGCCTCCACTCCCTGTTACTAAGGTACAAAACTTAAGAGTTAAAGCAATGTGAATCTTGGCTTGATAAGTTGTTGGTCTGCTGATGCTTTTAGTTTACTTCAGAGTGCACAATTATGTGTTTTTGTTGGCCCCTTCTGGCCATCCAGTAACCACTTTCATGCAGCATATTGTAGATAGCCACCAAGGCTATACCAAGTTTCCTCTTTTCAGGTTCTATGAATGATAATGTGGTTCATAAGAAACCATAGCTCGCACTAACTTTCTCATTGCAGGCTGTTGGAGATTAAAGGGATAAAGGCCTAGCCATTACTACTCCCCTTTATCTTTTGAATGTAATTAATGAATTATGTTTAAGCATTGTTTAAATTCATCGGTTTGTATAAAGCATTGTGAAGTGCTATCAGAATTTGGAACATGAATATAAGTAATGTAAGTTGCCAAAAAGGCAATCTAATTAAGGCTAAATAGGGGCCTCTTCCTTTTTTCTATTATGTGATTGTTTTTGTCATATAAATTGAGTTTAATGTGAAGGCTTGTAACTAGGAACGTGGTCTGAAACACGTAGTGTTGAATCTGGGATTTTGCTATAGCAGGGGACTGTTTCGTGTAAAAGGGGAAAAATTATAAAATTTTATTTAAAACAGGACTGTTTCTGAAAATGTGTCTCACGCTTAGGCATCTTCCGCAAAATGCATTTTTGGGCCAGATTTCCTAGACTAGTTTTGCAAAAAGGATATCGAAATTTTATATTTTTTGTTTTGTTGTGGCTGTTTACTCATCTGCCCAAATTGAGTCTATTTCTGCATAATCTGAAATAGCCCATTTGCTACAGGCATGAGTTTTTCTGAATGTGGGCTTCTCTTTTAATAATAGACTGATTTTTAACAAATTTTATTTTCCTTTAGTGTATAGGGGAGTATGAACTTCGAGGGTCAAGTCGTACAATCTATACATATATATATATGTGTGTGTGTGTATTTTCTAAAAAATTGGGATTACTCATTTAGATCACCTAACATGTATTGCATGAAGTCATTTGTAAAGCACAACTGTAATATCGATATATACTTACGTGCTCATGCCTTTATATGCATTCAATTTGTTTGTACGTTCGTCTTTCGAAAAATCAAAACCTTCCTATTTATATGTATATATGTATAAAATATTTTGACCCTAAAGTAATAGTCATTCATAAATAGTGCTTGACAACTAATATCAAAAACACTTCTTTGAACGACTAACATCCCGTATACATGATAATACTCTTTGCCCCTCCGTTAAAATTATCATGTATTTCTGGGAATTTCAAAGTAAATTTTTGTGCCTCTGTTTTAAAATTCTTTTAACAAATTTTCGATGACTTTGCAGAAATACATTCAGAGTTGGGATGTTATCACGTTTTTAGCCTCCTCGAAATTAAAAGTTATAAATAGTGGTCAAAATCGCAATCAGGCAATGGGCCTGGACCATAAGTGCAAAGTTCAGAAATGTTAAATAAGCTGAAATATTTTGCAGTTTGCTGTTTGCATAGAATGTCCTTTCTTTATTCTATTATAATTTTATAACATGATATTGATTTAGTCCTCTTTTAAATTTGAAATTACGCCTTTGAACTTTGATTTAGAATGTCCTTTCCCTTATGGCCTTAACATATATATTTTATTGCCTTAGCTTAGAATTCGCACATTTATTAGATATCTTAAAAAATATGAACTCGGTCGGGAACCACTTTTAGTGGGACTCTAGTAGTGCCTAATACCTTCTTCCCAAGTCATAAGGGCTTCTTGCCTTAGAATCTCTGCTAAGTACGATTTCCGGAGTTAATATTGAACTTAGACATTTTAGGTGACCTAATACACCTTTAGAAGATATTAGGTGGCGACTCCAAAATTGACTCAATCGAGTCACCTAGTCAAACCCGATCTTTGACTCAATCTGAGCTCGAAAAAAGGGTGCGATAGAATGGCAACTCCGCTGGGGATATTTGAAAAGTCCTAACCATAACGAGTTAATTTTTGGGATAAGATATTATTTGTATTTATTAGTGTTTATTTTGCATTATTTATTATTATTATTATTATTATTATTATGTACTAACTTGTTTCTTTGTTTTGTTTTCTTATTTTTTTCTCCTTTATTATTTTGTCAATTTATTATCATTGATGTATTTTATTTTATAATGAATATTATAATTATTTGACATTTCCGTTCATATCGTCCGTCACTACTGGCACCCTCCAACTCTTAGAGCCCATAGGTAGGGACAGTTGCGTGGAATCCACGGCCGCCCCTTTCCCCTCAAAATAAAATACTTAAGGGAAAGACTTGCAAAATTAGCCAACTAGTGAAGCTGTTGACAGTTTGTAAGCTTTCAACTTTCAAGTTGTCCACTTGGAAGAACCGGATTAGTTGTTTCCGAAATCTTAGTTGAGACGTTACTAAGTTCATGCATCATACCATTATTAGGAAATTATGACTCCGGCTATGCCCCAGTATTTAGTTCACCATGTCTAAACCAAACCCAAACAAGATACCAACTCTAAGGGACATTTGGATATGATTATGAGTGCATCTCTTTTAAAATTAAAAATGTCAAGTGTACGCTATTTGCTTCTCAAAAGGGAAAGGGGGATGAGTCTAATGGTTTTCTTTCTGGTAGGGCACAATGAGTCATTATAACTATCATCAGTTCGGCATGATCATTGACATTCCAAGGGAGATAAGGGCATGGTATAGAAACATGGGGAAAGCCGGTCAGTTTGAGTTGAGCAAGACGTTGGGTCATTTGCCTTTACTAATGGATGTTGAACCCAATAGATTTATCATTGAAGCTGCTACTTGCTTTTGGGATGTCGCTATAAATGTCTTTAGATTTGGAGAGTTCGAAATGACACCACTTTTGGAAGAAATAGGAGGCTTCATTGAGTATCCAAGCTTAAGGCGAGACAAGTGTAGATGGAAAAACACTAGAATTATCATACCTCGCCAACCCACCGAAGAGGAGTTCCGCGAGGCGTTCAATTTCCAAGTCAATGATGTGTCCAAATTTTTGCAAAGGTCGAAGTTCAATTGTATATACCTATATAATAGATTTGGTCATGAAAAGGGTTTTGAAGATCACAAAGTTGAGTTTTACTCCTACCAAGATTGGAAAAGTAAAATGATTTTTACTGTCGCAGTAGCTTTCTTCGGCATTGCCGTGTTCTCGTAAGGAATGCATTATGAAATCAACACAAAACTAGTCCATTTCACACATGCATTATTTCATGGCATTAAGAAGAAGACATGTGTTATGGTTCCTACAATACTGGCTGACATCCTCAGAGCTCTAGGGAAATGGAAAATGGGGCTCGATACTTTGAAGGTTGTAATTTCTTCTTACAATCATGGTTGATCGAACACCTACAAAAGAAACCAAATGCAGGTCAAAAATTTTACGACATGTGTCGTTCTAATCACATATTAGCACAACACTATGGCGTCAAGAAGTTCCAAGCACCTAATACTACTCATGAGTGCTATGTGTTGCTTGAAAATTTGAAAGATGAAGACATACAGTAGATGTACCCTTGGTTTACCTCTACGCAGGTCTTGCTCCGGTCGGAAATAAAATCATTTGTGGTCCTTTTGGGTATACGTGGTCTCCAGCCTTACATACCCATTAGAGCTTTAAGGCAAGCAGGCAGAAGACAAGACAACCCATTTATAGGAGACACAGCCCGATTCCAAGTAAACTACAAAAAGGACAGGATCCCGTTTGTACCAAAAATTCGCCAGATATGGAATGAAAAAAGGTTTGCTGAAGAGAAGTCAATTGAACTAGACAGATACCATGCAGGCTATGGAGTTGGTTACTTAGAATAGTTGCGTAGTGACATAAAAGACGCTCTCGTTTCTAAACTCGACATACCTGAGGCAGTTAAAGACAAGGAAGCTGAAAACTAATACAAGATTGATTGGTTGATGGAGAAGTTGAAAATGTCCGAGAGGTTGAGAAGAGAAGAACGAAAGAGGCACAGATGTGAGGTGGAGTTCTTTGATTGAGAACTGGAAGAGTTGAAGAAAGGTTTCAAGGGAAAATACAATGAAAATTACTTGATCGTTGCTCAGTTAGACATTGGGAAGATCCAAAAGAAGCTAAAGAAGTCCGATGCTGAATCAAAGATGACCAAAGATCTAGACTTTTAGGATAGATTTATTATTTTATATTTCATTTATTATTGTAATCAAACTAGGCTTATTTATAAAAGCACAATGGTTTTGGTGGTCAATTGAGAACAAATGGTTGTCACTTGCATGTTTAATTTTAAAATCATTCAAACTTAAAAAACCAGATGCCCTTGGCGCGTTATGGTCTGTTAGCAAACCTTGTCCAAACGTCAAAGGAGTTAATGACCCGAAAATGACAAATTTTCATATGTGTAAAATTTTTGCGCCGAATGCTGATTGTTCGCTCAGGTTTGATCAAAACGTTAGGATTATTTTAATCTTTGTTTTTATTTTCAGACTATGGCTGCCAAAGGCTCACTCCAGTTGGACTCAGTTGCTCAAGTTCCCTATGTGCTCAAACTTTGGTGAGATGATTTGGCTGATTCTAGCAAAAGGTGGGTTTGATCGCTACTAGGTGATTTGTTATCTCTTATGTGGCACGAGATAGTACCCGGTTTGGTTGAAGCGGCTACTCATTTTTAGGATTACAAGAGAGCAATTTTTCACTTGAATGGTATAGATTTGGCACCAATGCTGGAAGAAATTGGAGGTTTATCCGGGTTAGCGTCTGGACCAGAGACTATGATATACCCCCGAGATGTGGAACCTGATGAATTCTTCAACTTTCTGGGGTTCCTTATGAACTATACTACAATGGGATTCGAAACTCAAGGGTCTCTCTAGAATTTTCGTACTCCAGGTTTGGGGACACTACCCTCTGATATGATTTCCTAGGAGCATCAGAACTTCAAGATTGGGCACAGACTGAATTCGTTGCTTTTACCATTTCTTTCATGGGGGTTGTGATTTTCCCCGAGAAAGGAGGAAGAATCCATATAGGGATGGCATTGGTGGTGAGGTGTTGCGTAGAGATGTTAACAAGCGCCAAGTTGGTTTAGTTCCAATGATCGTGGGAACATCTATCGGGCCTTGACTAAATATAAGAAAGGAGCAGACTACTTCGAATGTTGCAATCTCTTATTGCAGATATGGTTAATCGAGCACCTTCAAAAGCTCAAGGCGCCCCATCTGCACCAATAGCTTATTCACCCGACGACATCATGACACATGCAGCTTGCATGTCTAGTACTTTACAATGGGAAAAGCCGCTAAATATGAGTGGTTGGTACGACAAGCTTAATCAAATACAAGAGGGGGATGTATAGTGGGTGATAAAATACTGTGCTTGTTTAATAGTCTCTGTGCAAGGGCAAGACGCTACTTTCTTGACATTGATTGGGTTTCGAGGGACTCATCACTACGTCCCTCTAAGAATTCTTAGGCAAGTGGGAACGACGCAATAACCTCCCAGACTAGCAGAAGGACGGAATCTCAATACCGAAATGGGTGACATAGATAGAACTATGCGAGAGATAATATTAGTCATATGAGAGAAAAGGAGGACAAGACAATTTTTTCCCGACCGAGACGACAGAGTTAACTCCGATGTTGCCTTAGCTTATCCTTTTTGGCTTAAGGAAGACAAAGAGAGGTTTTGATCTAATAAGCCTACACTCAAAAGGAGAATCGAAGTACCTAATTTTGAAGAAAAGTACAAAAAGCTGAGAACTAGATATGATCAAAAGAAGGTGGAGCTGAACGCAACCCAGAATCGAAAAATGAGGAGACAATACCAAGGGAAGGTTAAAGAAGAAGAAGCCAGATTGTGGATGAACAAAACGATGGAACTCGGGCATATCGCAAGGAAATTGAAAAACCTTCTGAATTCATGGAAAACAAATTTCTAGTCAGTGCCACTAGAGGACAAAGAAGTATTAGGAGTGCAGATTCTCTCTGCTTTTGCAAAATCCTTGAATGACATACAGACTGGGAAGGACCTCTTTGAGTCAGACTTGATGCATTTGGAACCCTTTGAAGAAGAGGACCCGATAGAGGAAGAGTATGAAGAAGAATATGATGATGTCAAACCGAATTCTTTATTGGAGCACGCCTATGCTTGGACTTAGTTTGAATTTCAGTCGAGTCATTTCCCTTTCAGTCGAGTCATTTTCTTTTCCTTTTTGCAAGATTAGTGATTGTAATAAAGCCAAGAAGTTCTATCAATATAATTTCTTATTTTTGGGATTATAGATTTGTTTTGATTATTCTCAAGCAAACAAAATGAAACACTTGGCGCGAACATTACTTTGAATCATCGATAGACCTACCTCAGGCATAAAAGAGGTCCCTTGCATAATAGGACGTGATTGCATGATGTCAACTTGTATATTAAACTTTCTAATACTCCACTCACATCTATCTTTGGTTGTTTAAAGGTTATTTTGCTCCTAATCCCCGAAGGTTTGTTTGTGCATTATGGCCAAGCAGCATTATTGTCTGAGATCCAGAGGATCGATTTCAACACCTCCCCTTTACCTAAAAGGAAAAGGACGAGATGAAATATCATGGCTGAGTTTGACGAAGTTGACGGAACCGCTGCCAATTCCATCATTGGATGGACTCCTGGAATGCAGGGTTTGGTTGCATACAAGGAGTATGCGAAGCTGGAGCAAAGGTTGTTGGAAATGGAGAACAAAATTCCACTCGTCTATGCTGATGGAACTATTGACCCAGACAAACATGCACGCCCCCATGGCAAAGATCCCATGTTTCCCACCAAAAGCACCCCAAAACAACCCCACCACTCAGTTCCACACCTTCAACGCTGAAACCAAACCCGTTTTATCACCTACTAAAGAGCAAGACATGTATGCATGGACAGGGGAGGAGACAGATAACACTAAAGAGCAAGTTAAGTGATTGGTGAAAAAGGTTAAGCAATTCCAGGTGACTAAGGAGACAAGGGGATTAGCTTATGAAGACCTGTGCCTCTATCCCAATTTGAAGTTACCTGACGGTTACACGACACCTAAGTTCAATCTGTTCGATGGCAGCGGTGACCCGATGGCTCACTTAAGGTCTTACTGTGACAAGGTGATTGGAGTGGGACATGATGAAAAGATCAGGATGCAGTTTTTTAACTGCAGTCTGACTGGGGATGCACTGACGTGGCATTCTAAGCAGTAGCTGAAGAAGTGGACTAGTTGGGAAGCAATGGCTGGAGATTTTTTTGACAGTTTTGGGCAGAACACTGATGTCATGCATGATCGCTTTTATTTGGATAAGTTAAAGAAAAAGCCCAATGGAACTTTCAGGGAGTATGCAACAAGGGGGAGAGCAGACGCAAAGGTCCAACCACCCATGGATGATACAGAAATAGTGGCAACCTTTATCCGCATACAAGAAGACGTGTACTTTGATAAGATATTGAACATGCAGGATAAGAAATTCGGAGAATTGATCAAGATTGGGGATATTGTTGAAGATGACCTGAAGTCTGGGAGAATTATTAGCTTGGCTGCACTACAAGCCACTCACAAAGCCCTGTAGACTGGTAGCGCTGGTATCACCAAGAAGAAGAAGGACAAAGTCTCTTTCGTCACTACATCTCTTGATCACACTCCTACCCACAATCACTACTATCAAACACCCCTTCTGCCATACCCATATGCTCCATCACCATATGCATATCCTGTATACAACACAAAACCTACTTTCCAAGGCCGACGTCCACCATGAGCAATATACCTACAAAATCCAAACTACAGAAACACGAACACATACCCTCCTAGATCTCACCCAGACAATAACCAAAAGCCTAGAAGAAACTACACCCCACTTGCTGAATCTAAAACTCAGTTGTTCAAAAGACTCAAGGCAGCAGGACATATCCTGCCTATCCCATTCAAGATGCCCGAAAAGATCTCACCATTCTTTGACCATTCCAAGGCTTGTGCTTACCATTCTGGAGGGCTCGGCCATGGAACTGAAAAATGCCTTGCTTTGAGGGAAAAGATACAACACTTGATTGATTAGAAAGTGATACACTTGAAGGCACCTAATATGCACAAAAACCCTCTGCCCGATCATGGGGATAACAGGGTAAACATGATCAAATTAGAGGTTGACTGCAATCCAGAAGGAACCATCGTCAGAGCAAAGGAAGCTGCACCAACACTCACTTTTGTTGCACAAGCTGCTAAAGCACCAGTCCCTATTGAGGTGGAAGTGGCCCCCAAATTCAATGTGGACGTGGTTCCTCCCTATGATGACAAGGCGATACCATGGGATTATGAAGCATAGAAGAGAAGAAAAGGGAAGACATTGATTGAGACAGTTGCAGCACAAGGGATGACTAGAAGTGGGAGTTCTATACTCCCGAGAATCTTGCTCACGGAGTATAAGCCAAATATAAGCATAAGCCAAGAAAACATATCGTTCTCATGGAGTTTACAAGTTCGGCTTGCATACCACAATAACTCCCACGGAGTATCTTCCCAACAGTCCTCCACTTGCATTACTTTCAAACACACGGAGTGCTTTCCAAGGTTACACATAACACTAGTAGGACATATCAAACCAAAACTCGGAAACATCTTACCAGCCCATTCCAAAACCATCAAATCAAACACAGTTCCACTCTTAAGATCGATTTCGGGGTCAAAACCCAATAAGGTGAACATCTCAAGCATATCATACTCATATATCTGATCATAAGCAAACAAACAGTAAAGAAAAGTGTTACCTAATGTAACTTCATCAATGGTGTCCACAATAAAAGGCATACTTTCATAATTATGAATATACTAAGCTCAATACCGATAATTGGACAACACAAAGAAGAAACAAGATTTAAACAAGGATCCACACTTTCTTTCTCACGACAATTCCCTCTAGCAAGTGAACTACTATCAAACAAGGAGTTACTTCCATCACAAGAAAGAAACTTAAGAAACTCAAACTCATTATCTAAATAACAAGCCTCCCAAGAATAGTTTCACAAGAGAAGTCTCACTCAAGTTCATCTCACAATTTACGTCAACATAACCAAACACATCACATAATCCAGTTTCATTATCATGCTTAGTTGCGACGTCAAAAGAACTCAAAAAGGACTTTACACCTTCAATTCCAGGATCAAACAAGTGATGTTCAAATTCTACTTCTATGACAGCATGCAATCTTTCATCAATGACATCCCTAGAATCATTACTTTTAATACCTAGACCCTCAACACAAGTGTCAACACTAGTTTTCATTACATCAAACGCACAAGTAGATTTAATTTTAGGAGCACATTCAAGATCAACTAGTGTATCGTCACAAATCTTATCCAAATGTCCATTACAAGGCAGCGGCAATTTAGGGTCCAAACAAAAAATACCACTACTCATACTCTCATCATTAACTTGCTCTTCAGTAGCTCCTAGAGTATTGAGTGTAGTAGACTTACCTTGAAGGTCACAAGATTGACCTTGTTTACCTTCATTGTCTTCCTCAAGCTTAGAGTCAACACGGGCAGACCCTACATCACCATGGGCAGCCCCTAAAAGGCCTTCTTCTTGCACTTCCAATAAGTGGTGTTCACTCACAAGTTTGTTTCCAATTGTACCTGTAAGAGAATTTAAATAACTAGAGAAAAAAGAAGAATTACAAGTGTTTGAGTGAAAGACTTTCTCTCCATTCTTTTCTTCTTTCTTTTCTCTCATATTCCTTTTAACTACATCCTCTTGTTTCTTTGGTGGCAGCCCAACTACATTATTCACCCCAAACTTTTCCTTCTGATTATTACATTCCGCTACGTGCATAAAAGAGTCCATAGGCACTATTGGGACTTTTCTTTGTAAGCGGGAATAGCATTAGAGGCAATCCTTCGTCAACCACCACATGCCTTATCCAATCATGCATATATGGAACATTGCAATGTAAGAACCATGGCTGCCCGAAATACGAGTCACATGTCTGGAGCGGATACACATAACACCAAACCGTTTCAAGGTATTCTCCTCGTGACACTATTACCTTGACCTTCCACTTAACCTTATATCAATCATAGAGATATGGATATCTTTGTCTCACCCATGTTAATTACAAAAGATTAACTACTTCTGGTGAAATAAGCATGACTTCACTCAAGTCGTCAAGCTCTAGATCGAAGCCCTTATAACCACAAACATTCACCTTTAACTTGTGGGACCTTGGTGTTGGCATAACTACTTTGGGATTGCCCGAGTTTAACTCATTACAAGTAGATTTTGGAGTCATTGATGTCTGCTCCTTTTCAAGGTTTTCATCTCGAGTTCCAATGGCATCAATGGAGCATCCCAAATTAGTCCTCATTTCGGATAGAAAATTAGTCAAGCCAACCTTGGGAACACCCTCACGTTCATCTCCAACTCCAGCCATGTGCCTGCAAAAAATCAAAGACTAAAGAATGCGTTAAGGTTAGAAAAATACCTCACTCACTCCCTCACTTTTGAATGACACTCGGGTTCACTTAAATTTTAGGGTAGGATCACTCAAACTTGTCTCAAATGGCTTCCTCGAATTGATCAAGTTCCTCAACGACCTTTTAAGTTCACAAGATTCACTAGTTCTCTTCGGGATGAGTGAATTTATGAGACTCTATAGGCGGACAGCTTTTAAAGTGAGCACGGGAAGTCAAAGAATTAACTACGTAAGTTGGAAATTCTAAGTTTTAGCACGAAGTCCTACAAGCTCAAAGATTAGTAATTAACTTAAGTAGAAGAGTTACCTAACAATTATTAATTAGAAGTGATGTTCACAAAGAAATAAGGAAATCCTACGAAAAATCAGATCTTCTACCCTTAAATAGGCGCCTAGGACAAGTCCTTTTTGAGTAGGATAAGTTTTCCCTCTTTTTCCTTGCTTTCCAATTCTAATTTGGAGAACTTTTACCACTCTTTGTACTCTTGATGGCCAAAATTCCTACTCCTTTTCCCCTAGGATCAGCCGCCCAAACAAGCTCCCAAACCCAAAGGAAAACTAAGTCCCTTACTTGGAAAGTGGGTTAACTTATCCCCTTTGAATTGGGATTTGTTTCCCTCTTGAATTAGGCTTAGGTTTTCCTCCTTCTTTCTCTTATGTTTAGTCGTCCTAAGCTTCTTAAATAACAAAAATTTCAGCAATCAACCTCACAAATCCAACGTACAAAGGCTAAGAGTTTCAAGATCAAATCAAGTTATTTTTCTTCCTATTCAAGAACAACAAGGTGTTGATCAAGAAATACTAATTTCTAGCCAAGAATCACATTTCAAAGCTCAAGAATGACCAAGAAAAATGCTGCACCTCTATTCTTTCAAGACTCTACGTTTCTCCTTCAAGAACTCAACTACGTTTCAAGAATTTAATCAAGATTGCTTCAAGAATCTTACTACACGTTATCGTTCACTTGTTTCCAACGCGTGTTTAGCACTTTTGTCAAGAACTGTCAAGAACTCAATCAAGAACTTCCTAAATTGTTCAAGAACAATTCAAAAACTCCAGAAGTCTAGTTCTTCAAGTCAAAAAATGTAGTACCTATTCCAGATTTCAAGAAACAAGGCTAAATTCTTCAAGAAACAAGCCAAGATTCAACAAAAGCTTCAAGATTTCAAACCCTAAGAATGCAATATCATCAACCAACAACTAAACACGGGTGTTTTTGTTCTTTTTTCACGTTTTTCTTCTTTTTTTTTTTTAATAAAATGAAATTTAATGGAAACCTAAAACTAAGGCACGAAGAACAGGATTGGGGTAGTAGAAACAATCCCTTTCCTTGCTCTGATACCAACTGATGCAAGATTAAATACGAAGAACAAGAACAAGATATAAAACTAGACGTAGTTCGAACTACAACAAAGGATTTCGTAGGAACTAATCTACTCACCCCTTTGTTAGAAGTCAAAGAACACCTAAGTTATACAAACAATCCTCAAGACGAACCTGTGCCTTGCAGACAGATTGATCAATGGAGGAATGAGTACAGTTTGATTTCACCAAATTGGACAAGTTCACAAGGTTTTGTTTTGAGAGTATAAAGCTGCGTTTTTTTCTATTATCAAAGGTGCTAAACGAAAATAAAGCCTATGGCATGCTTATATAGGTGTAGATAAGCTGCCTATAATGTCAACGTAAAAGCCTCAGCATGGCTAAATTTAAAGAGACTACGCAGGGCCAATAAAGTGCCATTATACTAAATTAAGTCTAGCTATGCAAAGTATCAAAATGTCATGAAAATTACAGCGCGTTTAGGCCAATAAACGAGTCCACCACGCGGCTGAATTGTCTAAGAAGTTGCGCCCGCATCCCACGCGAGTTCCACGTGCCAAGCATTCTTCTAGAACGCCCCTTTTCCAATACCTATCAACGAACACTTCGGCTCTTCAAATATGCTGCCCGGACAAATGTTATCCAAAGAATCTTCTCCAAGCTATCATCCAAAATTGATGAAGGTCCGATAACTCCTTAGCCCGACTCTTAGAATTATCCTCAATTTGGACTGCATCACTGCGGGTATGGAGAATTTTCTTGGGTATCAACTGCCCGAAGAAGGAGAGGATATCCTAGGGACTCACTTCTCATTAAAATAGAGGTGCTTCCGGGCCTATGACCCTCGGCAACTAAAATACGAGTGCAGGAGCCTTGCTGGGATAGCATTCTTCTGCTGGCGAACCCCGCATGACATGAGGAATATCACATCAACCAGAGCATACCACAATCAGTGTGCATGCCACGATGGAGATATTCCGAAGAACGTCATTAGAATCCCGATAAAACTTCATGACTCGGGGGACTCCATTCATCTAATCACGAATGGAGGAAAAGAAGAAAAAAACTGCAGATGATCTTCTCCCTACAATTATCTCATGTACCACCCGTTCAGAATGAAGGAGTTTTTCTAGGGATAACAAACCAGGATCAAAGGAAAATATTTGGGAAGATAGAAGAGTCGTTCTTCCATAAGGAACTTTGAAAAATATGAAGTTTTTTCCTGAAGAGGATTTGCGACTCTACGACTACCACGAAGCCCCTATTTATAGGCTGGAAGAGATAAGAATGGATCATGAACTCGGTCAAGCGCAATTATAGCTTGATATATGAAACGATTCGGTGCGGCAAAAAGCATTCTTAGAAAGGTGCGTGGAATTGACATCAACCAATTAGATAAAGACACATGGACTTCTCGAATAAATCAGCATCTTTCTTGGTCAAAGAGACTACGAGTTTCAAGGAGTCAGTGAGATATCTTTCACACCGCTTTAACTTCCTGACTGATTGCATCAGCACTCAACAAGTGGGGGGACTGACTGTGTGAGCAAAAATATGCCACCTATTATTATGGGGATACGAGTCCAGCCGACGAGACTAGACTTATCCTACAAGTCATCAGGCACAAAGGATACACACTTGTTCTATGAGGTACGCCCATTCAGGCGGTACGGGCATAGAACGCAAGGCATACATCCTGCTGCCTTAGGGTTACAGTCTCCTAGGTAGGGTTTCGTATATACCACCGGCCTGAGTTTATAGACCCATGAGCTTCATCAGTCTTTGTATTTTACCATAATTAGGAATGGGTAATCACTACTATAAATACCCCTCCTTACATTTTATTTTACATCAAGCGATCCACTACTGAATCCGGCTATTCTCAAGAAATAAAACTCTTTACTTTTTTGTCTATTATTTTCCTCTCTATTTATTTATTTTTTCATTGTATTTTACTATATTACTTGTGACTCATTCATAAATTTAAGTGTTTAACCTAGACGTTCAGTTTTAAGCATACCCAGTCATAATTACGGTATAATTAAATGACTAATAAAGGTCATTGGCCTAAAGTCAAGGCGGTGATACATACAAAACCCTAGCTAGGAGATTGTGAACCCTAAGGCGGTGAGATGTATACCCTGCGTCCTATGCCTATGCCACGTGAACGGTCGTGGCTCAAGGAGCAGGTATGTATCCTCTGTTCCCGGTGACTTATTGGCTAAGTCTAATCTCGCCAGCTAGACTCATATCCCCATAATAGTAGGCGGCGTATTTTCTCCTACACACTATTCATGAAATGGGAGATGGATCTGGTCAGGCCGCTCCCTACAGCGGCCGGTAAGGGAAAATTCATTTTTATTTTAATTGACTATTTTTCTAAGTGGGTAAAAGCAGTCGCTGTAGCATAGATACGAGACTTAGAGATCATCAAATTCATCTGGCAGAACACCATGTGCCGTTTTGGGATCCAAAGAGAGATCACTTGTGACAACGGTAAACAGTTCATCGGGAGGCAGATAACAATTTTCTTTGCAAAATTGGGGATCAAACGGATTGCATCATCTCCTTATTACCCAAGCACAAACGGACAAGCTGAGTCTTCCAACAAGACAATAATTGAGTAATTGTAGAAAAAGATGGGTAAATCAAAGTTCAACTGGCCGGATGAACTCCTGGGCAGATTGTGGGCTCACCAAACAACAGTGAAGAACAGAACCGGAGAAACTCCATTCTCACTTGTCTACGGATCGGAGGCATTGATTCCGGTGGAGGTTGGCGACCCAAGCCTTCGGTTCGCTCATTCCACCGATGAATCAAACAAAGAAGCTATGTTAATTTGGATTTGCTTGAAGGCAAAAGAGATATGGCTCTGATCCAGATGCAAGCGCAAAAACAGAGGGTAGAAAACTACCTCAACCAAAAAGCCATGTATCAAAGTTTCAATCCAGGTGATTATGTCATGAAGAAAAATTAACCAAAACCAAGCGAGCCCAATGAAGGCAAGTAGGAGGCAAACTGGGAAGGACCTTACCGAGTCTAAAAAGTGGTCAGTAAAGGATCATATCAGTTGGAAACGTTGGACTCAAAGCCTATTAAGTTCAATTAGAACATCACCCAATTGAATAAATACTACTTCTAAACACTCGGTATCGTATAACTTTCATTTTATTTTTATTCCTTACTCCTATTCACACGCTTTCATTATTGTTTTCTTGTACTAACTCTTATAGAAGATAGGCATAGTTGGAATTGATTGATGACATATATCACCCACGAACATATGAGCCTCAGACGCTCCGAACTCAGAGTCGATAAGTTTAACGAACACTCTAATGCGGTCTCCATCTTTAAGTCAACTCTATTTCTCTTCTTTGCATCCTTGTTTCAGGAAAACGAAATGGGGCCGTTAGTCTAGTGTCCGACTCCTCATGCTTTAACACTAGGGGGATGAGAAAAGATAGAGGCTAGCTGATCATTTGAAGACATGGGAGTGCCCAGATACAGGGGACTGCATACATCCTGCTGCCTTAGGGTTCCAGTCTCCTAGTTAGGGTTTTGTATATAGCACTGCCTTGAGTTTATAAGCCCGTGAGCCTCATTTGTCTTTGTATTTTGCCATAATTAGGACTGGATAATCTCTACTATAAATACCCCTCCTAACATTGTATTGTACTTCAAGCGATTCACCACTGAATCCGGCTACTCTAAAGGAATAAAACTCTTTACTTTTTTATCTATTATTTTCCTCTCTATTTACTTACTTTTCTATTGTATTTTACTGTATTCCTTGTCACCTATTCATAAATTAAGAATACTAACTAGGAATAGGTCACAAGGAATACAGTAAAATACAATAGAAAAGTAAGTAAATAGAGAGGAAAATAATAGATAAAAAAGTAAAGAGTTTTATTCCTTTAGAGTAGCCGGATTCAGTGGTGAATCGCTTGAAGTACAATACAATGTTAGGAGGGGTATTTATAGTAGAGATTACCCAGTCCAAAATATGGTAAAATATAAAGACTAATAAAGGCCATGGGCCTACGAACTCAAGGCGGTGGAATATATACCACCGGCTTGAGTTGTAGGCCCATGGCCCTATTAGTACTTATATTTTACCTTATTTAGGACTAGGTATCTGTAACGACCCTCAAATAGTCGTTACGGGATCCGGGACCTCAATTTGCGTGTCGACAGTCCCAAAAGCTCCGTTAGGTCATTTATGACCCGTCTGTGAAATCTGAGTCGAAACGGAGTCCGTTTGATAGGTTTTCGAGAAAAGGATCCGTTTATGAAATTCCGGAAAGGAATTTGGGGTTTCGATAGGTCGTTTTGAGTAAACGAACCCCGATGGAAAATCCGAGCACACCGTTAGGTCCGTCTCGTCATTTATGATATGTAGCAACCTTCAAAATTGAAAACGGACCTCGTTTGATAGGACTTTTGATAAAGTCCCCGTTTCGGAAGTTTAAAAGAGTTAAAAGAGGTTTCCGAGCTCGATTTGAGCAAATGAGCTCCGATGAGAGATCCGAAAGTTCCGTTAGGTTTGTATAGTCATTTGTGACTTGTAGCAACTTTCGGAATTGGATTCCGAGGTCGTTTGGTTAAATTCCGCTATTTTGGCGAAAGTTGAAAATTAAATCTTTGCCGTGGGACCCACTTTTTGAGTTCTGGAGGTCCGAATTGAGTTCCGTCTTGACGAGCATGTCACCCAAGTATTTTATGACTTGTGTGCAAAATTTGGGATCATTCCGAGCTTCGTAGGGTCCCGTTTTGCCCCTAAAACAGTAGAAAATCTGGTGCGACTTTTCTGTTCTGTTTTGGCGCAAACAGCCAGATAAAAGATGAGTTTCCGCCCAATCCGTAAGGAATTAGGAAAAACTCAAAACATGAAAGTTGTAGCCCTTTGAGTTGTGGTTCTAATGGCACCGGTTTCAGGTCATTTGGACATTCCTATAAAAAGTTATGATATTTCCAAAAGAAGCTGTCACAGAGGTAAAAACTGCTATAAAAAGGCCATTTCGGTTCATAACTTATAAAAATCATTTGGGAGCTCTTGAGGCGATTTTTGGGTATTTCTTGAAGACCCAAACATACTTACACTTAAGGTAAGCCCTTTCAATCCATCTTTATGTTGATTAACACAAGAATCAAAGGGTTGATTCTTGGAAATGGGTTAGAACACTAGATTCTTAAGAATTGGGGAAAGACATCGAGCAAGGCTCGCATGTGGAATCTAAGTGTACTTTTGGACTCACGGGAGCGTGGGGAGTCCGGAAAAGTACATTTTTTAAATTTAGGGCTCGGCCTTACCCGGGGGCATTTTGGTAATTTTTACCCTAGGATGCTTATAGGCTTAAATAGCTATAATTGAGCACTCATATGTGCTATATCTTGTCTTAATAGACCTAGTGGAGAGTCCTTCGCGGACAAGGCGAGCGGGAAAGGAGATTCTTCTCGGCATTTGAGCCCGAATTTCGAGGTAAGTGAGACTTGACCTCTATTGTGCTTGTGGACTCTTCCTTCATGCTAGTATGCTTCATGTACGCATATATATACCTAACAATGGTTAGGGTTAATGATGTGAATTACTTGCTATTATTGTTTGTTAAAAATAGCGAGATTGTGACTCGACCGAGGTTGTGACTCAGCAACCGCCATATTCTCTTGTCCTTTCCTTTTTCATTTTTTGTTTCATTTCTTTTATTTTCTTTTCTTTTGTCTTTTTCTTTTTTTTTATTTCTTTTACTTTTCTTTTCGCGATGAAGATTAAAACGGAACTTTACGAAATTCGAAATGATCCTGAATTTCTCAAGTAAGTTATACAAAATATATGTAACACACTTGCTAAGGCAGATCTCAAATCGGACTCCCGAAACTCAATATGCAAATTAAATGGAAAAAGGTCAAATTATTTAACTTTCGACATTTTAACGAAAACTAGCCAAACAACCTCGAAATTCACTTTCGAAAGTTCATAAAATTCACAAATAATCATATGAATCTAACGGCGCTTTCGGATTTCGAATCGGAGTTCATTCGCCAAAATCGAGCTCAAAAATCTGTTTTTAATATTTATCGACCATAAAAACTGAAATCTTCTTCCGATACGTACCAAACGAGGTCTGATTTAGCTCAAATTTTACATAAAGGTCCTAAAAGACCTTACGAAGATTTTAAAATTATCGGCACACCCATCAGGGTCCTAATTCCCGAAACGACTACCTAAGGTCGTTTCATAATAGCAATAAAAAGAATAATTAAAATGTTAGTAATAATAATATCAATAATAATAAAAATGTTCGTAATTATAAAATGTTAGTAATGATAATAATAATAATAATAATAATAATAATAATAATAATAATAATAATAATAATAATAATAAGAAGTTCTTTTCTACTAATTACTCTCTTTCAAAATAGACCCTGCAGAATAAATCAATTTAGTTAGTATGCCAAATAAATTAATAAATGAAAAATTAAAATAATGCAATGGTAAGTTGAATTAGGAGTGTTTCTGAAGTATCGACTTTGAAAATATCTCTCCAAATGTACCTCGCAAAAGATGTGAAAATGAATTAGTATGATGATTAAATGATAATAATAATAAGAATAACAGTAATAATTGTAATAATAACCATAATAATAATAACAATACTAATACTAATAATAATAATAATAATAATAATAATAATAATAATAATAATAATAATAATAATAATAATAATAATAATAATAATAAAGAAAAAATAGATTTTGTGAAAATTTAGGCTCAGATCACTGTATTACAACCAAATAGAGGTTAGGGACGTTGATACGGCTGTAAATACGGAGCCCGAGCCGGTTTGCCATGCCAAGTACCTCCAATCCCACCATTCTACTATCACTTACTTTGCAATTTATTAAATATTGTCATCGCCTATTGCTTTTAGGGATACGAGATGGTATAAATGAAACAGGACAATTTAGGCCTCCAAACGTCATTGGCATGTAGTATCATGTTCAAATCAGTCCCTAGGCCTCAAATTAAAATATTTTCATAGGCCATTAGGCAACGTGTGTTGATACTATACGGGTCAAGTTGCAAAATAATTTGACAAAGCAAACGGGTCAGATTGCAATGTAAATGGGTTGATTGCAGTAATAAAGTTATTCAACAAGTCGAACGGGTCAACTCCAAATTTCTAACAAATCTGCAGAAAACAACATTAGCACCGAAACTCTATTTTTCCAATAACAAATGGCTAAACGCTGTCAAAAAGCCATAGCCCAACAAAATGAGTCAGAACAAATCCAAAGCAGATGCAAAAACACCCAAACAGGGCATCGTTAAAGTGAAAAGGGGGTGAGCGACTGCTAATCTGCATATGGTGATGAGCAGCATCGCGGTAAAAGTGACCAGAGGAGCGACCGCCGGCTGGCATGAACAGCAACGCCACTACTACCCTGTTTCTTATTGACATCTGTTTCTAAATTTGCATCCCCGTCCCCGACTTCCCTCCGCTTTGTATTGCCTTGGTATGTGTGTGTATGCATCGGAAGAAGTGAAAAGTTGAAGAATATGAAAGAGGGTTGTTCCCTCAATGTCCCGATCTGTTTCAGTATTTGGTGGGTGTGTATATATTTCTTTTGGATTTTGTGTGTGTATATGTAATGGGAAAGAGATGGGTTACGCGTATGGCAGTGCGGGTGAGGAAGAAGACAAAGGAATTTAGGCGTGTATATCTATGATTGTGATTGAGTTTGTGCGGTGTGTATAGAATGGATCATAATGGTGAGGATGGGGATCGTGTATTGTCCTGTTGGTCTCTTGTGAGAAAAGCAGAGATCAATATGTAGGAAAATGATTCAAAAGTGCCGTTAGAGAGATAAGGGGGATTAGGGGAGTGATTTTGGAGATATGATTTGCCAAAAATGGGGAATTTGAATGTTGGAGAAGATTAGGGAATGAGTGATTTTGGGAGCTAGTGGAGAATAAGATCAATTATGAATTACTTAAGGCAATCCATATTTTGAGTAAAAGGATGTCTTGCCTATTTTGAGTTAAATTCAAACATAAAATGCATATGGAGTACTTTATGTCTAAGTTCAACATGGAATAAAAAGAATAATTCATAACAATTAAATTTAAAGAATTTGAATTCAATAAAAATTGAAAAATTGGACTGAGATATTTAGACTAAAAATTGACTTAAAAGTGCACAGTAAATAAAATAGACAAATAAATAATATATATATATATATATATATATATATATATATATATATATATATATATATATATATTACTTGTACTTAAATATTTTATTAATTTTGTGTAACTACTTGTACTTAAATATTTTAATTTGACCACAATTATTTATATATGTATTTTCATATATATATATATATATATATATATATAAAAGTGAGAAAATACATATATAAATATTTGTGGTCAAATTAAAATATTTAAGTACAAGTAGTTACACAAAATTAACAATTGTAGTCATTTGCACAAATGAACTCAATTTAGCACATATTTGAAACACATAGCCTAAGTGATGTAATTACGTAATATATATATATATATAGGGGACAACACACGTAAAATGCAAACATAAAGGAAATTGGAATACAAATTAAACTAATTAAATATAAATACCAAAATTATTTATTAAAGCCACAATTATTTATTAAATGCTATAAATGCGCTAAAATTGCACAAACAACCGTATTTTTATAAATAGCATAAATGATGTAATATTACGTAATATAGCCATACTTTAGTATGTAATATATAAGTAGAAGATAACATACGTAAATGCATGCCTTTTAATACAAATTATGCACAAACAGTCAAATTGTACCTTTAAGTTAAATTATAGCCGATTATAGAAAAAGGAGGGACAAAATTGGGTGTCAACAACTGGCCCTCTTTTCCCCGAGATGATGAAAAGAGTTTTTGAGCAAAGATAGTTGACGAAATAGCCAATTTTGTCACGACTGGCAACAAAAAGGTAGATAAGGAAAAATGAGAATTTTGGGGTGTTTCGGCCGAACCCCGGTTTCTGAGTTGCCTACATATCTCAGGTTTCATGAGAATCAGGCCGTGTGTTGTTCAAGAATGGTATATTGCCTGTGTGAGATGTTTATGATGCATGATTTTGGACTTCAAGACTAAACTTATCCGAGTATGTAAAGTTTAGACTCGTATATGCTTTGCCTTTTTGGCGAGATAAATGAAGAATGAAGCAAAAGGAACTATCGATGATGAGACAAGATCAATAGATCGAGCGTGGGAAAAGAGGCCTATAATCATCCTAGTTATGAAAATGCGGCGCGCTACACACCCATAAAGAGGAGTTTATACGTACATAGTTTCCACTTCATCTCGATAAATGAGTAATCTCGTGTTCGCTATTGCCTTGACTGAGCTGGAAAATAATTGAGGAGCGAGTTTTATAAATGCACACGATTCAAACAGATGGGCACGATTAGGCACGAAAACACGCACGATTGACGCAGATAGGCTTGAATAGACAAAGTAGTCATTAATTGCAAGGAAACGCAAAATGACATCCTAATTTGTAATGAAAGGTTACGCAGATTACTTATGAGAGCATGAGATGATAGGCTTCGGGCGTGTCAGAATTTGACAGAATAGGTAGTTTGCAGGTACAACAAAGGCATTGTCGAAGACGAGGTCACATCGATAGATCGAGTATGGGAAAAGAAGCTTGTAATCATCCTATTTATGAAGATGTAGTGCACGGCACACTCATAAAGAGGAGTTTACATATACATAGTTTCCATTACAACTCGATAAATGAGTTATCTTGCCTTCGACATTGTCTTGAATGAGCTGGGGAACTTTGAGGAGTAAAGCACGATAAATGTGCATGATTCAAACAGATAGGCACGAATAGGAAATAATATGAAGCTGACACCCAATCGGCAAGGAAAGATTAGGTAGATCACTGGTGCGAGTATGAAACTGTAGCTTTTTTGTGCTTTTGAACTCAGCAAAATAGGTAGCTTGCGGGTGTAGCAAAAGCATTGTCTGTAGGATTAAGCTTCTTGATATGGGTTTTGGGATGATGCTTTGTATGTATTTGAGATTTTGTGGTTCCATAATTGGTAGTGATTTGAGGAGCAGGTGTGAGAGTATGGCGCATGGGTTCGTCAAGAGATCGGGGGAGCGCCTAGCAGCAAAATTAAGATAAATGCCAATAAGGATAAAGATAAAGATAAAATAAACTTCCCTATTGAGTTGAGCTCTCCTTTGTCATGTAGTTGTCTAGTCTGCTTTCAGGTGCTCAGTGCTAGAGAATGTGTGCCTCTCCCCTGGGGATATTCATTTGCTAAGTGCTTCTCGTCAGGAAATAATTGCTTCGTCGCGCCGAGCTGTCGTTGGATCATCTTGCCAGTGCAGCGCCGAATTGTATGTCCTGCGATAAAAGTGAGTTTTTAAAAATAGTATGTATGTATATGCATAAAGAGACTTCCCTATCGTTGGATCGTCTTGCCTCTACTTTTCGTCATTTAAATTTGTGCTTGTCACGTCGGGCTGTATACCCTTTTTTTTTGTATTGAGATGTGTATCTTTTTATGCAGGGTTGTCTATCATTCTTTCATTTAGTTCCACACCTTTGTCATGCCATCCTTTCAACGGGCTGTCTACCCTCCAGGCTGTCTATCATTCTTTCATTAAGTTGCACACCTTTTGTCATGCCATCCTTTCACCGGCCTGTCTACCCTCCAGGCTGCCTATCCTTTGTCATGCTATCCTTTCACCAGGCTGTCTACCCTTCAGGCTATCTACGCCATGCTATACCATTTCTTTCACTAGCCCGTCTACCCTCAAGGTTGTCTACCTTCAGGGCTGTCTACCCTTTGCCATGCCAAACTCTTTCATCGGGCCAAACTCTTTCATCGGGCTGTCTATATTCTCTCATGCCAAACTACCACATCAGGCTGTCAATTATCTGCTATGCAAAACTTTCTCAACGGGCTGTCTACCCTCAGGGCTATCTACCCTTTGGCATGCCAAACTTCACATCGGGCTGTCTATCTTCTGTCATGCCAAACTTTCTCAACGGGCTGTCTACCCTTTGTCATGCCAAACTCTCACATCGGGCTGTCTACCCTCTGTCATGCCAAACATCCACATCGGGCTATCTACCCTCTATTATGCCAAACTTTCTCAACAGGCTGTCTACCCTCAGGGCTTTCTACCCTTTGTCATGCCAATCTTCACATCGAGCTGTCTACCCTCTGTCATGCCAAACTTTCTCAACGGGCTGTCTACCCTTGTCATGCCAAACTCTCACATCGGACTGTCTACCATCTGTCATGCCAAACTTCCACATCGGGCTGTCTACCCTCTGTTATGCCAGACTCTCTCAACGGGCTGTCTACCCTCAGGGCTGTCTAACCTTTGCCATGCCAAACTCAACATCATGTTGTCTACCTTCTGTCATGCCAAAGTTTCTCAACGGGCTGTCTACCATCAGGGTTGTCTATCCTTTGCCATGCCAAACTCAACCTCGGGCTGTCTACCCTCTCTCATGCCAAACTTTCGCAACGGGCTGTCTACCCTTAGGGTTGTCTACCCTTTGTCATACCAATCTTTCTTATTGGGCTGTCTACCCGCAGGGCTGTCTACCCTTTGTCATATCATTTTTATCGGGCTATATACCCTGCAAACAAAAGTAAAGTAAAGTACAATAAATAGAATGCCATTGTTATGTCATGCAATGTGCTAATGAGGCTATCGTGTTGCTTTTATAATGCCTTTCTTGAAATTTTTGAGGGGATCTCAAAAAGTTCTGCCCCAGTGTCAAGCTTGTGCCTTTTCAAATTTTTGAGGGGATCCTCAAAAATTCTGCCCCAGTTTATTGCTTATGACAGATCACCGAGAGAGGGTGGTTGCATTGCACTGAACACCAATGTATTGGCTAGAATCTGCATTTGTCCTTTAGTGTGACGATTGCGTATATCGATGACTATGAGTATGTGGATATTTTCATATTCAGACTGAGGTTCGATGTTTGGATTTGGCCAGATTTGGAGGTTGTCCAAAATTGTATGTCTTAGGTTGTGATGGGATGTCTTCATGTTTTGTGTTTTTCAAAAATCATGGAGCTAACTTTGATTGATTGGTCTGTGTAGAAAGTGTGTTTGTGGTTTGGGAGTTGGAGTTTCCCTTTGTTAGTTTTTGTTGTACCATTATGTTGCTTTGGTCAATCAGACTCCAAACTTTGTGTTTAAGTGGTGGATGTCTTGTGGTTTCATGGTATTAAATATGTAAGTGACGAGTGTAGATCTTGTTGGATCGAATTTAGGAATGGGTATCTAAGGAGTAGTTTGTTTGTTGGGTGCAGTATCTTCTGACTGAGCCAAAGGAGTAAAGACGTGAGGTTTTGTCTTTTTGTATGTCCTTGATTGTGTTGAGCCTGATAAGATTATTGTTGAAAGTCTTGACAAGGGGGTTATTTTTGCGTAAGTTGGGTGCTGTGTGAGGTTGTGAATTTTTCTAGCTTCATTTATATAGTGATTGTATTTCTTTCTTGCGGCTCTTGCATGGGTATAGTGCCAGCTGATTTTGTTTGCCCATAAGTTGTACCGAAGTAGGATTGGGATTGTCTGGATTGTCTCGGTGTCCCATGTTGGTGGTTTAAAAAGCCTTGTTCTAGAAGAAAATGTTTTCAGCTTGGCATGCCACTTCGGCTTTTCTTAATACAGATTCTTGACCAATTTTCGATGTTCAAGCGCAGAGCGACCGCAACAAAGTGGTGAAATGCACAAAATCGTGTGGGCACTTTAGCAAAGATTTGACGCAAAAATGACACATAAGCCTAAGAGGATGCCTAGACCACAAATAACGGATTAGCACTTAAATTTGGAGATTATCATAGAACGTATAGATATCACAACAGATTGCCTAAGTACTTTATGTAGCAGTCAAGGCAAGGATTTTGGTCAAACAACCGATGCTTGATTAAGCAGGAGATGAGGAGTTGAATGTTAATGAAAAGTTGTAAAGACGTTGTGTAAGGAATAGATTGTATTATGCGACAGAAAGGGGGTTGGCTTTTATTGAATACCAAGACTTTGAGTGCATTTATCATCCTTTCTTGCAAGTTTGTCTGTCATGATGCCTATGTATCTTTCAAAGAGATACTCGACATCTTTCATACTTGTCAAACCACTGCTAGAAATAGTCTTTGCACCAACATTCCTTGTTGGATAATATCTTATTGCTGAGCCGCCGAACTCGATGTAGGTTGCCTATGTATCATATGCACTCTTAGATTGCTGCATCCTATTGTAGTTGATGTCATGAGAATTTATATCACTCTAATAAAGCATTCAACCGAAATTGATCCAAGAAGTTTATCCGCCTGTGCTTTTATATCAAAGAAATCCTTGCTCTTGTAAGTGTCTCAAATAACTTCATCGTCTTGCTTTATCTTTGCTAGTGGATAGGGATATGCTTTCCAAATGCTTATGGAGTTCCCAGGTTTGTCATATAATGATGGCTTTGTCATTTTGTCTTTCCCTCTTCTTTTCAAGTTGAATTGGCTTGCCTGTTTTGGTTGTTGTGCACAAGTCTTTGCTTCGTCCCTTGCTTTCTAATTCCTTCTTGTCTTCCACTAGCTTTTTGACTGCCGTTTCGATCATGACAGGAGCAAGTTCGGGAAATGCCTTGGATCACAGTCATATATTGCAGGTGGTGTGACTATATGGACAGGTGCAACAAAGTAATCCTTAGGCACTGGTGTCAAAAGGTATTAAGGTGAGTCATGTGTGCTTTGAAGTTTGACCAACATTTCTCTTGCTTTGTCAATTTTTCTCTCCACGTGCATAGTACTTGCTGGAATAATAGAGGTACCGGGATAATAAGCCCGACAGCTTTCAATCTCTCGAACAATTGAGTGTGGGATTTGGCTAGTGGAGTGTAGTTTCTTTTCGGTCTTTGGTTTGTATCAAGGCGAGGCCTGGGAGGGTATAGTGGTGCAGTTCAATGGTTGGGTTGAGCGTTTTGCTGGCATGGTGGACGATTTGGTGCTGGGATGTGGAATATAGGTCGAGTGGGCTGAGTGTTGTAAACGGGATATTCAGGTGGTATGTGAAGGTAGGGATAAAATGGTGGCGACATTAGATAATAGTGGTTGAAAGTAGGGTCTTAAATGGTTGCAGCAAAATAGGCTCACATTTGCAGACTGGATAGCCTTATTAGTAGGTTGTAGTGCAGCTAAGTTAATTATTGTTCTGGTGATGATATGGTATGATGGAGATGGCTGGTGGGAATTGTCGTGAAAAACTTTCTTATTTCAGAAAATCCCGGACAAGTGCACTTGCTTAAACATATCTTTTGCCTTGGTATTCGACTCGAGCAAAACTTTGGTAATAGATTTTTGAGTTTGGTAGTGGGTTAGAGATAGTTTGGATATGCGAAAGGTTTTAAATATCAAGATTTGGGCATAGAGTAGGGAGAAGAGGTGCCTTGGTAGGACATTGAATTTGGAGAAAGGATTCCTTTAAAGACCTAGAGCAACAGACAAATTCATGAAATGCACACATATCAATTAAGAAATGCATCTCATATTGCGAAGGAGCATTTTATGCATGATGATTTTGAAAAGCGCTTTGTGCCACATACATCATTTCGTTTGCTAAGAAAATGCAGAGCCTAAAGGAGAATATTGCATTTATTGGACTTTATGTTACATTGACTGATATTGAAATAGTGCAAAAGGTGGAAAACATTGCTAGGAGATTAGATCATGGCCAAATGAACATATTTCATGTTGATCTATTCCCAGAAGATTCTTCTTCTTCTTCTTTGGACGAGTCTCCCTCGGACAAGCTTGCTTCTGATGAGTCTCCTTGGAAGATTATATTGTCTACATCAGTTAAGAGACGGGATATGTCAAATATGAAGTTCTTCAATATTTCCCAAGCCTTACTTCCTTTCCCCTCTATTCCTTTGTCAGCCGCAACGTTCATTCCTTCGCTAGCCCATACACTGATAGACTCTATGTGTTTTGTCAGGAGTTCTGCCTTACTGCGCCATTTTCCTTTTTTCTTTGTCCTTTGCTTTGACAAAACTTTGCTTTTTTGCTATTTTCTCTTGTGCCCTTGCCAGTTGTTTGCGTAACCTCTTGCACTCGGTTTCTTACTCATGAGCATTTCTTTTCCTTTTTATTGTTGCTCTTGGTTGAACTTCCCTTGCTATGTCTTTCTTAAGCCATTCTGGATAGTCTTCATCGTAGCCTACGTCATACCTATCTCGTCCACTAGTCTCGAATCCCATTCGTTGCCTTTCTTTCCAAAGTTCTAATATCTTGTCTTTGAATGGTATCACTCCTCCGAAAATATCTGCTTTGAAACTTCTGATATTTGCAATTTGGGGTATAATTTGTTTTCTCCCTGCTTGTTTAAGTACCCTTAAAGGAGTGTATGGGTAAACTCCTCTAAACCCAACCAAGACAAGAAAAGAAGCTTCTTCGGATCGTGTGATTACTGTTGTGCTGGGAATGTAATCAAACATCCATTGTATGCTTTCAGATGTCAAATGAGAAAGCCTGTGGTGCCAGCTTTTGGCAGCTGTTGGCTGGTCTCATTTCTTGAGAGCGTTGACAATGCGGGCGGTATGAGTCAAGATATGTCCTCCCTTAGTGTGGAATGGAAGGCTTGGTCTGTGTTGTTCATCCTTTGCAAATGTTCCATTAACCAAGTTTGTAGAAGCAAATTGCAACCTTCGAAAAAGCTAGACCCCTTCTTGCATCTTTCTAAAGCTCGGTACATTTCTGCAATAATCATCGGTACCAAAGTATATTTCTTATTGAAGTCCTTGAGTAAGGCATCGACAATTGATACCATGCAAGCGTCGACTCGTCCTTTGTGTTGTGGAAACACGACAGTCCCTAAAAAGCTGGTAACAAAAGCGAGCACTCTCCACTCTTGCCAAACTGCCTGGTTAATGCTTAAATAGTCTTCGGATTCTTGAAAATGCTTCTCCATACCCAAACTTGATGTAAAGGGAAGTCAAAGAAATTCACGATTGCCTTATACTGTTTGTGCATAATTCGGGCTTAAACCCTACCATTTCGAAGAACTCCTCAGGTGTAATGTTCCTAGGCATCAAGATTTTCTCACTTTCAAATGGTAATTGAGTTAACCCGCCTATTTCTTCCCGCAAGGGTGTCAACTCTACACTTCCGAAGTGAAAAACTGCTCGGTCTGCATCCCAATAGTATACAGCTGCTTCTATCATCCCTTTTACTGCAGTGTGCTACATTAGTGAAATCATATTCCCCAACACCATTTTGACTCGGTCTTTTTGATCTGTGCTCATGTTTCCCCACCAATCTCTAAGCAATTGAGGGATTTCAGCAACCATGTCAAATGTAATATTGGCCATGATCTTTTGGGAAAGGTGAAGGACAATAGGAAAAGGGAGAATAAAAATACCTAAGATTAACTTTATTGTGAGCAAAATGATTAACGTGTGGCACAAGCTTTTTGAAAACAATGCAACAGAGAATATGAAGAGATGTGTCGTTGTGGGTTGAGAACCCATAAGACACTTCAGACGGAAGCTGCTTATGGACTTTTGCCATGCCAAGGATTTCAAGTCTTTATATAACGCTTAAAGGATAAATGTACATTATGTGTCATACCACCTATCAAACGGTCATTTCTGCTTCAAATTGGGCTTTTAATGCCTCTTCGGTTACCATTTAAGCCTTTGAATAGCATTGAATACAGAATGATTCCAATCCTTTGGAAATAAACAGTCATTTTTTATTCAATTTGAGCTTTTAATGCCTCTTAGGTTACCTTCGTGCCTTTGAATGGCATTGAATATATAATAATTCCGACTGTTTATGAATAAACAATCATTTTTGATCCAATTTGGGCTTCTAATGCCTCTTAGGTTACCTTCGTGCCTTTAAATGGCATTGAATACAGAATAATTCCAACTGTTTATGAATAAACAATCATTTCTGATTCAATTTGAGCTTTTGATGCCTATTAGGTTACCTTTGTGCCTTTGAATGGCATTGAATACAGAATAATTTCGACTGTCTATGAATAAACAATCATTTCTGATTCAATTTGGCTTTTGACGCCTCTTAGGTTACCTTTGTGCTTTTGAATGGCATTGAATACAGAATAATTCCGACTGTTTATGAAAAGACAATCATTTGTGATTCAATTTGGGCTTTTGACGCCTCTTAGGTTACCTTTGTGCCTTTGAATGGCATTGAATACAAAATACTTCTGACTGTTTATGAATAAACAATCATTTCTGATTTAATTTGGGCATTTGCCGCCTATTATGTAATCTTTGTAGTTTGAATGGCACTGAATGCAGAGGAATGCCAATAAACGGTCCACATTTGTACGTTCGATGCAAATAGATCATGTCCAATGCTCTTTGGGGGTTAAAAACCCATTCAGATTGTTTGAACACGTCGGCCTATCGGATTTTAGAACAAGTCGACTAATGATATGTCATGATGCATGATTCCTAACGTTGCTACTAAGGAATGGAGTTAGCTAGACCAGGCTTTATTATCCTCCCAAGCGGACGACTCGGGAGCGGGAACTGTTGACACCTAATTTTGTCCCTCCTATTTCAATAGCCATTCTTCAGACAAAATTGCACTGATAACTATACCATTACCCTCCCTCGCCCTTATCCAAAACCCTTATCTTGCATAGGCACGTCAGTTAGGCCATTTTCAAAGGCTCCAGAACAAACTACGGCGATTTACGAAATTTGCACGGATTTTTCAATTATTATGCATTTTATAATTTAGTTAAATTGTTTTTAAAAAGAAAACATTAGCTATTATATTTTCCTACGTCATATTAATTATTGAAGGTATTTTAAATTAAATCTCACATTTTTGTGCATTTATACACATTTTATGCATCTTATACATATTTATACACACTATATACACTTCAGCACTCTTATACACCATATAAACTACGTATATCCACATCAGCTCCACATCAGGCCTACGAGGCCAAATCTCAGCCCTCCACCCATTCGATCAAACAGCTGGAAATAATGTTTCCATTTTTAACTACACAGCCCCCCCCCGAAACCCTTAACACTCTTCTCATTTCCCCTCAAACCTCACCCCGCATCACTCTCTCGTCAAAACCTTAACGACGCCCCGTCATGGCCACTTTCCGGCCATTATCGCCGGCAAAATGGAAAACAAATGACACCATCGTGTTCCTCTCGACCTCCGCTACACAAGTCCCCACACATGCATAATCGAAGTAGGTTCAAATTCGCCCCGACTCCGATGTTAAACGGGGAATTTCTAATCCTTTGCCCGATTGCTTGAATTTGTGTGATAACATGCCTAAATTTGCCTATTCCTTCCCATGTTAGCATGGTCGGTGGTTATCTGGTTCTAAGATGCGTGGATGCTAAAGAAGCTTCAAAATTGTTAGAAGAAATACATTCTGGGACATGCGGCACACACATAAATGGTTTTGTGCTCGCAAAAACAATCTTAAGGGCTGGAAATTTCTGGATGACAATGGAGCATGATTGCATAAAACACGCAAAGAGGTGTCATCAATGCCAAGTCCATGGAGACATAATTCGAGTACCTCCCAGCGAGTTGAATGTTATGGGATCACCTTGGTCCTTTGCTGCCTGGGGAATGGATGTCATAGGACCAATCAAACTCGCCGCTTCAAATAGACACCATTTCATATTGGTTGCTATTGACAGACAATTCAAAGCAGTGGCATGAGAACTTACCATATGTATTGTTAGGATACCGCACCACAATGAGAAGATCAACAAGAGCAACTCCCTACCTGTTAGTGTATGGCACCAAAGCAGTGATACCAGCTGAGGTTGAGATACCATCTCTAAGGGTCATTCAAGAGGCATAATTGAAAGACGCTGAATGGGTCAGAGAAAGGATTGAGCAGTTAGCACTCATCAACGGTAATAGAATGAATGTCGCGATCGTGCAATGGATTTGACTGGTCATGCGTTATCGCGCGTGTTTCCTCGCAATCGCGTGGACCCAGTTTCAAGTAAGCTCCCATTTGCTTGTTTGGCCAATCCTTTAAGTTGATTCTTGGCTTCCAAGCCTATTTGAAGCATTCCAAGCTCCGGATGTTGATCATGAACCCTCCATGGCTTCTGGTACTAATCCGGATCGCTTCATTCCCTCCTTCTTTAAAGGAATTCTTCCTCAAATTTGTACATTGCAAAACCATAACACGAATAAGTACCAACTGAATAACTTTCAAAGCACTACACAACAAAGAGAATGGAACAAAACTCATATACTCATGCTGAAAATGCACACTCTTATGATATAAGCAAGCATCAAAATCGTCAATAAAGAACATTTTTCCGATTCCAACATCACAGGCTAGGCTAGAAAAGCAATAATTAGCAAGCTCATTCACAAAAGAGTTTTCACTTTCAAGCTCATTATCCTCATACCAAGCCTCCATTGACAAATTTATCACTCCTAACATTGGAAGCTCTAGCAAAATCTACTCTAAATGTATGCTCAAAACTAGGAATAGAGAAAGTAAAGAAATTGACACTAAAGCTAGCATCTATCAATTTACCTTTGCTATCACTAGTGCCTCCCTCCTACTTTAAGGAGCAATCTTCACCTTTGGAGGACATCCAAATATTATACAAGCTTTCAATAAATATTTTGGGAGTTAGCTTGCTAACATCTACACAATTATCACTCTCAAGCAAGCCATAAGAATCATTTTGAGCAAATAATGGATTTTCAATACTAAAATCACCTTCCAATACTTCATCTTGCTCATTTTCAACAAACAATGGATTTTTAAATATTTTATAACCTTGACACAAACCACCACCACAATCAAGAATGCTATCACATAAAGATCAAGCAACTCATTGGCACATTTACCAAAAAAGTTGGAGTGTCATAATACAATTCATTATGTTCAAGCTCATCCATTTGCACATCACTAGTGTGGAACAATTCAATTCATTATGTTCAAGCTCATCCATTTGCACATCACTAGCGTGGAACAGTTCACACACACAAAATCTACCAATTTTCTTTTCACAAGTGTGTCCAACCAGTGTATGCTCACAACCACTATCATCAATGCAAGATAAAGAATCATTAATTCTGCAAAAGGTAAAGCTATCAACCATACTCCAGTCTCTATCAAACTCACCCAAAGGAATACAAGAGTTATGATTAGCCTTGTTACCTTGTAGCACACTTAAAGATTCTTCTTTACCTTGGCTCTTCAAATTTAAGCTTATTTTTTCATTTAAAGACTTCATTTTGATCTCTTCTTTTTCTTCAAGGCATAGAACCTCTTTCAAAGAAGGATTCCTAAATTTAGCCCCTCCAAGCATACCTTCAAAAGACACAAAACAACTAGAGAAACAAGAAAGGTTAGAATCATAAGAATAAGGAGAATCCTCAGCCTCACTCTTTTGTTTTCCCTCTTTGTTTTCTATCAATTTTTCTTCAAGGTCGAATGTAGATTGGGGTGGTGAAAACCCACTCATATCACTCAACACAACTTCTCCTTTTTCCACTCGAGAGTTGTCACCGGTCACTCCCTTACTCCTCTCAATATTTTGTCTCTCATGTTCGGGCGAGTTGGAACGAGCCCCAATAATGCTCTTAGCCGGAGTAGATGAACTCTTAACATCTACCTGGAATCTAAGACTTACGGAATTATCACTTGATGTCCCCCTCTTCTTTGGTGAACCACTTGATTTTGAATCTTGCGGTTTTGGGTTCACCTTGTTGACACTTGTCGACCCTTTACTTACATTTGTCCTACTTCCTCTTGTGTTTGTAGGACTTCTTGAATGCGCCATTTCAACCATGTAATAAAGTTCTCGCTCCTTTCTCCTTTGCATAGCCCAAGAATGTGCACTAATAGATAACTTGCCTTTTGTTCCATAAGGTGCAAAGTCATAAACTCTTTGACCAATGGTCACAAGATACACATCCTTCATAGCACTATATTGCAACTCTTTGTAGTGAAACCAAGGCTCACCTAACCAAACATCAAAGTGTTGCATTGGATACACATCACACCAAACATAACCCTTATAATTCTATGAGTTATGAGCACCTGAACTTCCTTAGAAACCCGCACTCCATTATACTCATAAGGATGTTCTATCTCATGGCATGGTATCCTTAGCCTATCAACCAAAGAGGTGGTAATGCAATTCGCATCGGTTTCACAAATTTTGATCAAGTGTCCTACATACCCATTTACCTCAACAATGAACCTACGCCTACCCAAGTTTTGTAGATTTGCATCGAAGAAAGAACTTGAATGCCCAAGCGTAGGATCACCATCAACTTGGGTCTCCCTTGTCCCTCTTCTACCTACTTCCCGTCACTCTTCCAATATTAGATGTGGTTTTGAAAGTCGAGGAAGGAGTTGCACCATGGAACCCATAAGAACTACCCCTACTATATCTATTAAAGCTTCTCAGAACATTGTTAGAACAAGGCAAACCATTTGGACAGCAAGTAGCACTTTCTCTCACCCTTTGCCTCACATTTTCTCTCACATAAGAATTAGAGTCATCAAAAATTTTAGAGAAATTAGGAGATGTAAGCTCTTTGATTCTTATGGAGTGATTACCACTTCTTTTCAATCCAATAGAAGGACCAGTACTATTCACTTGTTTATTTTTAGAAACAGAAATAGAAGATGCAAATGAAAAACCTCTATAATAAGCTTCATCATCAATTCTCTCTATGTCACTATCTACATTTTTCAAGTTCATCACAAGAAGAGTAAGCAGGAATATTGTACCTTGAAGCATCACTATCATCATATCCAAGACTAGAAGAATAGGAGTTTTCATCATCACATTCATCCTCATAAGCCTCATAGTCTTCACGAGCTCTATTATCACCATAGTGACTTGCCTCATCACCATAAGAGTCATAGTTCCCCGTATCATCATAGCAACTTCCACCATCATCATAGGAACCATAGTCTCCATAATCATCACAGCAACTCCCGTCATCTCCATAGGAGTCATAACCTCCGGAATCATTATCTGAGGACATAGTTGCAACAATTAAGAGAAAAGGGCCTCACAAATTTACTCCCTCACTTGTATCACTCAATATATGATCACTCAATTTTCTTTCTACTTGTGTATACACTCAAGGTCAATGGCTTTTGCGACCACACTTTAATGATCTCACCATTCAAGCCTTTTTCCACTCAAGCGTCTCCCTTAATCTCTTCAAGGTTCTACAAACTCAAATTCTCAAGGTAAGTAGCCACGCTTCGGTTCGGAGTGGAGTTTATAAGGCACCAAAGAAATGAAAAAAGTCATAGAAACTGACTAGGAATAAATAAAACATACAACGAAACTAAAAAGGGAAAAACACGAATCGAAACGAAATTAGAATTGGATGAAATTTTGTGTGTGATCTAGAAACTTAATGTATTTGATGATAGGAAAGGGGTTTGGGTGATTTGATACTGTTTAGGGGCTATTCCGAGCAATCTGTGCAGTGACCGATTTTTTGTTCAGCGCTGTCGCGTGATTACGGGCGCTATCACGAAGAGGAATAAACAACTCAGTGCTGTCGTCGTGCGATCACGAAGAGCAATAAATCACCAGACCTGCGCGATCGCATTAGAAGGTGTGCTATCGCGAAGAGCATATTCTGGGTCTGATGCAGAAATTGAAGCCCAAATTTCTGTAAATTTTCTTCACAAAATCAACTTTTTTTTGCTTCAAATTTGATATATAATCTCCTCATAAGTCCATGAACTAACCCCAATGATCAATTCTTCAAAAACAACACCCAAAATGCAAAAGCCCCAAATCACTTGTTGATGAACTTGAAGAACCCTAGATTTTGATTCTTCAAATTGATGCCCCAAACGTTGTATGTTGTTCAATTCCTTGAAGATACAACTTTTAGAATCATCAACGAACAATTGGTAACAAATATTTCATCCAAATAAACCCCAAATCTATAACTTAATTTTTGGATTTTTGATTTTTGATTTTTTTTTTTTGTGATTTTCAGATTTTGATAATCAAATTCTAGATGGTGTTTGTAGGAACAAACACCGATCAGTGCTCTCATACCAAATAAGATGATCATAAACGCTAAGAATAGGAAGCGATCAATAACATGATAAAATAAATGACACGAAGTAAAGGATAGAAGAGAATAGGAAAATAGATAGAAGGAATAAAGGAATCAATCCAAAATTGTAAGTAAATTAGAATACCACAAATAAATTGTAATACCCTAATTTAGACGAATACAATCAACGACTAATATTCGAGGGGGAAGAGACTTGAACGCAAGCAATGGATCTCTCACACAAGAGAATCCAAGAAGAAGATAAGGGATACAACCCATACAAAAACTCTCACAAGAGTATTCTAAATCATCCAAAATCTCTAACTTCTCACTAAACCCCTAAATTAGACTATTTATAGTAGTTACTAAATACAATGAAGGAATAGACTAAAAAGCCCCGGATAATGATTTTGAAAATCTAGCCTGGCCATCCTTTATCGTGATCGTGTCTAGGATTTTGCGATCGTGCTATATGTTCACGAGGCTTCATCGCGATCGTGTGGAGTGTCTCGCGATCGCGCAATGGATTTGACTTCTTATGCGCTATTGTGCCTGTTTCCTCGCGATCGCGTGGACCCAATTTCCAGTAAGCTCCCATTTGCTTGTTTGGCCAATCCTTTGGCTTGATTCTTGGCTTCCAAGCCCTTTTGAATTATTCCAAACTCCGGATGTTGAGCGTGAACCCTCCATGGTTCGGGTACTAATCCGGATCGCATCAGAACTTGACAACCATGACAGAAGAAACCCTAATTCAAGAATTTGCAAAGAGAATAGAGGGTCATATTGAGACTGCTAGGGCTCAGATGGGAGCAAAATTTGATAAAATGAACAGAAGCTTGGACAAGAATATACTGTTATTGGGCAAAATAATGAAGAAGTTAGAAATTATTTTGGAAGTTAATAGAAGTGATTATTAGGTTCTTAAAGAAGAACAAGAAAATACAAGAAAGGAAATCGATGATTTCTCGGGGAGAAATGAGGTTAAAAATTGCATACGCAGCATTGATTAAAATTGTGAATCTTGTTTTGATGGTTGCTTGAGGAAAATAAATGAAGGGGAAACTAATTCGAGGTGGTAGATTCAACGCTAGAATTTGTTGATCAAGAGGAGCAGTTGGTTGAAGGTGTTCTTGCTGAGAATGATAATGAGTTAAAAAAAATTGTACGCAATGGAATATTGGGAATCAAATGGCACCCTAAAGCTGTTTGGTGAATTGCGCCAACTAGAATTAGTTCATATCTCATGTTCGTTTGCTGGCACCTCCTCTAATATCTATGAAGAGCAAAATGATTATGCTAATATAGCTTTTGATCCGGGTGGGAGAGTATTTGATTGGTTGGATCTGTTGGACAAGTGTGTCGAAATTGAGGCAAGTCAAAATATCCATCTTGGTGTTAATTTGGAATCACTCTTCTATAAGCACTGCAGTGTAGGATAGCTAACTAAGTGCACACAGAAATTCTACATGGGCCTGAATTGCTGTGTTTTGGAAATTTCATTAGTTGCATTTGTTGACACCAATTTTGTCCCTCCTTTTTCTAAAATTGGCTATAATTCAACTTAAGGGTGTAATGTGACTATTTGTGCAAAATGTGCATTAGCAATCATGCATTTATGTGCGTTATCCTCTATTTATATATTATATACTTAAGTGTGGCTATATTACGTAAATTTACATCATTTAGGCTATTTGTCAAAATGTGAATATTTGCGCAATTTAGTACAATTATAATATATTACATAATTGCATTGTTGACACCCAATTTTGTCCCTCCTTTTTTAATAATTGGCTATAATTTAATTTAAAGTTGCAATTTAACTGTTTGAACAAATTTGCATTAGAAAGCATGCATTTACGTGTGTTATCACCTACTTATACATTATGTAGCTAATTGTGGTTATATTACATAATTTTGCATTATTTAGGCTAATTGATCAAATTGTGGTTTGTTTATGCGATTTAGTGCATTTATAGAATTTAATAAATATTTGTGGCTATTTATATTTAGTTAATTAATTTTTGACATCAATTACTTTCTTATGTGCATCTTTTATATATACGTATATATTCTTTCATTCAGCACCTTTAATTAAATACCGGCCTAATTATAGTATCTAGTCAAATTTTCTCATTACTTTTCATCCATTTGCAAATTCAAATTCTTTTAATATCTATCAAAATTCATTATTCATTTATTTATTTTTTTATTTTTTTATTTATCAAATTACGTTCATTTTGAACCTAGACCCAATATCGAACAAAATACATTTTCCATAATTCTTAATTATTTTGAATAAAAATTTCAAAACAAATTTCCTTTCTTCCCCAAAATCAGACCCCAAAGATCAAGCTCCAATCCCTCAATCTACTTCTAAAATCATCAGAATCACTCTCCCTAATTTCTATCACTTACCCAACGGATCTCTCCTCCCTCACCCATATACAGACATAAAAAGACACCAGGGGGAGCTCTCAACGGGGCACCCACCGTACAAAGCATTCACATTCTCTTCCTTATCTCTCCCAACATACCAGTGATACAATACCCACACACTAACATAGATCACTACATACAGACAACATCACCGCACTCTCTTCTCATCCTCTCCTTCTCAATTTATGAAAACCCACACCAAGATCAAGAACAGATACATACACACCACACCACACACACACATATCAATACACACACACACGCTGAAAATACACACGCGCACAGCCGCAGCAAGACCACCACCACCACCAAAAAGGGTTGAACCACCAGTGAGGAAGGAGGGAAATAAATCGGGACTGTGGGGTTTGAGTTGTGCGAGGTTATTGACTAACAGAAAGAGGGAGGAAGAGTCGCAGCGACGCCGCTGCTCGTCCAGGCGGGTGTCGCTCCTCCTCCTCACCGCTGCCATCACTGGTGCTTTTGTTGGAGAACTTATTTTTCCGGTGTCCCAATTTACACGTTTGCTACTCGTTTCCACTGTTACTCCTGTTTTTCTGATTTTGCAGATCTATAGTTGGATTTACTCTCATCCAATTGACACATTTGGAATGTTTACCTTGGCGGCTTTGGGATTGGTTATCATGTATTACTTTTTTTGAATTAACTGTCGCCGCTACCTTGTTCGAAATCAGTCACCAGTTTGGTGGATCTATTTTTTCGGTTTTGGGTGCTGTTATTTGGTCTCTACAGTGTTTGTGGATTTGTTCAACTACAGTTGACTCGTTTGCCACAGTAATCGTTGAATGTTGTTTGACTGATTGTTCTGAAGCCAAATCGCTGACCTGTTTACGCTCCATTGAGGATTATTAGTTCAGTTTTTAATGATCTGAACAATATTACATTGTGATGCAAGCCTATGAAAATATTATATTTGAGGAATTACAAGGCCAATTACATTTGGAGGCCAATTCAAGACCCGTCCCAAACTTACCATCCCTTACGTGTCCCGAAAACAAACAAAAAAAAGCGATGACGATAACATTTATATATACAATGTTGAATATGAATGGGATTGGCACAGGACTCTAACTTGGCATGGCAACACGACCGGCCGGCGTGTTAGCAGCCGTGACGTTATCCTTAGCCTCCCATCACCCGAATCTGAGCCTAAACTTTCAAAAAATTCCCTTTTTCCTTTTGTTTTCCTTTTATTACTATTATTATTGTTATAATTACTATTATTATTTTTTTATTACTATTTTCATTACTACTAACATTTTTATTATCGTTACTATTATTTATTATTATTATTACTATTATTCTTATTATTACTTTCTTATTATTATTATTACTTTATTCTGCATTTGCTTTATTTCATTAGTTATAATACTATTTTCATTTTTATGCTTTTTGCGAGGTACATTTGGAGGAAGTCTATTAAAGGAAGACGCTTTTGAAGTGGACAATATTTTATCTCATTTTATTTTATTTGCACTAACTATTCGCTTTCTTTTTTCAAGGAACATTTTAGATGAAATTTGTGAAGGATGAAGACATTAGAGTTCGAATCCCAATTATTTAGTCCGGCCGGGAACCACACTTGGTGGAATCTGAGAGGTGCCTAACACATTCCTCTTGGGTTAATTTGAACCCTTGCTCAGAATTTTCGGTTTGTAGATCAAGTTCGGAGTTAACATTAAAATTGGCTAGAAACAAAGTAGGTGCCCTAATACGCCTAGTTAAAAAATATGTTAGGTGGCGAGTCCAAGTCTTTACCCGTGAGTTCCAATAAGTCGAGCCCTATTTCAAACCTTAATGGGTTCGGGAAAAAATGGGTGTCGACAGAATGACGACTCCACTGGGGATATCAAGGTTCAAACTAATATTTTTTTCTTTTCCTTTTGCAGGTTTGATATTTAGTTTTCTATTTTATTTGCGTTTTCTTTTAATTTATTATCTGTAATTGTTATTTTGTTTATATTTCCTCCATTCCTGAAATTTTTTACACTTGCACACACCATAAACGGTTACGTGGATCTCACTGCCATTTCACTCTTACAAAAACCCTTTAGGGGGGACAGTTGGGGTATAGTTGGTCCGTGGTACAACCAACAATTCCAAACGTTCACACCCGTTGGGTTTCCGCCTAGGGGAATGATGTTCTTATCTAGTAAACTCACTCTTGGCACCACTCGTCCCACACTTCAACTATTTTCAAATCTTCCATAAATTTCACTAAATCTTTTTCTTTAAAACAATTTCATTTCATAATTCTTTTGTATTTTCTTTATTAGTTGATTTCTATTATCCTATTTTTAAAAGCTAACTTGTTTGTTTCATTTTCTTTTTACTCCTCCTTTTTAAAATTATTTTGTGAAATATTTTAATATGTGCTTTCTTTCCATAAATTTACTAAACCCTTTTCTTTTTCACTAAATGATTCTTTTCTTACTTTTAAAATTGTCTAGTTTCTATTAATTCTATTTCTTTAAAAACTAATGTGTGTTCGTTTTGTTATCCTTTTAAAACTTATTTGTGAAATATTTCCATATGTGCATATACTTAAATATTTTTAGGAAAATTTTGCATTTCTTTCAAGACTCCTACATTTTTAAACTTGTGCATATCACGTATATCATCCGCCACTCCTGGCAACTTTTTAAATCGTGCGTTGAAAACACAGTGGTTACAACCACATCTTCCCTCACATAAAAATTCCTTTAGAGGGAACGACTTGGAATCTATTTGATCCGAGACGTTCCCGCTCCCGAGCCGTCCGCTTGGGAGGATAATTAAACCTGGTCTAGCTAACTCCATTCCTTAGTAGCGGCGCTAGGAATCATGCATCATGACATGTCTTTAGTCGACTTGTTCTCAAGTCCGATAGGCCAACTTGTTCAAACAATCTGAACGGGTTTTTGACCCCAATGAGCATTGAACATGATTTATTTGCATTTGCTTAAGAGATTGAACGTGCAAATATGGACTGTTATTGGCGTCGTTCTGCATTCGGTGCCATTCAAAGGCACGTAGGTAACCTAAGAGGCGTCAAAATCCCAAATTGAATCAGAAATGATTGTTTATGAACAATCAAAATTATTCTGTATTCAATGCCATTCAAAGGCATGAAGGTAACCTAAGAGGCATTAAAAGCCCAAATTGAATCAGAAACGACCATTTATTCCTAAATGATTGGAATCATTCTGTATTCAATGCTATTCAAAGGCTTAAAGCTAACCGAAAAGGCATTAAAAGCCCATTTCGAAGCAGAAATGACCGTTCGATAGACGAGATGACACAGAATGCACGTTTATCCTTTAAGCATTATATAAGGACTTGCCATCCATAGTTTGTCAAAAGTCCATTAGCAACTTTCGTCTAAAGTGTCTAAAGGGTTCTCAACCCACAACGACACGACCCTTCAAATCCTCTGTTACATTGGTTTGTGCCACACGTTGATCATTTTGCTCACAATAAAGCGAATCTTAGGCATTTTCCTTCTTCCTTTTTCCTATCATTTTTTACCTTTTCCAAAAGATCATGGCCACTAGAACATTTGACATGGTTGCTGAAACTCCTCAGCTGCTCAGAGATTGGTGGGGAGACCTAAGCATAGATCAACAAGACCAAGTTAAAATGGTGTCGGGGAACCTGATTTCACTAATGGAGCACACAACAATGAAAGGGATAGTAGAAGCAGCAGTACACTATTGGGATGCAGACCGAGCAGTCTTTCACTTTGGGAGTGTAGAGTTGACACCATTACTGGAAGAAATAGGCAGGTTAACTCAGTTACCATTCCAAAGTGAAGAAGTCTTGATGCCTAAGAACACTACAGCTGAGGAATTCTTCGAAATGGTAGGGTTTAAGCCTGAATTATGCACAGACAGTATAAGGCAATCGGGAATTTCTCTAACTTCCCTCTATATCAAATTTGGGTATAGAGAAGCATTTCAAGAATCTGAAAACTTTTTCAGCATTAACAAGGCAAATTGGCAAGAGCGCATAGTACTTGCTTTTATCACCAGCTTTTTAGGGGCTGTCGTGTTTCCAGAACACAAAGGACAAATTGATGTTTGCATGGTATCAATTGCCGATACCTTACTCAATGATTTCAACAAGAAATACACTTTGGTACCGATGATTATTGCAGAAATGTACCTAGCTTTAGAAAAATGCAAGAAAGGTGCTAGCTTTTTCGGAGGTTGTAATTTATTCCTACAAATTTGGTTGATGGAACATTTGCAAAGAATGAACAGCATAGACCAAGCCTTCCACCCCATACCAAGAGAAAACTACATCTTGACACATACCGCCCGCATGGACACTGCTCTTGAAAAGTGGGACCGGCCAACAAATACTGAAGGCTGGCACCACAGGCTTTGTCAGTTGACATCCGAAAATATACAATGGATGCTTGACTACTTTCCCAGTATCACAGTGATCACACGATCGGAAGGAGCTTCATTTCTTATCTTGGTTGAGTTTAAAGGAGTTTACCCATACACCCCCTTTAAAGGCACTTAGGCAAGCAAGGAGAAAGCAGATTGTACCCCAAATCGCAGACATCAGAAGCTTCAAAGCAGATATTTTCGGAGGAGTGATACCATTCAAAGACAAGATATTAGAACTTTGGAAAGAAAGGAGACAAATGGGATTTGAGACTATTGGACGGGGCAGGTTTGATGCAGGCTATGATGAAGATTATCCAGACTGGCTAAGGAAAGACATAGCAAAGGCAGTTCAACCAAGGGCAACAAGAAAAAGGAAAAGAAATGCTGATGAATTAGAATCTGAGTGCAAGAGGCTGCGCAAACAACTGGCAAAGGCACGAGAGAAAATAGCGAAGAAGCAAAGTTTGGTCGAAGCAAAGAACAACGAAAAAGACAAATGGCGCAATAAGGCAGAACTCCTGACAAAATGAATAGAGTCTATCGATGTATGGGCTAGCGAAGGAATGCACTCTATGGTTGACAAAGGAATAGAGGAGAAAGGAAGGAAGGCTTGGGAAATGTTGAAAAACTTCACATTCGACATATCCCGGCTCTTAACTGACGCAGACAATATCATCTTCCAAGGAGACTCGTCAGGGGCAAGTTCATCTAACAAAGATTCATCCGACGAGGAAGAAGATTAATCTTCTGAGGATGGATCAACATGAAGAATGCTCGCTCAGGCCATGATCTGATTTCCTATCAATGTTTAGTCTTTTCTTTCTCTTATGTTGTTTCAATATCAACCATTGTAATAAAGATCAATGTTAAATAAATGCAATATTCTCTTTTAGACTCCGCATTTTGTAGCAAATGAAATGATATGTGTGGCACAAAAGCGCTTTCCAAATCATCATGCATAAAGCGGTCATAGGATACATTTTTATTTGCTAGGTGTGCATTACGTGAATTTGCTTGATTGCTCTAAGTCTCTTTCTACCTAAGCCAATCCCTTCCCCAATCCAATCTCCTACCAAGGCACCTCATCTCCATACTCTATGCTCAATTCCTGATATCAGAAATCTTTCTCATGTCTTGATAATTCCCTATCCCTTGCGAACTCAAAAACCTATTATCCAAAAGTTTGGCTTAAGTTGAATACCAAGGTAGAAGATTTGGTTAAGCAAAGTGTACTTATCAGGGATTTTTCAAAACAAGAAGAGTTTGTAATAGCGGGCACTATACACACAAAGCAAAAAATTGACAGGGCAAGAGATTTGTTAGTCAAACTCAAAGACACACATGACTTATCGAAATAATTCGTTTTGACACAATGTTTGAGGATCATTTTTTCGGTCTAGACCATATTGTAATACATTTAAGACAATCCAAAATATTTCCAAACTTGCACCTATTCATAGCCAAAAAGACGTTCAAAAGGTTATCACAAAGAAATAAGGAAGTGAGAAATGATCGGAGCCCGCTTGATGATACAAAGGTTTATGCATAACCGCCAAAATTAGCAGGCTGATTCAATTTGGAAAAGAACGCAAAGGCGCAGTGACAAATGTTCCATTATATGACAGAGCTAGAAACTCTTGTTGAGTATTAGAAGCGTATCCCTACCGATGACTTATCGAAATAATTCGTTTTGACACAATGTTTGAGGATCATTTTTTCGGTCTAGACCATATTGTAATACATTTAAGACAATCCAAAATATTTCCAAACTTGCACCTATTCATAGCCAAAAAGACGTTCAAAAGGTTATCACAAAGAAATAAGGAAGTGAGAAATGATCGGAGCCCGCTTGATGATACAAAGGTTTATGCATAACCGCCAAAATTAGCAGGCTGATTCAATTTGGAAAAGAACGCAAAGGCGCAGTGACAAATGTTCCATTATATGACAGAGCTAGAAACTCTTGTTGAGTATTAGAAGCGTATCCCTACCAACTAGCAAGTGTGGGACGAGAAGATGAACTCAAAATGAAGCTATTTGAGACACTTACAAGTCCATAAATTGATTTGATACAAAACAGAGGCAGACGGATTTCTTAGAGCGATTTTGGTCGAAAGCTTTATTTCAACAAATTTTCATGAAAACAACTACATTGAGAAAGGAATACAATATGACCAACCTTTGAAACGGTCTTGACTGAAGCAACGATCTAAGAATATACATGACACACCGGGATTGGACTTTTGGCAACAAAATCTACCTGACAAGCAAAAGTTGACGCAAAGATTGAATTACAGCAGTTGATTGACAAGTATGAAAGACATTGAGTATCTCTCTCAAAGACACGCGGGCATCATGACACGCAAATTTGCAAGAAAGGATGATAAATGCACTAAGGTCTTGGTGTTCGATAACAGCCGACTTCCTTTTCAGTCATATATATATCCCTTACCCGAAATCTTTGTCAAATTTTGATAGAGTTCTAACCAGACCCATCTCCTGCTTAAGCAAGCATCAATCATTTAACCAAAATCCTTCTCTTGACTGCTACATAAGGCACTCAAGCAATCTTTTGGAATCTTTATACACTTTTTTATAGTCTCCAAGTTCAAGTGCTAATCAATCATCCGCGGTCTAGGCATACTCTTAAGCTTTATGTATTGTTCTTGCTTCAAATCTTTGCTAATGTGCTAACGCAGTTTTGCGTATTTACGGTTGCTTTGCATTTAAACACCGAGATTGGTTAAGAATTTGCATTCATAGAAAGCCGAAATGGCAAGCCAAGCTGATAACATTTACTTCTGAAATAAAGCCTTTCGAACCACCGGCATATGACACCAAGAAAACTCAGATAATCCCAATTCCACTTCCGTACAACTTGTAGTATGAACGAACCAAAATCAGTTGGCAATATACCTACACAAGAGTCGCAAGAAACAAATCCAATCAATATACAACCGAAACTGGTAAAACTCACAACCTCACACTACACCCAACTTACATATAAACAACCTCCCTCTGTCAAGACTTTCAACAACAACCTTATCAGGCCCGACACAATTGAGGACAGACGAAAAGACAAAACCTCACACCTTTACTCCTTTAGCTCAGTCAAAAGATATTGCAACCAACAAACGAAGTACTCCCTAAAGACCTATTCCGGATTATTATCCAACAAAGATCTTCACCTATCACTCAAACATTCAATACCATGACACCAGAAAATACCCAGCACTGAAACTCAGAATTCAGAGGCAAAACAATGATACAACAAGAACCAACCGCAACTCCTAAACCACAAATGCAGATTCAAGCCAATACATTAGTGTTCAATACAATGCAACCACTTTATTTCAACTAACGAATCTTTCTTTGACAGCAGATCTTTCTGCACAAACACAAGACTACCAGGCAATCACAACGAATATGATAGCACTTTAGCCACGTCAGGCTAATAATATGACGACCAGCCACGTCAGGCGTAGAATATGATGACTAGCCACGTCAGGCTTAGAATATGACGACTAGCCACGTCAGGCTTATAATATGACAACCAGCCACGTCAGGCTTAGAATATGACGACCAGCCACGTCAGGCTTAGAATATGACGCCACGTCAGGCTTAGAATATGACGACTAGCCATGTCAGGCTTATAATATGACGATCAGCCCCGTCAGGCTTAGAATATGACGACTAGCCACGTCAGGCTTATAATATGATGATTAGCCTCGTCAAGCTTAGAATATGATGATTAGCCCCGTCAAGCTTATAATATGATGGCTAGCCCTGTCAGGCTTAGAATATAACAATTAGGCTCGTCCGCCTTAGAATTGGACATACTCATTCTTTCTGTTTTGCAGACACTACTATAATCAGCCCTGTCCGGCTTAAAATAGGACAAACTCGCATATTTTTTTTTGCAGGTACCACTACAATAGGCTCGTCCGCCTTAGAATTGGACATACATACGTTTTTTTTTCGTTTAGTTTGCAGGCACTACAATAATATGATGATCTATTAAAGGCAATACACTGGGGCAGAATTTTTAAGGATCCCCTCAAAAATTCCAAAAGACGCAAGCTGACACTGGGGCAGAAATTTTTGAGATCCTCTCAAAAAATTCAAGAAAGACGAAGTATAGAAACTGGGAATTCACCGAAGAAAGCTTGACCACGGCCCATGATTCATGAAAGAAGGCACTACAGGAGGAAGGCGCAGAATAGATGAAGAATGCACAAATCAAACCTTCCCCCGCAACTCACAAAATTTTTCTTTGAGTGCAGGCATTACGAAAGTTGAAACACAACGACCTTCTTAGAAATATTGTAGACATGATGATGTCATTTTATTTTTTAGCACTTTACTTTTTGCTCGTAGGGTACACAGCCCGGCGATAGGCACTTTACTTTTTGTTCACAGGGTACACAGCCCGGCACGATAGACAATTAGTTCCTGACAAGCAGACAAATATCTCCTGACGAGAGGCACTTAGTAGCTCCTGATGAGCAGGCAAATATCTCCTGACGAGAGGCAATTAGTAGCTCCTGACGAGCCGACAAATATCTCCTGACGAGAGGCATTTATGATTCTTGACAAATAGGCAAACATCTCATAACAAGAAACCACGACAAATGACAGTTGATAATCCAACGATAGGAAAGTCTATTTTACATTTATAAATATTATTTGCAAAAAACTCACCCTTTATTGCATGAAACAGCGTGACAGTGTTCCACGGTATACAGCCCGACACGACAAATAATTATCTCCTAACAAGATGCACCTGAATGAATATCCCCAGAGGAGAAGCATATATTTCCTAACACTCAAAGCACCTAGAAACAGACTAGACAACTACATGACAAAGGAGAGCTCAACTTTACAGGGAGTTTACTTTATGATTATCATTGGTTGCACTTATTCTACTTTTGTTGCAGGACACTCTCCGACCCCTTGAAAGACCCCTTGACAAAGCCCTGCTCCATTTCACACACCCTTACACTTTCTCCCGAAAGTCAGTACCCCATACGAAATTGTGTGATCTTGCAAAACCTCAAATACATACTATGCACCATTCTAGAACACCATTCGAAAAGCTTAGTCCTTTCGACAATGCATTTGCTATACCCGCAAATTATCTATTTTTTTGAGTTCCAAAGCACTCAAATCTATATTTCCATACTCACACAAGTGATCCACCTAATCTTTCATTCCTGATTGGATACCAGTTTGTGTACCTTCCTACTCAAGCCTATCTATGTCAATCATGCGTGTTCGCGTGCTTAATCGTGCTCAGTTGTTTGAAACGTGCACATTTATCGTGCTTTACTCCTCATTATTCCCCAGCTCAGTCAAGACAATATCGAAGGCAAGATGACTCGATTATCGAGATGAAGTGGAAACTATGTACGTGTAAACTCCTCTTTATGGGTGAGTCGTGCACCACATCTTCATAACTAGGATGATTTCAAGCCTCTTTTCCCACGCCCAATCCATCGATGTCACTCATCTTCGACAAAGCCTCTGATATATCCAGCAATCATATCTCAGCAAATTTCAAAGTACATTCAAATATTAAACTCTACATACTCTGACAAGTTTACTCTTGACACCCAAATCGTGCGTCATACACATCTCAGACAGGCAACATGCCATTCTAGAACTACACACAACCTGATTCTCGTGAAACCCGAGATATGTAGGCAACTCAGAGACCGGGGTTCGACCAAAGAACCCAAAAACTCTCATTTTCCCTTTCTACCGTTTTACCTTCCAGTCATGAGAAAAGTGGCTACTCCGTCAACTATCTTTGCCCGAAGACTCTTTTCATCATCCCCGGGCAAAGAGGGGCAACTGTTGACACCCAATTTTGTCCCTCATTTTTTCATAATTGGTTATAATTTAACTTAAAGGTGCAATTTAACTGTTTGAACAAATTTGCATTAGAAAGTATGTATTTACGTGTGTTATCACCTACTTATACATTATGTAGCTAACTGTGGTTATATTACGTAATTTACATTATTTAGGCTAATTGATCAAATTGTGGTTGTTTATGCGATTTAGTGCATTTATAGCATTTAATAAATATTTGTGGCCATTTATATTTAGTTAATTAATTTTTGCCTTCAATTACTTTCTTATGTGCATCTTTTATATATAGGTATATATTCTTTCATTCAGTACCTTTCATTAAATACCGGCCTAATTATAGTATCTAGTCAAATTTTCTCATTACTTTTCATCCATTTGCGAATTTAAATTCTTTTAATATCTATCAAAATTTATTATTTATTTATTTTTCTATTTATCAAATTACGTTCATTTTGAACCTAGACCCAATATCGAAAAAAATAAATTTTCCATAATTCTTAATTATTTTGAATAAAAATTCCAAAACAAATTTCCTTTCTTCCTCAAAATCAAACCCCAAAGATCAAGCTCCAATCCCTCAATCTACTCCTAAAATCATCAAAATCACTCTCCCTAATTTCTATCACTTACCCAACGGATCTCTCCTCCGTCACCCATATACAGACATTAAAAGACACTAGGGGGAGCTCTCAACGGGGCACCCACAGTACAAAGCATTCACATTCTCATCCTTATCTCTCCCAACATACCAGTGATACAATACCCACACACTAATATAGATCACTACATACAGACAACATCACCGCACTCTCATCTCATCCTCTCCTTCTCAATTTACGAAAACCCACCCCAAGATCAAGAACAGATACATACATACCACACCACACACACACACATATCAATACACACACACACGCTGAAAATACAGACGCGTACAGCCGCAGCAAGACCACCACCACCACCAAAAAGGGTGGAACCACCAGTGAGGAAGGAGAGAAATAAATCGGAACTGTGGGGTTTGAGTGTGCGAGGTTATTGACAAACAGAAAGAGGGAGGAAGAGTCGCAGCGACGCCGCTGCTCGTCCAGGCGGGTGTCGCTCCTCCTCCTCACCGCTGCCATCACTGGTGCTTTTGTTGGAGAACTTATTTTTCCGGTGTCCCAATTTACACGTTTGCTACTCGTTTCCACTGTTACTCCTGTTTTTCTGATTTTGCAGATCTATAGTTGGATTTACTCTCATCCCATTGACACATTTGGAATGTTTACCTTGGCGGCTTTGGGATTGGTTATCATGTATTACTTTTTTTGAATTAACTGTCGCCGCTACCTTGTTCGAAATCAGTCACCAGTTTGGTGGATCTATTTTTTCAGTTTTGGGTGCTGTTATTTGGTCTCTACAGTGTTTGTGGATTTGTTCAACTACAGTTGACTCGTTTGTCACAGTAATCGTTGAATGTTGTTTGACTGATTGTTCTGAAGCCAAATCGCTGACCTGTTTACGCTCCATTGAGGATTATTAGTCCAGTTTTTAATGATCTGAACAATATTACATTGCGATGCAAGCCTATGAAAATATTATATTTGAGGCATTACAAGGCCAATTACATTTGGAGGCCAATTCAAGACCCGTCCCGAACTTACCGTCCCTTACGTGTCCCGAAAACAAACAAAAAAAAGCGATGACGATAACATTTTTATATACAATGTTGAATATGAATGGGATTGGCACAGGACTCGCACGTGGCATGGCAACACGACCGACCGGCGTGTTTGCCGCCGTGACGTTATCCTTAACCTCCAATCACCCGAACCTGAGCCTAAACTTTCACAAAATTCCCTTTTTCCTTTTGTTTTCCTTTTATTACTATTATTATTGTTATAATTACTATTATTATTATAATTTTTTATTACTACTAACATTTTTATTATCGTTACTATTATTTATTATTATTATTATTATTATTATTATTATTATTATTATTATTATTATTATTATTATTATTATTATATTATTATTATTACTTTATTATGCTTTTGCTTTATTTCATTAGTTATAATACTAACTTCATTTTTACGTTTTTTGCGAGGTACATTTGGAGGAAGTCTATTAAAGGAAGACACATTTGAAGTGGACGATATTTTATCTCATTTTATTTTATTTGCACTAAGTATTCGCTTTCTTTTTTCAAGGAACATTTGAGATGAAATTTGTGAAGGAGGAAGACATTAGAAAAGACGGATATTTATTTTTATGCAAATTATTTGTATGATAGAATATTAGCGAAATTGCTTGTTTGCTTCACATTATTTTCTTATTCGAATCAAAATTATTTAGTCCGGCTGGGAACCACACTTGGTGGAATCTGAGAGGTGCCTATTACCTTCCTCTTGGGTTAATTTGAACCTTTACTCAGAATTTTCGATTCGTAGATCAAGTTCGGAATTAACATTAAAATTGGCTAGAAAAAAAGTAGGTGCCCTAATACGCCTAGTTAAAAAATATGTTAGGTGGCGAGTCCAAGTCTTTACTCGTGAGTTCCAATAAGTCGAGCCCTATTTCGAACCTTAACGGGTTCGGGGAAAAATGGGTGTCGACATGCATCATTTAGGCTACATGTCAAATTCATATCAATTTTTGATTATGTGTGCAAATTAATAATTATCTGTGATTATCTATATTTAAATAATTTTTATTTGAGTTTATTTAATAATTATTTGTGTATTTTATAAAATATGTATATCTATATCTTTATTTACGCTTTTAAGTTGAATATTGGCCAATTTAAAAGAAAATGTCTATTTTTCTATTTACTTATTTTCCTTCTCCTTTTGTCAAATATTCCTACGAATCTGGACAAGAGTCCGTCCAGGTACATCCATTCTGTTAGAAATCAATTGCGATTTTTCCAATAATTTTGTTCAAATTCTTTTGAATATTCGTATAATTATTTTATTCCAAAATATTTTTTTTTTCCATTATTTTCAAATCCGCCTTTGTTTTGAACCTAGACAAATGTTCGTCTAGATACGTTGACAGTTGTATTTAAAATTTCATTACCTTCCTACTTTATTTTTGAATTAAATCATTCCTAAATTCCTATAACCATTTCGTATTGAACATAGCCAAGTTTCTTAACCAAATACATCTTTTATTTTAATTTCAAATGATTTCCATAATTTCTTCCTAAATCTTCCCTTAATTTTTTTAATCCCTAAAATCCCTTCCCAATCTTCCTAATTGATTTTTCCTCAAAATCCCTAATTATTCCCCAATCATCTCCAATTAAACCAACAACCATTTTATTTCAAAATCATATATTATCATCATCAATTATTCACCAACATCAGACAATATTATATACATTCAGCAGTACAACCTACATACGTCGGACCCCACTCTTCTTCATCTTCTCCAAAAAATTCACACACACTCACTTATAAAAAATACTTACACACTCACACCAGGACCCCATAGACAACTACTACACACGCACAACAGCACCTCTACTCCCCTAGTCTTCTTCACCACAAACACCATACACAGTACCACACACTACATCGTCCCCAAAAATCAACAGACAGTTCACAGCAGCCATTCACGCACACACCCAATCGACCAGAAACAGGGGAAAGTGTAGGGGACCATGGCAGCAGCGGAGAGACAGTGGCGCAAACCACCACCACCACCACCAGTAAAGAAGAACATCTCACCCACACATACTCCTATTACACCACCATACACATACATCAACTCCCTTGTCTTCTTCCTCAATAATTCACACCAAACGAACCTATCTCCTCACCTTCTTCTTAAAAAAACCAATCCTCACACAAACAAAATCATACACGCACACACACCCAGTCAAGCCGAAATAGAAGGGAAGGGGAGGGATCCGAAACAGAGCAGATCGAAAGGGGTTTTGAGAAGTGGAATAGTGACGGTAAAACCATCACCGCCGCCTATTCCACCAGAAATTGAACTGGGATTTACCATCGGTACTCACTGTGAATTGGGCATAGCTGATCGATTAATTGTTTTATTCAATGATTTTTCTGTTAATTCTTTTGCTGAGTTTTCAGATCTAATGGCTACACCGTAGTTCTTTTGCTGAGGAGTGGCAGCGGCGCCGCCTAAGCAGGCCGGCGGTCGTTCCTCTTTGTCTCCTTGCCACTGCCGTGTCTCCGTCAGAACCCCATCGGGTTTTCTTTCTTGTTTCGCTGATGATGTTCAGTGCTGGCTATGTTTGAATCGTTACAATCTATCTACATTAATTGTTCTCAGTTCTTTGAGGTTGTATATTACTAACTTGGTTTTATGATTTAGCGTGCAGCACCTTTTGGCATCATTTTGATGCTAATCTTGATCTGAATGTTTACAATGGACTGAGAATGACATGGTTATTTTGACTGGTCAACCGATAGTCACTTCTAATATATTGGGCTGACTATTTTTTGTGAGTTTTTGCAGATTGATGTCTAATTAAGACACATACTGAGATTTGAACAGGCATTACATAGTATACGCTGAATTAAAGCCTATGAAAATATTTTTATTTGAGGCTTTACAATGAATTGACGCATACTACAGTAATCACGGCCAAGGAAAATAATTATTTATTTGAGGCCTATTTCATTAAACATGATACTGCACGACCCATTCCCGTGTCCCTAAAACAAAACAAAAAAAGGTTATGATGACGTGTGTGAGCCGTTATGGAATGGTGGGGCTGGGACTTGGCATGGCAACACGACCGGCCGGCGTGTTCGCAGCCGTACCGACGTCCTTAACCTCTAGCCGATTCATACAAACCTGAGCCGACACTTTTAAAAAATCTCTTTCCCCTTTATTTTAAACTATTATTATTATTATTATTATTATTATTATTATTATTATTATTATTATCAATACTATTATTCTTCTTTTTCTTCTTCTTATTATTATTATTATTATTATTATTATTATTATTATTATTATTATTATTATTATTATTATTATTATTATTATTATTATTATTCTAATTATTATTATTATTATTTTTATATTAAATCATTTTTATGTTTCTTGCTAGGTACATCGTAATTAAGTCACGAACGGAAAACACATTTGTAAAAGGAGAAAATTATTTATAATCATTGACTTTACTTAAATTTATTTTATTCTATTTTTATAATCCTTACTAACTTGTTTGTTTATCTTGCAAGGCACATTAAAACAAAGATTAGGAAAAAGGAAAAATAAATATTTATTTGCTATTACTTGCCTTTAAATTTACATACTTAGTTTAATATTCAAATATTTTTATTGTCTAGTTAGTTTAATTATTTACTCTAGAATCCCAATTATAAAGTCCGGCTGGTAACCATACTTGGTGGAGCTCGGAGGTGCCTAACCCCTTCCTCTCGAGTTAACTTGAACCTCTTACCTAGAATATCTGATTCGTAGACTATGTTTCGGAGTTAATTATAAAATTAGCTAGAAAAAAAATAGATGCCCTAATACGCCTAGTTAAAAAATATGTTAGGTGGCGACTCCAACTCTTTACCCGTGAGTTACCCACTAAGTCAAGCCCTATTTCGAACTTTAACCGGTTCGGGTAAAAAATAGGATGCGACAGAATGGCGACTCCGCTGGGGATGTCAAGGTTCAAACCATAACGGACTTTTAATTGGGATTCTTTACTTGCTTTATTTTCTTGTCATTTATTTCGATACTAACTTTTTTCTTTTTCTTTTTTGCAGGAATAAAGTTTATTTTTGAATTTATGTGTTTTATTCTTGAATTATTTGATTATATTTTCGTGTCACTCACACTTCTCCCACTCCTGCGAAACGACACTTTGCACACACCATAAACAGTTACGTGGATCTCACGGCCGTTTCACCCTCAAAAAAACCCTTTAGGGGAGCGGTTGGAGTATATTTGGTCCATGGTACAACCAACAATTTCAAACATTCCCACTCCTTGGTCGTCCGCCTTGTGGATCCATGTCTAGAATTACCCAACTCTTACTGGAGACTCTTGTCTAGGAACCATGCATCATGTCATGATTAGGAAAATTTTGACTTCGGCCCATGTCTAAGTCTATTAGTTCACCATATTTGAATGAACCGGACGGGTTTTCGACCCTAAGGGACATTTAAATATGTTATGTGTGCATTTATTTAAAGTGGAACGTGTCGAATGTAGACCATTTGTTCACATAAAAGTGGGTTCTCATAACAAAATTAATTATTTATTTCTAAAATCGTTATTTCTACATTTATTCAAACAAACCCAATTATTTTATAAAATTATTTTTGGGTTATGAACGAAATTAATTTTCTACTTTTATGAAAACAAAATTATAGATTGTAAATTAATTTCTTCTACTTTCAATGTAGCAAAATCAATTATTATTCCTGTTTATCTAAAACAAAAATGTTATTTCTACATTTATACAATAAAATTAATTATTTTATAAAATTATTTTCTGTTAATTTTGGGTTATGAGAACAATTAGGATGATACAAAATACACGTTCAATTTTAAATATCATAATCAAATTAGGAAGGCTTAACATCCTTGGTATGTTAAAGTCCATTAGCCAACCTCGTCCAAAAGCGTCATCATATGATGCCTATCATGCATATTATGTGTATTGATCTGCTTTGCATATGAAATTATTATTTTAAACTTGTTGTTTCATGTGTTAGTTTACTCCCACTCCCAAGGTTGACTTTTGCATTTATTTCAAAACTTGTGCATATCATGCATATTTTCCGCCACTCCTGGCAACTTTCTAAATCGTGCGTTGAAAATACGGTGGTTACAACCACCTCTTTCCTCACATAAAAACTCCTTTAAGGGGAACGACTTTGAATCTATTCGATCCGAGAGGTTCCCGCTCCCGAACCGTCCGCTTGGGAGGATAATAAAACCTAGTCTAGCTAACTCCGTTCCTTAGTAGCGGCGTTAGGAATCATGCATCATGACATGTCATTAGTCGACTTGTTCTCAAGTCCGATAGGACAACTTGTTCAAACAATCTGAACGGGTTTTTAACCCCCAAAGAGCGTTGGACACGATTTATTTGCATTTACTTAAAGGATCAAACGTGCAAATGTAGACCGTTTATTAACATTGTTCTTCATTCAATGTCATTCAAAGGCACAAAGGTTACCTAAGAGGCCTTAAAAGCCCAAAGTGAATCAGAAATGATTGTTTATTCCTACACGGTTGGAATTACTCTGTATTCAATGTCATCCAAAGGCACAAAGGTTACCCAAGAGGCGTCAAAAGCCCGAATTGAATTAGAAATGATTGCTTAAACAATCAGAGTTATTCTGTATTCAAATGCCATCCAAAGGCACGAAGGTAACCGATGAGGCGTAAAAAGCCCAAATTGAATCAGAAACGACCGTTTATTTCTTAAACAATTGGAATAATTCTGTATCCAATGCTATTCAAAGGCATTAAATGGTAACCAAAGAGGCATTAAAGGCCCTATTTGAAGCAGAAATAACCACTTGATAGATGGGATGACACATAACGCACATTTATCCTTTAAGCATTATATAAAGACTTGACATCCTTGGCATGTCAGAGGTCCATTAGAAGCTTATGTCTAAAGTGTCCAAAGGGTTCTCAAACCATAACGGCACATCTCTTCATATCCTCTGTTACATTGTTTTCAAAAGCTTGTGCCGCACGTTGATTATTTTGCTCACAATAAAGCAAATCTTAGGCATTTTTCTTCTCCCTTTTCCTATCATCCTTCACCTTGTCCAAATGATCATGGCCACTAGAACATTGTACATAGTTATTGAAACCCCTCAGTTGCTTAGAGATTGGTGGGGAAACCTAAGCAAAGATCAACAGGACCAAGCCAAAATGGTATTGGGGAATATGATTTCATTAATGGAACACACTGCAGTGGAAGGGATGATAGAAGCAGCAGTACATTATTGGAATGCAGACCGAGCAATCTTTCACTTTGGGAGTGTAGAGTTGACACCATTATAGGAGGAAATAAGTGGGTTAACTCAATTACCATTTGAAAGTGAAGAAGTCTGGATGCCTAAGAACATTACACCCGAGGAGTTCTTCGAAGTAGTAGGGTTTAAGCCTGAGTTGTGCACAGACAGTATACGCAATAGGGAATTTCTCTAACTTCCCTCTACATCAAATTTGGGTTTGGAGAGGCATTTCAAGAATCCGAAGACTATTTCAGCATTAACCAGGCCGATTGGCAAGAGTGGAGGGTACTTGCTTTTGTCACCAGCTTTCTAGGAACTGTCGTCTTTCCACAACACAAAGGACGAGTTGATGTTTGCATGGTCACAATTGCTGATGCCTTACTCAAAGACACTAACAAGAACTACACTTTGGTACCGATGATTGTTGCAGAGATGTACCGAGCTTTAGAAAGATGCAAGAAGGGCGCTGGTTTCTTTGAAGGTTGCAATTTGCTTTTACAAATTTGGCTGATGGAGCATCTGCAAAGGATGGATAACACAGACCAATCTTTCCATTCCATACCGAAAGAAAACTACATCTTAACTCATACTGCCCGCATGGACAATGCTTTTGGGAAATGGGACAACCAACAACTACCAATGGCTGGCACCATATGTTTAGTCGACTGACACCTAAAAACATACAATGGATGTTTGATTACTTTCCCAGCACAACAGTAATCACAAGATCCGGGAGAGACTCATTTCTCATCTTAGTGGGCTTTAGAGGAGTTTATCCATACACTTCTTTAAGGACACTAGACAAGCAGGGAGAAAGCAGACAGTACCCCAAATTGCAGACATCAGAAGTTTCAAAGCAAGTATTCTCGGAGGAGAGATACCATTCAAAGACAAAATATTAGAACTTTGGAAAGAAAGGCAACGAAAGGGAATCGAGACTATTGGACGAGATAGGTTTGACGCTGGCTATGACGAAGATTATCCAGACTGGCTTAGGAAAGACGTAGCAAGGGCAATCTAACCAAGTGCAACAACAAAAAGGAAAAGAAATGCTGATGAGTTGAAATCTGAGTACAAAAGGTTACGCGAACAACTGGCAAGGGCACGAGGGAAAGTAGCAAAGAAGCAAAGTTTGGTCGAAGCAAGGAATGAAGAAAAAGGCAAATGGCGCAGTAAGGCAAAACTCCTGACAAAACGCATAGAGTTTATCAGTGTATGGGCTAGAGAGGGGATGAACTATGTGGAAACAAAGGAATGGAAGAGAAAGGAAGAAAGGCTTGGGAAATGTTGAAGAACTTTACATTTGACATATCCCGACTCTTAACTGATGCAGACAATATCATCTTCCAAGGATACTCATCAGAGGCAAGTTTGTCCGAGGAAGATTCGTCTGAAGAAGAAGAAGAAGAATCTTCTAGGGAAGGATCAGCATGAAAGACGTTCACCTGGCCATGATCTAATCCTATATCATTGTTTTCCACCTTTTGTACTATTTCAATATCAGTCAATGTAACAAAAGCCCAATAAACGCAATATTATCTTTAAGGCTTCGCATTTTGTTAGCAAACAAAATGATGCATGTGGCACAAAACGTTTTTTTTTTTCAAAATCATCGTGCGTAAAACGGTCCTCCATATTATAGGATGTATTTCTTGTTTGATATGTGTGCATTGCATGAATTTGTCTGTTGCTCTAGCTCTCTAAAGGAATTCTTTCTCCAAATTCAATCGTCCATCGAGGCACCTCTTCTCCCTACTCCATGATCAAATCCAGATATCCAAAATCTTTCGCATGTCCAAACTATCTCTAACTCACTACCAAACTCAAAAGTCTATTACCTAAAAGGTTGGCTCGAGTTGAATACCAAGGTAAAGGAAATGGTTAAGCGAGTGCACTTGTCAGGGATTTTTCGAACTAAGGAGTTCTTCACAGCGATTCCCACTAGCCCTCCCCTATCTCTACGTTCCCTCCGCTGCACTACAAACTACCAATAAGGCTTGCCAGTCTGGAAATGTGAGCATTTTTCAAGAGGAAAGATGAAGTCTCTTTTGTCGCAACCATTCAAGACCCTACCTTCAACCACTACTATCAAACAGCGCTACCATTTTATCCTTACCCTCATATACCACCTAAATATCTCACTCAACCCACTTGACATATGTTCCATATCCCAGCACCAAATCATCCACCATACTAGCAAAACACTCAAGCCAACTACCGAAATGCACCACCATATCCTCCTGGGCCTCATCCTGATGCAAACCAAGGATCGAAAAGAAACTACATTTCACTAGCCGAGTCCCACACTCAAATATTCGAGGGATTGAAAACTGCCGGGCTTATTACCCCAGTACCTCAATTGTTCCAGCAAGCGCTATGAACATGGAGAGAAAATTGACAAAGCAAGAGAAATGTTTGTCAAACTCAATGGCACACATGGCTCACCGTAAAACCTTTTGACACCAATATCCAAGGATCGCCTTTGTTGCTCTAGTCTACACAATCAGACCACCTGAAATACATGACTATGATTCAAAGCACTTTCCAACTTGCTCCTGGCATTCAAAAGTCCAGTGAAAGATAATATTGGAAAGACAGAGGTGTAGCAAATACTTGTGCACAACAACCGAAAACAAGCAAACCAATTCAACTTGCAAAGGAGAGACAAAAACAAAATGACAAAACCATCATTATATGACCAACCTGGAGACCCCTGGAGCATTTGGAAGCATATCTCTATCCACTAGCAAAGATAAAGCAAGACGATGAGGTTATTCGAGACACTTACCATAGCAAGGGTTGAGTTTATATAAAGGCACAGGCAGATAGACTTCTTGGAGCAATTGTGGTCGAAGGCTTTATTGGAGTGATATGAATTCTATTGACAATGACCACAATAAGACAATCTAAGAATGAGCATGATACATAGCCAACCTACATCGAGTTCAACGACTCAGCAATAAAACATTATCCAACAAGGAAAGTTGGTGCAAGGATCGACTAGTATGAATGATATGGAGAACTTCTTTGAAAGACACATAGCCATCAAGACAGACAAATTTGTAAGGAAGGATGATAAATGCACTCAAGGTATTGGTATTCGACAAAAGCCAACATCCCTTTCTGTTATACAACACAATTTATTCTTTACACAACATCTTTACCACCTTTCATTGACATGCAACTCCTCATCTCCCGCTTAAACAAGCGTCGGTCGTTTGGCCAAAATCCTTACCTTGACTGCTACATAAAGCACTTAGGCAATCTCTTGTGATATCTGTACGATCTATCACAACCTCCAAATTCAAGCGCTAATCCGTCATCCATGGTCTAGGCATTCTCTTAAGCTCATGTGTCATTTTTGCTCCAAGTCTTTGCTAACATGCCCACACTCTTTTTTGCATTTCACCACTTTGTTAGGGTTACCTTGCGCTTGAACACTGAAATCGGTCAAGAATCTGCATTCGAAAAGCCGAAATGGCAAGCCGAGCTGGAAATTTTTTTCTCATGCAACAAAGTCCTTTAAACCATCAGCATATGACTCCAAGACTACTCAGACAATCCCAATACCGTACAACCTGCATTATACTCACACAAGAGTCACAACAAAGAAATCTAATCACTATACAACCGAAGCTGACAAAACTCACAAACTTACACAATAAGCAACCTCCCCTCTGTCAAGCCTTTCAGCCACAACCCTATCAGGCTCAATCCAATCAGGGATATACAAAAAGACAAAACCTCATGCCTTTGTTCCTTTAGCCTAATCAAATGACATTGCAACCAACAAACAAACTACTCTGTGGATACCCATTCCTAAACTCAATCAGACAAGATCTACACTCATCACTCAAACATTCAATACCATGACACCGTGAGAAATCCAACGCTGAAACACAAAGTTCAGAGTCCGATTGACCAAAGCAAGACAACGGTACAACAAAAACCAACAAAGGGAAACTCTAACCCCCAAACCACAAATACATTTTCTACAAAGGCCAATCCATCAAAGTTAGCTCCATGATTGTCGAATAGAAAAGCACGAAACATGAAGGCACCCCATCACAACCCAAGACAAAGCAATTCTAGACAATCTCCAAATTCAATAAAATCCAAATATCAAACCCACAGTCTGAAAATATCCACATACTCATAGTCATCAATACATCCAATCCCCACACTAAAGGATGAATGCAGACTCTAGCCAATACATTGGTGTTCAGTGCAATGCAACCACCTTTTCTCGGTGATGTGTCGCAAACAATAAACTGGGGCAGAATTTTTGAGGATCCCCTCAAAAATTCAAAAAAATGCAAACTTGACACTGGGGCAAAAAATTTTTGAGGTCTCCTCAAAAATTTCAAGAAAAGTCCTTACAAGAGCAACATGATAGCATTCTACTTGTTGCACTTTACTTTACTCTTGATGCATCGACTAAGGGTACACAACCCGATGTAAAAATTACATAGCCCGATATCAATTTGCATTTTAAATTAGCTGAGGGTACACAGCCCGAAGCGTCGATTGAGGGTACACAGCCCGATATCGATTTGCATTTTAAATTAGCTGAGGGTACACAGCCCGAAGCGTCGATTGAGGGTACACAACCCGATATCGATTTGCATTTTAAATTAGCTGAGGGTATACAGTCTGAGGCATCGGTTGAGGGTACACAGCCCGATATCGATTTCCATTTTAATTAGCTGAGGGTACACAGCCCGAAGCGTCGGTTGAGGGTACACAACCCGATATCGATCTGCCATTTAAATTAGCTGAGGGTACACAGCCCGAAGCATCGGTTGAGGGTACACATCCCGATATCGATTTGCATTTGCATTAGCTGAGGGTACACAGTCCGAAGCGTCGATTGAGAGTACATAGCCCGATATCGATTTGCATTTTAAATTAGCAGAGGGTACACAGCCCGAGGTGTCGGTTGAGGGTACACAGCCCGATATCGATTTGCATTTTTATTAGCTGAGGGTAAACAGTCCGAAGCGTCGGTTGCGGGTACACAGCCCGATATTGATCCGTCATTTAAATTAGCTGAGGGTACACAGCTCGAAGCGTCGGTTGAGGTTACACAACCCGATATCGATTCGCATTTACATTAGCTGAGGGTACACAGCCCGAAGCGTCGATTGAGGGTACAGAGCCCGATATCGATTTGCATTTTAAATTTGATGAGGGTACACAACCCGATATCGATTTGTATTTAAATTTGCTGAGGGTACACAGCCCGATGTATCGATGGAGGGTACACAGCCCTATGTCGAAACTGACACTGGGGAGGGTACACAACCCGATGCAATTTTTGACATTGTAATAGGAAGACAACTTGGGAGGTAGGCTGCCCAGTGAAAGGATAACATGACAAAGGATGTTCAACCAAAACGAAAGAATGATAAGCAACCTTGCATGAAGAGATACACAAATCAATACGAAAGGAGTACAGCCCGACGTGACAAGTACATATTTAAAGGACGAAAAGCAATGGACATACAATCCGGCGCCACACTGGCAAGACGATCCAACAACAGTTCAGCACGACAAAGCAACTACCTCCTGACAAGAAGCACTTAGCAAATGGATATCCCCAAAGGAAGGGCACACATTCCCTAGCATTGAGCACCTGAAAGTGGACCAGACAAAGGAGAGCTCAACTCAACAGGGAAGTTTACTTTATCTTTATTTTTATCTCAATTTGCATTTGTCTTAATTTTGCTATAGGGACTCCCCGATCTCCCGACGAATCCTTGCACCGTACTCTCACACCTTCTCCTTATTTCACTACCAATTGTACAACCGCAAAGCCTAAAATATACCTAAAAGCATCCTCCCAAGACCCAATTCAAAAGGCCTAATCCTACAGGCAACGGCTATGCCGCACCTGCAAGCTACCTATTTTGCCAAGTTCCAAAACGCCCAAAGCAATAGTTCCGTACTTTCACCAGTGGTCTACCCAACATTTCCTTGCCGATTGGGTACCAGCTTCATATTCCTTCCTATTCGTTCCTATCTGTTGGAATCATGCATGTTCATCGTGCTTTACTCCTCAATATTCCTCAGTTCATTCAAAACAATGTTGAGGCCAAGATGACTCCTCTGTCGAGTTAAAGTGGAAAATGTGCCCATGTAAACCTCTCTTTATGGGTGTGTCGTGCACCACATCTTAATAACTAGGACGTTTACAAGCCTATTTCACCACACTCGGTCTATCGATGTTATCTCGACTTCGACAACGCCTTTGTCCTACCTGCAAAATACCTATTATGTCGAATTCTGACATGCCCAAAAGCCGATCATTTCATGCCCTCACAAGTAATCTGTCTAGTCCTCCATTGCGAATTAGGATGTCGTTTTGCATTTCCTTCCAACTGATACCTACTTTGCCTATCTGCGTCAATCGTGCGTGTTTTCGTGCTTAATCGTGCCCATCTATTTGAGCCGTTCGTATTTATAAAACTCGCTTCTCAAATTCCTCCCAACTCAGTCAAGGCAATATCGAGGGAAAGATTACCCATTTATCAATATGAAGTGGAAACTACGTACATATAAACTCCTCTTTATGTGTGTGTAGCGCGTCATATTTTCATAACTAGGACGATTATAAGCCTCTTTTCCCACGCTCGATCTATTGAGGTCATCTCACCTTCGTCAGTGCCATCCCGCTGAAAAGGAAAAACATACACGAACCTAAACTTTACATACTTGGATAAGTTTAGTCCTTACATCCAAAATCGTGCGTCATAAACATCTCACACATGCAAAATGTCATTCTAGAACTACAAACGGCCTGATTTTCGTGAAACCCGAGATATGTAGGCAACTCAGAGACCGGGGTTCGGCCAAAAACACCCCAAAACTCCCATTCTCCCCTTTCAATCATTTTGCCCACCAGTCGTGACAAAATTGGCTGCTCCGTCAACTATCTTTGTCCGAAGACTCTTTCATCATTCCCGGGCAAAGAGGGGCAGCTGTTGACACCCAATTTTGTCCCTCCATTTTCTAAAATTGGCTATAATTCAACTTAAGGGTGTAATGTGACTATTTGTACAAAATGTGCATTAGAAATCATGCATTTACGTGCGTTATCCTCTATTTATATATTATATACTTAAGTATGGTTATATTACGTAAATTTGCATCATTTAGGCTATTTGTCAAAATGTGAATATTTGCGCAATTTAGTACATTCATTATATATCACATAATTGTATCATTTAGGCTACATATCAAATTCATATCAATTTGTGATTATTTGTGCAAATTAATAATTATCCATGATTATCTATATTTAAATAATTTTTATTTGAGTTTATTTAATAATTATTTGTACATTTTATAAAATATGTATATCTATATCTTTATTTACGCTTTTTAGTTGAATATTGGCAAATTTAAAAGAAAATGTCTATTTTTCTATTTACTTATTTTCCTACTCCTTTTGTCAAAAATTCCTACGAATCTGGACAAGAGTCCGTCCAGGTACATCTATTCTGTTAGAAATCAATTGCGATTTTTTTCAATCTTTTAGTTCAAATTCTTTTGAATATTCGTATAATTATTTTATTCCAAAATATTTCTTTTTCCATTATTTTCAAATCCTCCTTTATTTTGAACCTAGACAAATGTTCGTCTAGATACGTTCACAGTTGTATTTAAAATTTCATTATCTTCCTACTTTATTTTTGAATTAAATCCTAAATTCCTTTAATCATTTTGTGTTGAACCTAGCCAAGTTTCTTAACCGAATACATCTTTTATTTGAATTTCAAATGATTTCCATAATATCTTCCTAAATCTTCCCTTAATTTTTCTTATCCCAAAAATTCCTCTCCAATCTTCCTAATTGATTTTTCCTCAAAATCCCTAACTATCCCCCAACCATCCCCAATTAAACCAACAACCATTTTATTTCAAAATCATATATTATCATCATCAATTATTCACCAACATCAGACAATATCGTACACATTAAGCAGTACAACCTACATATGTCGGACCCCACTCTTCTTCATCTTCTCCAAAAAATTCACACACACACTCAGATATAAAAAATACTTACACACTCACACCAGGACCCCATAGACAACTACTACACACGCACAACAACACCCCTACTCCCCTAGTCTTCTTCACCACAAACACCATACACAGTACCACACACTACATCGTCCCCAAAAATCAACAGACACAGTTCACAAAAGCCATTCACGCACACACCCAATCGACCAAAAATAGGGGAAAGTGTAGGGGACCATGGCAGCAGCGGAGAGACAGTGGTGAAAACAACTCCCACCACCACCAGTAGAGAAGAACACCTCACCCACACATACTCCTATTACACCACCACACACATACATCAATTACCTTGTCTTCTTCCTCAATAATTCACACCAAACGAACCTATCTCCTCACCTTCTTCTCCAAAAAACCAATCCTCACACAAACAAAATCATACACGCACACACACCCAGTCGAGCCGAAACAGAAGGGAAGGGGAGGGATCCGAAACAGAGGAGATCAAAAGGGGTTTTGAGAAGTGGAATAGTGACTGTAAAACCATCACCGCCGTCTATTCCACCAGAAATTGAACTGGGTTTTACCATTGGTACTCGCTGTAAATTGGGCATAGCTGATCGATTAATTGTTTTATTCAATGATTTTTCTGCTAATTCTTTTGCTGAGTTTTCAGATCTAATGGCTACATCGTAGTTCTTTTGCTGAGGAGTGGCAGCGGCGCCACCTAAGCAGGCCGGCGGTCGCTCCTCTTTATCTCCTTGCCACTGGCGTGTCGCCTTCAGAACCCCCATCGGGTTTTCTTTCTTGTTTCGCTGATGATGTTCAGTGCTGGCTATGTTTGACTCGTTACAATCTATCTACATTAATTGTTCTCACTGCTTTGAGTTTGTATATTACTAACTTGGTTTTATGCTTTAGCGTGCAGCACCTTTTGGCATCATTTTGATGCTAATCTTGATTTGAATGTTTTCAATGGGCTGAGAATGACATGGTTATTTTGACAGGTCAACCGATAGTTACTTCTAATATATTGGACTGACTGTTTTTTGTGAGTTTTTGCAGATTGATGTCTAATTAAGACACATACTGAGATTTGAACAGGCATTACACAGTATACGCTGAATTAAAGCCTATGAAAATATTTTTATTTGAGGCTTTACAATGAATTAACGGATATTACACTAATCACGGCCAAGGAAAATAATAATTTATTTGAGGCCTATTTGATTAAACATGATACAGCACGACCCATTCCCGTGTCCCTAAAACAAAACAAAAAAAAGGCTATGATGACGTGTGTGAGCCGTTATGGAGTGGTGGGACCCACACTTGGCATGGCAACATGACCGGTCGGCGTGTTCGCAACCGTACCGACGTCCTTAACCTTAAGCCGATTCATACAAACCTGAGTCGACACTTTTAAAAAATCCCTTTTTCCTTTATTTTCAACTATATTTATTATTATTATTATTATTATTATTATTATTATTATTATTATTATTATTATTATTATTATTACTATAATTATTATTATCATTACTATTATTCTTATTATTATTATTATTATTATTATTATTCTTATTATTATTATTTTTATTATCGTTATTATTATTATTAGTTTTATATTAACTCATTTCATGTTTTTTGCGAGGTACATCGTGAATTAAGTCACGAACGGACAAAGCATTTGTAAAAGGACCAAATTATTTATAATCATTGACTTTACTTAAATTTATTTCATTCTATTTTTATAATCCTTACTAACTTGTTTGTTTATTTTGCAAGGCACATTGAAACAAATATTAGGAAAGAGAAGAAATGAATATTTATTTGCTGTTACTTGCCTTTAAATTTACATACTTAGTTTAATATTCAATTATTTTTATTGTCTAGTTAGTTTAATTATTTGCTCTAGAATCCTAATTATAAAGTACGGCCGGTAACCACATTTGGTGGAGCTCGAGAGGTGCCTAACCCCTTCCTCTCGAGTTAACTTGAACGTGTTACCTAGAATATCTGGTTCGTAGACTACGTTTAGGAGTTAATTATAAAATTAGCAAGAAACAAATTATATACCCTAATACGTCTAGTTAAAAAATATGTTAGGTGGCGACTCCAACTCTTTACCCGTGAGCTACCCACTAAGTCGAGCCCTATTTCGAACTTTAACCGGCTCGGATAAAAAATAGGATGCGACAGCATTTTCTGTGATACTCGAGAAGGCCACCAAGTCACTTTTGCAAGGTCTTAGAGAAAATATTATACATGTTGCTGGTGTAGTAGTTATCATCTCGTCCAGTTTTTTCAGAGTCACAAAAGTATCATCTTTTGAGAATGAGGATGGTATAATTGGGGTGATTCATTTGGATAAGGGAGTGGATGCAATTGGTTACCCAGGTGTTAAGCTTAAACTTCATGAGCACCTCCAATTAATGCAACTTATTTCCATTTTTAGCTGAGCAATGCCTACAATCAGTTGTTTGAAAAATCTGATGTTCTTCACAACCTTAAAAGCTTGGAGAATGAATTATGGACTAATATCTGATGAGCAAGGCATGGCACATCTGCATTCTATGTTCCAGATGCATGAATTTTTGAAAGTGCACAATAGCAAAGGTAAGAAGCCAAATCTGAAAAGTTTGTATCATTTGAGTTTGTGAACCTGGTGATATCTACACTCTTACAACTACAGGAAATGAATGAGGAATATAGTGGCAATCTCACAGTTCAACACATATAGTGGCAATCTCACAGTTTAACACTTGAATTGGCCTTTCCAGCATTTATCACAGGGAGGCATCATTAAAAATGATAGAGTGAAAGAAAATGCTGATAGCTACATGTTATTCAATGATATCACCATTTTTGAATGTCAATTAAATTGTTCTGTTCTGGCTGCATCATCCCATGAAGTGCAAGTTAGTTTTCATTCCTTATTAGGGTGTCCCATGGCATCAAACAAACTCATATTCTCTATTAAACATATGGGAGAGGCTCTACTTAATTGGAATCTCAAATATTGCAATTCCATTAGTGGCAATTGTGATGACAATTCGGACAAGGGTGCGAATGATTTCAAATCAAAGGGTAAACAGCCAGAAGCTCTTAAGAACATTGTAATAGCTTCAAACCTTGTCGTTGTTGGCCTTGATAAAGGAACTAAGGAAGACAAAGCAAATGTTTTTGAAAATTATCAAGTAGTGATGATGTTCACTACAGGCTTGGCTCCTTGGAAACACTAGAATTGCACAAGAAGATTGGAAGTGCAAACCAACGAACAATTGCTGAAGGTTGTGGAGGGATGTTCTTTGTTGGTGAAGAATTCAAGGAAAGAGTTCAACTTGTCCTGGAAGATGCTACGACTGAAATGCTGACAATGAGTGCAACACACATTGTAGATGTTTTAACCTCAATTGCTAGCTTCTTCATAGTGGTTACAAGTGGAACTATCTATATAAAAAGTTGTGGTACAAAGAGTTTAGAAGGTTAATTCAACCTTACTGTTAACATGAAGAAATTGGTCCCAAGAATATGGACGCTGACATTTACTCATATGAAATTTCCATTACTTATTTTGTTAATAAAAATGATGAGGCTGGAAATGGCTTCCAGAATTTATAAGGAAATAGATCACAGTCAAGTTTGGGATTTTACCTACCATTTAAATGCATTGACAAGATCGGAGGATTACAGTGTTCATATTTCTAGGTGGAAAATAACAATAGGTGTGATATGGAATGTTGATGACATATTCCTTTTGCTCTAATTGATGGACATCAGAGGTGGGTGTCATTATTATGAATTAACTATTACTGTGCTAAATTTTGGGAGTGTGACTCGATATTTTAAAGAGCGAGCTAATGTGTTGATCTCCTTCTATAAGGATTCTTTCTCAACTTGCAGAGAAGTTTTGCAGATGAATGAATGTCTAGCCATTCCTGGTAAGGATTCTCTTTTGGTTATATTCTACCAAAGATGCTCGATAGAGTTTAATGTTGCTAAGGAGTTGTACGCTACAGAGATGAGCTTGAGAAAATGCTTAGAATTTCCCTTTGATCCTGGTCGGAACTACTTTGGCATTATTAGTTGTTGACACCTAATTTTGTCCCTCCTGTTTCAATAGCATTCTTCGACGAAATTGCACTGATAACAATACAATTACCCTCACTCACCCCTATTAAAAAAAATATTACTTTGCACAAGCACGCCAATTTGGCTATTTTTAAGTCACTAGCACAAGCTACGACTATTTTACAAAATTTGCACGTTCAGTTACAATTTCTTGTAATTATTCCTATTTTAGCAAAATTGCCTAAATTGCTTTAAAATCCAAAATAATAGGCTTTCCTAGCTATTTAGCCCTCACAATTAATTTTCTTATTTTTCTATAATTTTACGAGTAATATACAATTTTCTATGCATTTTTTAGGCATTTATACACAATTTATACATATTTATATACGCACACATACACCTCAGTATTTTTGTACACCTCATGATGCAATACAAACCACGCTCACCTGTTTGATTCATCAAGCTAGTCCACCGAGGAATCACATGATGCCCACGATCAAAAGTGTAGCTGGAATGGAGTATATCGAAGCCTGCCTCGCCGAGCAACAACGATGGAAATCCACCGAGCAGACAACAAGTGACCGTTGCAGACTTCGGAAGTTATGAGACCGAGCACGACTTATGAAAGATCAACGATCAAGCTTGAGCCCGAAGCTAAAAAGTAACTGAACCAAAGAAGAATGACGCAGAGCAGTGAATCGATCGAAGGGCTACAAATGTGCCCAAGGCAAGAGAGCGTTCGATTCCAATTGTGACCGAGGCAAACAAGCGTCCGACTCAAATGTGTTCGAGCTGATTAGATAGTTAGTTGATGTTGAATTGAGAGAATAGAGATGGATTTGGCCGAGCCAATCTTGTTGAAGCCCGAGGCTTCGTGTATGCCTTCTTTGGCTTGGAACCGAATGGATTTCATCCCTAGTATTCCTTTTCTCCCTTGGATATTCAATCATGTTTTGATTCGGATTATCCATTCTTTCTTCTATTTCTGTTCTCCCCCAACCCTTATTTCTTGTTATCTTGGTTACTTTATTGCTTCCGCCTCTTTATTTTATCGTTTCCGCGTCGTGTTCTTGACTGTTCCGATTGCTTGCTTGTCTTCGGATTTGGCTTGCATCAGTTTGGTATCAGAGCAAGGCTTGGATTTCATTCTTACGAATCCACGTTCCTTGTTCTTCTTTTCTTTAATTTTACTATTGGTGTTCTTATATTACTTGGAAAAGAAGAAAATACAAAAAAATTGAAAGAGTTGAAAAATTATCAAAAAATTATTTTTTATTGATTATTTGGATTAAACAATCACATATTTAGAATCACCACTGTCTAAGGAATCGATTGAGTACCCGATGTACATCATTTGTAACTAGGGTTTTTCCTTCGTTTTTGGACTGTGTTCTTGACGTGGTGTTGTTGAAATCGAACCCCAGTTGTGTTTTGGTGTTTATGGATGAAAACTGGTGGTTGTTGATTGATTTGGGTCGATTTTAGTGCTTGAAATCGAAGTTCCACTGTTTAGCCACTGTCCACGCCGGAATCTTGTTAAATTGTTAACAGTGTACATACGACGTTATAGCTAATTTTAGCTCGGCTTGGAACTGAACATTATCTCCGTTGTCAATTTTACCGAAAACGACCCAAATACGGAGCTAAATCTATTATTAGTGAACTCTGAACGAATCTTGAAATTGTCCATACACCGGAGTAAAAGTTCACTGTTCCATTGAAGAAGAAAGGAGTAAACTGTTAAAATCCAAACCCCAGGTGAAAAGTTTGTCGGCTAGGAAAAGGAAAGCGGATAAGGTTAAACCCTATCTGTACCAAGGAGGGAACACTTATACCGAGGTCACGTGTTCGGAGAATTCCGAAGCGGATATGAACAGGAGGTAGATTCTCTTAGGTTTTCACTTTTCTTGTGTCCGAATATTCTCGATAGTGGATCTCTGGAGTAATTATTTCTACTCGAGGTCATACTATCGAATTTGAGCTTTAGGAACTCGTGCATGGGGTGACCGAAGTCCAATTTTCGTAGACAATTCTTTGACTCCCCGTGCGCAGTTTAAATAACGACCGTTCCATCGAGTCATATAAACTCCTTCCGAACCTATACTTGGAAAGTACTAGTTGTGACTTACCACTTCGGTTTCCTAACAAGAAGGCAAGGCCATCTTGAGTGGAAAAAGGTTAGAGTGGTGAGAGCAATAGAGTGAGGTCACAAAAGCCAACGACCTTGAGTATATACACGAGTGGAAAGAAAATTGAGTGACATAATTTGAGTGATACACGTGAGGGAGTGAACTTGTGAGGTCCTTTACTCTTGTTGTTGCAGCTATGTCTTCGGATGATGATAATTATGGAGGGTATGATTCGTGTGGAGATTATGGAGACTATGGTTCCTACGACGGTGATGATTGCTATAATGACACCGGGAAACATGGCTCTTACGGGACGAAGCAGATCACTATGATGATTACGAAGAAGAAGAAGACTACGAGGCATGTGAAGATGAACAGGAAGATCCTTATGCTTCTAGTCGAGGATATGAAGGTAGTGACACTTCGAGGTATGATGATCCTACTTACTCTCTTTGTGATGACCTTGAATACGATGAACGTGACATTGGGAAAATCGTTGAAGAAGTTGATCGAGTGAACTATTCGATGGCATCTTCCTTCGGTGTCTCTTGTGGAGCACAAGAGAGTAGTAGAGCTCCTTCCATCGGGTTGGGAGGAGGTGGTAGTGGTTGTTCGATGGGAGGAGGAAGACTTGCAACTTTGAGTCGTAACACACAATTCAATGCTTCTAATTCCTATGGGAAGGGTGGCTTGAGGAGCACTGGTGGCTGTGGACCCGTGGAGGGTAGAGGAGGTTTCTACCGAACTCCTTCGCCGAGGAGAAGTTCTTACGGGTCCCATGCTAAAATTCCTTCCTCGAATTTCAGCAATACTTCTAATGTTGGAAGAGTGAAAGGAAAATGGAGTTATCCTAGTGGTGTTGTCACTAGTGGAGGAATAAGGAAGACCCAAATTGTTGGTTCCGATATTCGTGGACATTCAAGTTTTTCATTGAATGTAACTATGCAAGACTTGGGTAGAGAAAGGTTCGATGCTGAGGTGAATGGTAGTGGAGGATAGTTGCTCAAGTTTGGAGAGACCGATGCCAATTTCATTAGCTCTTCTTTGGTTGGGACCCTAAGGATACCATACTATAGATTGAAACATCCTTATAATTATAATGGGGTGTGGGTTTCCAAAGTGGCTCGAGTACTCATATCTCATAGGGGATGTAGAGAATATACTTGGTGTGAAGTGTATCCCTTGCCCAATTTTGATGTTTTGCTAGGAGAACCGTGGATGCACAACAAACAGTTGCTATATATTAGTGAGATGGATGTATACCTCGTGTACAACAAAGAGTTGCAACTGGCTTCTGAGTTTACACCTTGCAGGTTGAAGGGCAGGATGTCCAATAAAGCATATGCTTCGGTTTTGCAGCAGAAAAAAAGAGCGAGAACTCCAATCCATGATCGAACGAGTGCCACCGAGGAGTCCTACGAACACACGAAGTGGTAGGACAAGTGCCAGAAAAGAGTTGACCGATGTCAACAAGGTGAACCCGAAGACACCAGCTTCGGAGCCAAGTGGTTCACCGACAACAAAGAAGGAGACCTCGGTTGATGAGTCTTCGAGTCCTAGACTTCGGGTTGATGTTAAATGTCCACCTACTCCAGCTATGGGTATTCTTGGGCCTTAACCCAACTCACCTGAATATGAGAGACAAAAGATCGAGAGGAGTAAGGGAGTGACCGGTGACAACTCTCGAGAGGAAAAAGGAGAGGTTGTGTTGAGTGATGTGAGTGAGTTGTCACCACCCGAGCCCACACCTGACCTTGAAAAGAAAATGAGAGAAAATAAAGAGGGAAAAAGAATCAATGAGAGTGAGGACACCCCTTATTCTAACACTTACTCTTTATCTTTTTTTCTACTTGTTTGGATTCTTTTGTAGGTACTCTTGGAGGCGAACCGATGGAGCCTCAACAATGTTCCGAAGTAGAAAGACAAGGTAAAGAAAATCATCCATGTGAGCTTCGCGGTGAAGAAACTACTTATGACACTTCGGAGGCATTGAGCGAGACCGAAGGCCACTCCGAGGTAAGTGTTCGTTTTCCTTCCCGTGAGTATGATACTTCCTTGTCTTGTGAAATTGCTAGAGAAAACTCTGTGCTAGTTGATGATTTGTATGATTACAATGTGTTTGCAACTAGTGTAGAGTCGGATGGTCAACTTGTACATGAATGTGAACCACTAGTTGAGAGGAAGGATAAGCCACATCAAGGTGTGAGTTTGATCTTTACCGAACCTCTCTTTAGTGATGAAGTTGTAGTTGACCTTCCTTGTGACCCTTGTTATGACACACCACCAATCTTTGATAAAGGGAAAAATGAATTGTTTGATCATACCCTTGTTGACATTATTGCCTATGGTGGATCTATGTGTTGTAGTGAGGATGATGATACCCTTGCGGAGTCCCTAGTGGATGAGTTGGATCAGATTATATTCGATGACTCCTCAAGTGTGGATGATGATCTTGGTTCGGATACACCTTTGATGGGTAGTGAACTTGTTTTCACTAACCCTTTGTTCGAAGGAGATGGTGATGTGCATCTGACTCGATGAGAGTATGAACCACCTCGGTTTGGAAAGCTTAACCCCGTAGATAATCCATTATTTGAGACCTTCTCCGGAAGCTTGTCTAATGAGAAGGATTGTCTTGGAGGTGACTTTGGAGGTGACAAGCTATCTCTTGGTGTGAATAAGACTGCTTTTAAGAAGGGGAGTAGAGTATTCGATGTTAGTTGTCGAGTGAATCATCTTACTTACTCCATCCCACCTGTTGATCACACCTCGAGTATTGTGCTTACCGAAGCCCATAAGCCACATAGTGATAAAAGTGAATTGAGTGTTCGGTATGATGACATTGGGTTTAGAGATGATAGGTCCTTTGATCGATACATATTGCATGTCCGGTGTCCTATTGATCTCTTCGTTTTCTCATGTGCTCGATACGACTCCTTTTTGAGCCAAGAACTTGTTGTTTCCTTCGGAGACATAGTTTTCTTGATCGATATTGATGCTTGGCTCTATCATAAGAGTGTGTTTTCCATACTTTTGAACACTAACCTACTCTTGCAGTAGGAAGTTTTGTTTGTCTTTACCTTGCTTGCAGGTCTTGTCGGTTTGATTTCGAGGACGAAATCCTTTCAAGAAGGGGAGGATGATGCAATACGAACCAGGCTCAGCTGTTCGATTCATCAAGCTAGTCCATCGAGGAGTCACATTATGCCAACGATCAAAAGTGTGGCTGTAATGGAGTATATCGAAGACTGCCTCGCCGAGCAACAATGATGGAAATCCACCGAGCAGACAACAAGTGACCGTTGCTGACTTCGGAAGCTGTGAGACCGAGCACGACTTATGAAAGCTCAACGATCAAGCTCGAGCCCGAAGCTAAAAAGCAACCGAACCAAAGAAGAATGACGCCGAGCAGTGAATCGATCGAAGGGCTACAAATGTGCCAAGGCAAGAGAGCGTTCGATTCCAATTGTGACCGAGGCAAACAAGCGTCCGACTCAAATGTGTTCGAGCTGAGCTGCCGAACACATAAAACTGCTTCAGCCCTGCGTGGCTTTATCTTATTGGTCACCTGTGACCATTTTACTATTTTGCCATTTGCAATGTCTATATAAACTCCTAGCATAGCTCATTAGATAGTTAGTTGATGTTGAATTGAGAGAATAGAGATAGATTTGGCCGAGCCAATCTTGTTGAAGCCCGAGGCTTCATGTATGCCTTCTTTGGCTTGGAACCGAATGGATTTCATCCCTAGTATGAATCCTTGTTAGGTTCAAGTTTCCTTTTCTCCCTTGGATAATCAATCATGTTTTGATTCGGATTATCCATTCATTCTTCTATTTCTGTTCTCCCCCAACCCTTATTTCTTGTTATCTTGGTTACTTTATTGCTTTCGCCTCTTTATCTTATCGTTTCCGCGTCGTGTTCTTGACTGTTCCGGTTGCTTGCTTGTCTTCGGATTTGGCTTGCATCACCTCACACCACACTTATACACATCATTGCCACGTCATGTCGACGTGGCTCTATCCTAACCCTCCACGCATATGATCTAACGGCTAAGGATCAACTTTTTTTAAATTACATCCCACCCCCAAAACCCTACCGGACTCCCTCATTTCCCCTCTCAAAACCCCGTCGCCCTTTTCCTTTCTCTCTCAATGAAACCCTATTGTCGACAACTGTTTTTTGCCACCTCCGGCCACGAAACACCTTAACAAATTACATATTCTTATTCTCCTCCTCATCCACAGTAAAACCCCTATGATGATTTCCCCAAATGACGAAGTCAAAGACTCGACCTTTCATCGATGTCGTCGCTGTCACCGGAGAAGGAAAATCAGGCGAGGGTTTTGCAAAACCTAAGTTCTATGACCTGGTAGAGGGAAAACCCTCAAACGGGTATTTTCGTTCTTTTATTCCACCGTGTCATATCCATGTTTAACTTGATTCCTTTTTAATTGATTAACTAATTATTCGCATGTACACTTAGTTGATTGTTACACCTACATTAACTAGAGCAGAGAGTGCAAAACTATGTTCGTTCCCATTCCAATTCATTATAATGCACTTTTAAAACCTTGTCGTAGCCTTAGGATTTAGGATGCTTGAGCTTCAGTGAGTATGCAGTTTGTGCTCTTTATTCTGATGAAGTGTTAGTCTTTAGAACTTGATAATAATTTTTTGAAATTAACTAGGATCACCTTCTGTGCCTGGCATTGTATTTAGTCGACTGGATGCAATCTCTATGTGAGCTTGACTTGCCTAAAATTGAAAACTGAATAGTAATATGATTTAGCATGATTAGAGGGATTTTGAATTGATTTAATTGGCATTCTTGATTGAAAACTAGAAAGAAAGTTGGTTCTTGTAATTGACATGGTATCAATCAATGCTTAATTGAAATTTGTTAAAGCTCACCTAATTGAATCTCTTTAATTATGGGAAGTAATATTCCTTTGCCTTTTTTTGTGTTCTGCCCGTTTGCACTTAAATTCCCCACCCCACAACTATATAAACTGGTCCTCTTTTCACTTATAGACACTTCACAGGCATACGCATTCCCACACTTAGATATACAGAGTACTGCATACTACTTTCTTCCCTCAATTTCTTTCAAAATTATTGGAACATCCTTGCTCTATTTTTTCCTTCTTGACCCTGTCTCTGCAAGCACCTAACACTGCCTGCACTTTGCTTTTTTGCTCACTGCTATTTCTCAAAAGGTATACCTCTACTCTAATCACTGTTGCCTATGTTTTGAACCTGCTTTTGCCTGGTCCTTTTGATTGCTCTCTTTCTCTGCTTGTTTTCATAATTTAAACTGCCTATACTTGCATGAGCTCTTGTCACTTTGCATCTTGGTTCTGGGCTTCTTCTTGCCCTTGTTAACCTCTATACAGCTTACTAGGACGGTCTAAAAAGGCCATACCCGTGTTAACAACTGCATGATATGGAATGCATACAGCTCAGTATCTACCCCATGTTGTTACAGATTATGGAAGCATAATCATTGAGATTATGAATCACCTGGCCAGTTTTTAACTTGATACTTAAGAAACAGGGCTTTAATACATGCTTTCCCCTTTCTAGTCTCCCCTTATGTGTATATTTGTTACGATTCTCCCTGTTGTATCAGATTAAAATAGGTTATACAGTCATGAGACTGTGTATTTGACTATTCAGGGGTAATTACTATCCCTTCCTCCTATGTGCTTGCATAAAACAAGGTTGTCTCTTGCCTAGTCGACTAAACTCAACGTACTTAGTCTTTGAAATCAAAGTTTAAAACAGCTTCTATGCCTAAACTGTGAAATCTGCATTTTTTGATAAATAGGGGCTATTCGTGTAATACTTGCTGAAATCAGAATCATCTTCGTAAAAGAAAATTGACCCTTTTTGCGTAATTAAACTGGGCCCAAAACTCTTTTCAAATCTGGCCCATTTCGTGTATCTAAACCTATATTTACAAACTTTAAGCTCCTATACACTAATCTAATAGTGTATAGGGGTGTATGTGTTATTGGGGTCAACTATACAAGTATTTATATGTATTTTCTACATCCTAACACATGTTATCATGTATTTGCATGCCTATATGTATATATTATGTGCGACTGCCCCTTTATATGCATTTTATATGTTTCGTGACCCATTTTTAAAAACAGCCCCCTTTATATACATATATTTTTAAAACTGGCCTCAAAAATAAAATAGCCATTAAGGTTAAGGCTCGACAATTAATGTGAAGTCACACCGACCCTAAATGGCTAAAATTTTATGTCAAAATAACCTCAACCTGGTTTGAACCTAAATCTGAATTGTTTTCTTCAAAACTGGCCATTCTCACAAAACTGGTCAGTCCTGCAAATTGTATTAATACTGAAAATTGCATAAGTAAACTGAATTGAATTAATTCTTGTGATATTAGCCATTTTGAATATGTGTTTGCGAATATGAGGCCAAATATGCGATTAGGCATAGGACTTAGGCCGTTATCGCAAATTTTGAAGGCGCAATACCATGTACTTGCTGCCTATATATATTGTTTTGCATAAATAGATTTAATTTCGTGACTTATTGTCATTTTAACTCTTAATTTGATAATATATTTTGTGAACATATTAATATTTATCTACAACTTGTTAGACATCCCAAAATTAATTGCTCGGGCGAAAACCACTTTTTGTGGGACTTGGGAAAGTGCCTAATGCCTTCTTCCCCGAATACCTTAGACTTCTTACCCTCGAATCTCTGGAATTGAACATATTGAATAAAAGACTCAACCTTAGACATTTAGGCGACCTAATACACCTTATAAACTTATATTAGGTGGCGACTCCAATCCAAACTCAAACGAGTTATCCAGTCAAACTCGAGTCTTGATTCGCTCCAAGTTAAGTATAATGTGGGGTACGACACTAGTTATCCTTACCAATACATATCTTTACCAATACGTACCCTTGATGAAACCAAAGCTTCACATGGAAATGAGAATAAAAAGTCGATTGAAATGGGTGAAATACAATTTTGCATCGCTTCAGCCGAGCAGCTCATGCTATTGCACTGTTATTTTTCAGAACTTCAAAGCCCAGATATGGTTGATGATGCTTTTCCATGTGAAAATGCCAATTCTTAGTAGGTAAATAACCACCATGAGATTGAAGATGTTTAGCCTTCATCATAAAAAAAAAAGATCATGGTCAAGTCCTGTAATCAAACTTCCCCTTTTAAATGCATTGTTTGAAACATGGATCTGCAAAAATTGTGTTCATTTATGGGAGCCAACATCTGGTGTTACATGGGTAATTGTTGATAATACCTTCCTTGGACTTGCTATCGGTGTTGAAAATCTATAGTGGAGTTCTCACTATTAGAAAAATGCGAATTATATGGGGATTTTTCTAGGAATTATACAATGAAATTCGCAGGTAATTTAGTTTCCTGCGGATTTTCCTATCAAAAAAAAATCCGATGGAAAAACCTTCGTGGGTAATTATTTCCTACAAATTTTAAAATCCACATGTAATGTACCTCTGGATTTTGAATTTCGCATGTAACTGCCTGCGAATTTTTTCACAAATACTAAAACTTTGCAGGTAAATTTGCGTGAAAATTCATGAAATAAAGGAATTTTCCTGTGAATTTTCATAGGAGAAAAATCCTCAAGTAAGTTCCTATAGAAAAAAACCCCATGTAATTCCATCAGGAACTTTTGGCAAAAATGATTTAGAAAAAGATTAATTATTACTTCTACATCTACATCTTATTTAATTTCTTCATATTTTGTATAGTTGCCTAGGTGTTATTTACCTAATATCATCTTTAATATTCTGTATTAGATATAATCCTACTACTAAAAAGTTATTCTAATCCTACAACTAAAAAATTATTGTGTACACGACACACACAACGCACCACCCAATATGTTGGAAAGCATTTTGGAAAACAAACATCGTAATTATAGACCGGCGAACTCGTAATAATCAATTATTAATCCGGAAAGATAGCACGTCTACTTGCCACGTTTAAGGATAGCTGCTCTCTGTAAAGGCTAACATCTTGTTGTCCTCATCCAATGTGGTACTAGGAGAGACAACATTCATTTCTTTCCCATTTTCTTATCCCCTTACACTAGATGTAGAATTAATTTTTTTTTCTAGTTTTTGGTTGGATGAAAGTAAAAGGCAACTGTGGATTCCGAATTCACAAGTGCATCTTTCTTGAAGTATAACCAAGTGGATGCAATTTGTACTATTCCCTCAATGATGAATGATCGTCCGTAAGATGTATGTGTGTGATTTTTTTTTTTTTTTTTTTAAAAAAGAACACAATCTTTTTAAATTAGAGGTATTAAACAAGAAAATTTTGATAATGAGACATATATACACCTAGTTTAACTCATTAATTTTTTATATATAATAATTTATGTAAACAAGAAATAAAAATACTTCAAAACAGACTGTCCACAATGATAGTTGTAAGGTCTGCGTACATCTCACCCTCCTCAGACCCTACTAGATGCGGGGCAAACCACCACCACAAGGCCCTTTACTAGAAGCCAAGTCAAAGCACTTCATGATGCTCACTTATACTTGATTCGAAAGGGTGTTGATGATACGAGCTCCGGAGACCATTGGAAGATCACACACTTGAGCTCGTTTGAAGAAGGAATGGAAGACCACAGGAAGTGGGCGGAGCGCCCAGACCATAGGCGGAGCGCCTAGCACACTCATCAGTGTGCTCACCAGGCGGAGCGCCCAGGTGATGGCTCCTCCAGGCGGAGCGCCTGGCCCAGGCGGGGTGCCCAAATCGCTGAAGCTTCTACTTATTTTTGTTGAACTTCCTATTTTAGCCCTAGGATTTCTATGGTGTTTTAATTAAGCCAAGGGCTCTTTAGACATTACATAGCATTGTAATGGGGTGCTATAAATACACTCCATAGCTCATTTATGCCATTGAACCTACCTTGAATATTGAATGTTGATGAGAAATTCTCTCCAAACACTTGTAACATTTTGGCTTGAATCAATTGGAATAATCCAAGTTGATCTGCAATCCTCCTTGATCATTCTAAGAGCAAGAGCCGGGTGTCTCTTGAGGATAATTGCGTAGCGTAGGTTCTACTTGACTCGAACGAGCGTGTATCAAGACATCGTTCCTTGCTGCTACCTCGTAAGTTGTTCTTGTCGCGTCTCGCTTTATCTTTACTTTATCGCTTTCGTAGTTTTTTCCTTATCAGTTGGTATCAGAGCAAGGCTCGGGTGGTGTTTGTACGAACCCTCGTTCCTTGTTCGAAGTGTTTTTATCTTGTTCTTGTTGTTATACATGTGTTTGTTCTTGAAAAATTGAAAATAAGAAAAAAATTCAAAAAGTTGAAAAAATCCAAAAATTTGCTAGATCTTGCTTGTTATATCGATTTTGTTGGTGTTAGTTATCGGGAAACATTTGTTGACGTATTCTTGTTGATTGGGCACCCTCAAAACACGATTTGAAGTTGTGAATCAAAATTTTGAAAATCAAATCTCCGATGTTGAAAATCACAAAAATTGCTAGATTTTGTTTGTTGTAATGATTTCTTGGATGTTTGATATCGGGGATTGTTCTATGATGATAGCTCGTCATTTTGATACCCCTATAACGTCGTTTGGTGTTGTGGTTTGAGAATCGAAGTTTTGAATCTCAAAATTTTTGAAAACCCTTTGAAAATTTGTTCAAAAATCTTGGAACAAGCTTGTTGTTGGTTGTTTGTTGGATTAAATCATTGGGGTTTGTTTGTAGTAGCTTAAAGCACCTTTGGGTATCATCAAAAGTTAAGAACACCTTGAAATCGTTGGGAAAAATTGCTTGAAAATCGTCAAAACCGTGTTCTTGATGAGCTGAAGCACCAGGCTCAGGCGGACCACCCAAGCCTAGGCGCTCCGCCCAGCTCACGATTTGCCTACTTTTCATGAAAATCCAGGCGGACCGCCCAGATCCTGAAGCGGGTTCGGGTAGTTGTTTTTCTTAGGTTTTCGTATTCTTTTGGTTCCCGTTGCTTCCGGTTAGTACATTGAGAGTAACACTCCTACTTAATTAGTACTAATTCATTGAGCGATTAGGGTACTCGTGCCTAGGGGAGAGTAGACATCAAAGAAGACTCGTATTTTAATTTTTGCCTTAAGTGCGCACTAAATAGCCTAACGTTCATCGAGTCCCATCAACTCCACTCTTCCCGAAGAGTATTTAGTTCTTTTGAATTGGTTTGGTTATCGAGAAAGTTGATCAACTACGAGGAGGCCATTGAGCTCAAGCTTGTATGAACCTACCCCAACTTGAGTGAACCCGAGAGACAATCAAAAGTGAGGGAGTGCGTGAGGACTTTTACTCTAATCTCTTTTCTTGTTTTTGATTGTTTGTAGGTACATGGCAGAAGAGAAGGTAAAGGATACCATTAAGGTTCCAACCGACATCTTCGCTTGTCTATTGGCCGAGGTGAAGGCTCTAAATCTGAAAATGGAGGTTCTTGAAAGAGAAAGGACCTCGAATGTCTACAAAGATGCCAGAGAAGGCACAAGTGATGGCTCAACAGTGAGACCGGATCAATTTGCGGAGCTAGCTCGTCGACAACGGTTGAAAGAGGAAGCTCTTGTTCGAAAATGATTGTTGGGAAATCCCCAACTCTTGGGCAATCCCCAAGGTGAAGTTCCACTCATGCAGCCCCGAAGAAATGTTGTGCCCCTTAAGTAATTTGATGAAGCTCAAGAAGGGGAGGGCCCCGGACTTGGTGATAATTATGATGATTATGATGCTCCCTATCCAAATAGGAGGGCAATTAATGGAGGCCGGGGTATAGATGGAGGTCGTGGGCGAGGTCGAGGACCTCCAAGGGCTTTTGTTGGAAGGAACTTGGGAGGAGAATATGAGGATGTTGATGACTACTATGAGGGCCAACAGGAGCCAAACCGTGGAGGTCGTGACAACAACCTAATTAGTGTGAATATCACTATCCCACCTTTCAAAGGGACTAGTGATCCGAAAAAGTTCTTAGAGTGGAAGGTTCAATTGGAGCGGGTATTTGACACAATTGACGTGTCCTAGGAGAAGAAAGCCACTTATACCATTGCTTCATTTGAGTCATATGCTTCCACATGGTGGAAATCCGTCAAGAGGTCAAGAAAAAGAGTTGGGATGCGAATGAACATTACTTGGGAGGAATTGAAAGAGGTAATGAGTACTAAATATGTGACACCCAAGTATAGACAAGAACAACTCAAGAGGCTTTACGAGTTGAAACAAGGCTACAAGTCGGTTGATGAATATTTCAACGAATTTGAAAAGAACCGAATGGCCCTTTATATGGAGACGGAGGATGAGGAGCAAGCTATCATCCGATTCAAGAATGGTTTGAGCCAGGAGATTGCTTCTCAGTTTAGGCTACACATCTTTCACTCTCTTCAAGATGTTTGTGATGCCGCGGTTGAAGCCGAAAAGTGGCTTAAGGAAGAGAAAGATCCTCGCTATAGGAGTACTACTTCTACTCCAATGACTCGACCTAAAGGATGGAAAAGCCCAAACACAAGTGGTGCTAGTGGAAGTCGTGATGTCAAGAAGCCTTTTGAGAAGGCCACTCTAAGAAGTGGGAGGTAACTCTAAAACTCAATTAAATACTCTTTCTCCTTCTTCTTTTCAATGTCACAAGTGTAAAGGCTATGGCCACTTTGCTAAAGATTTCCCCACCCGAAAAACAATGATAATCATGGATGATGGGATGGTGTATGAGGAGGAAAGTGAGCTCGAGTGAGAGGTCGTTGAGGATGGTGAGGTAGTTGAGGCGGTAGAGGATGTGGCGGAGGGTGATGACCCTAGCATGTTCTTAGTGGTACGTCGTAGTTTGAGTGCCATGATGAGCGAGGAGGAGGTAGATGTGCAAAGGGAGAACTTGTTCCATGCTAGGTGTAGAGTGAAGGGACAAGTGTGCTCCATGATTGTATATTCGGGTAATTGTGCTAACATGGTGAGCCAAACCTTGGTGTCACAATTGAAGTTGCCTACCCTTAAAGAATCAAACCCCTACCGATTACAATGGTTGAGTGAATGTGGAAAGTTGAAGGTGGTGAAGTAAGTCTTGATAAAGTTAAAAATTGGGAACTATCAAGACGAGCTAATGTTTGATGTGGTGCCAATGCAAGCTTGCCACCTCTTGTTTGGTAGGCCTTGGCAATACAATAGGAGTGTGTGGTACATGATGGCCGAGCCAACACTTACACGACAAAGCATGAGGGCAAGAAATATGTGCTCAGACCTTTGACGCCGAAGCAAGTGAGTGATGACTATAGGCGTATGAGGGAGTTGAGAGAAGTGGCTAAGGCTAAGTCCATTGTGGAGACTAAGCCCTTGGCCGAGGGCCCTACCACTCCATCTTCTATGATCGGTAGCATTTGTGCCATGATGCAGCCGGGTGAGTACTTGAGAGGAAATGATGGCATCTAAATGCTCATTTTCCTAGTACACAAAGGTGTGGTTCTAAATTCCGATTGTGATTATTTTCCTAATTCTAAGCCTTTGCCTAGTGCTATTGAGAATGTTTTGAAGGTTTTTGAGGATATGTTCCCGGTAGAGATGCCAAGTGGACTTCCTCCTTTGAGGGGGATAGAACACCAAATTGATTTTATCCCGGGGTCCCAAATCCCAACAAGCCGGCCTATAGGAGCAATCTGGAGGATACAAAGGAGTTGCAAAAGCAAGTGGATGAGTTGCTCAACAAAGGATTGGTTTGTGAAAGTTTGAGCCTGTGTGCCGTACCGATCATTCATGCGCCAAAGAAGGACGGGACATGGAGGATGTGTGTTGATTGCCGTGCGGTCAACAAGATAACGGTAAAGTATCGCTATCCCATTCCTAGACTTGATGACATGCTTGATGAGTTGATTGGTTCTAGTATCTTCTCTAAGATAGATCTTAGGTCCGACTACCACCAAATCCGGATGAAACCGGATGATGAGTGGAAAACCGCATTCAAGACCAAGTTTGGTCTTTATGAATGGTTGGTGATGCCTTTTGGCCTCTCCAACGCACCTAGCACTTTCATGCGGTTAATGAACCATGTCTTAAAACTGTTTATCAACAAGTTTGTGGTCGTCTATTTTGATGATATCTTGATATATAGCAAATCAATAGATAACCATGTGGGCCACTTCAGTAAAGTTCTTGAAGTGCTAAGAGCCGAAAAGCTCTATGCCAATTTAAAAAGTGTGCCTTTTTTATTGGAAAGGTTGTCTTTCTTGGTTTTGTTGTTAGTGTCAATGGCGTAGAGGTTGATGAGTCCAAAGTTGAAGCCATTAGAGATTGGCCTACACCTACCACCGTTCCTCATGTTAGGAGTTTCCGTGGCCTTGCTAGTTTCTATAGGCGCTTTGTTATGGACTTTAGCACCATCGCCGCACCACTCACCGAGTTGGTGAAGAAAGACAAGGCCTTTGTGTGGGGAGAGCCTCAAGAGAAGGCTTTCCAAGAATTGAAAAGTAGGTTGAGTACCGCCCCATTGTTGCAATTACCCGACTTCGGGAAGGCTTTTGAGGTTGAATATGATGCCTCAGCGGTGGAAATTGGGGGTGTTCTCATGCAAGAAGAGAAACCTGTTGCCTACTTCAGTGAAAAGTTGAAGGGTGCAACCTTGAATTACTCCACGTATGACAAGGAGTTGTATGCCCTTGTGAGAGCTCTAGCTCATTGGCAACACTATCTATGGCCTAGGGAATTTGTGATCAAGAGTGACCATGAGTCACTCAAGCATTTTAGAGGCCAAGAGAAGTTGAACAAAAGGCATGCCAAATGGGTTGAGTTCATTGAGTCTTTTCCCTATGTAATTCATTACAAAAAGGGAAAGGACAATGTTGTAGCTGATGCACTTTCTAAGAAGTTCGCCCTTGCTACCACTCTTGCTTCTAGGCTTATGGGTTTTGAAAGTATAAAATCAATGTATGAACATGACCCAAAGCTCAAGAGCATTCATGATGCTCTAGTGAGTGGGAAGAAGGTGTAAAAATACCAATGGGTCGATGGCTATATCTTTAAAAATGGTAGAGTATGTGTGCCCGAGTCCTCATGAAGGGAGTTGCTTGTTCGTGAAGTACATTGTGGGGGCTTGATGGGTCACTTTGGGAGAAACAAAACCTTGGCCATTCTCATGGAGCAATTCCATTAGCCAAAGATATGATTGCAAGTTGAGAGACTTTGCAATACTTGCTTGGATTGTAAGTATGCTAAGTCCAAATCTAATCCCCATGGTTTGTATACTCCCATTCCTATTCCTACTAGCCCGTGGATGGATATTTCTATTGATCTTGTTATGGGGTTGCCACGGTCTAAAGGAGGACATGAAAGCATTTATGTTGTCATGGATAGGTTCTCCAAAATGTCTCACTTTATTCCTTGAAAAAAGAGTCATGACGCACAACATATAGCTTCTTTGTTTATAGATAATGTGTTAAAATTGCATGGTGTGCCTCAAACAATTGTGAGTGATAGGGACTCTAAGTTCCTTAGTCATTTTTCGAGATGTCTTTGGGGTGCTCTTAGCACCAAGTTGTTCTTTTCTACGTCCCACCACCCTCAAATAGATGGTCAAACTTAGGTGGTTAACCGAACTTTGGGTGCTCTACTTAGAGCCATGACCCGAGGTAAGACCGGGACTTGGGTTGAAAAATTGCCTCTTATGGAGTTTGCATATAACCGTACATTGCATAGCATTATTGGCTTGCCTCCATTTCAGTGTGTTTATGCTTTTAATCCTTTGATTCCACTTGATCTAACCTCTTTGTCCAAAGAAATGGTTGTTAGTTTTGAAGGTGAAAATCGAGCTAAGGCAATGCTCGAAATCCATGCCAAAGCTAGGAAGAGATTGGAGGAAGCCTATGCAAAAGTTGCCTTCAAGAAGAACAAAGGGAGGAAGAAGTTGGAACTCAAGAAAGGGGATTGGGTGTGGGTGCACTTCCGCAAAGAGAGGTTTCCAAACCTTAGAAAAGGGAAGTTGGCACCCCGAGGAGATGATCATTCCAAGTGCTTTCCAAGATCAACAACAATGCCTATGTGATCGATTTACCCGGTGAATACAATGTTTCAAATACTTTCAATGTTAGTGACTTGGCTCCTTTTGATGTAGGTGATGATGCCGTGGCAGATGATGCCTTAATTTCGAGGACAAAATCTTTTCAAGAAGGGGAGGATGATGCGGGGCAAACCACCACCACAAGGCCCTTTACTAGAACCCAAGCCAAAGCACTTCATGATGCTCACTTATACTTGATTCAGAAGGGCGTTGATGATACGAGCTCCGGAGACCATTGGAAGATCATACACTTGAGCTCGTTCGAAGAAGGAATGGAAGACCACAGGATGTGAGTGGAGCGCCTAGCACACTCATCAGTATGCTCTCCAAAATCAGGTGTATAAAGACATACAGGAAAATCAGGTGTATAAAGACAAGGAAACTCTCCAAAGTGTGGTAAAGCAGTACGCTCTAAGGGAAAAAATTGAAACTAAAGTTGATACGTCTTCAACTAAGAGGTAATTTTATTGTTTAGATATTTTCTGCATATTACAGTATATTCTGTTAATATTGTCGATTTTTAATTTTTCATAGATGATACTCAAATGTTACTGACAGGTATTCCGTAGTATGCGTTAACAGTCCGTGTAGTTGGATGCTGCGATCATCGAGCTTGAATGGTTCGAGGGTATTCATGATAAGAAAATTTAACAGTATACACACATGTCCAATAGAAGAAAGGTTGATTTCAGAGAGGTGTGTGAGTACTGATGTTATTGGAAATATAATGAAGGAAAGGTTTGCAGATCCAAAAATAATATACACACCAAAGGATATCATAATGGAGTTGAAAAAAAAATACGGGATCACACTAAACTACATGAAAGCGTGGAGATGTAAGGAGAAGGAAATCGAATTATTGAGGGGTGAACCTATTCAAGAGTATGGAAAGATTCCAAGTTATCTTTACATCCTAAACAAATTCAACCCTGAATCAATTACAAAGCTTAAAAAGGCGGATGATGATTCATTTTTGTATGTTTTCATTGCACTCAATGCATTTATACAGGGTTGGAAACATTGTAGGCCTGTAATGGTAGTGGATGGTAGTTTTTTGAGTGGCGTATACGGTGGGACAATGTTAATAGCCTGCACTTTGGATGGTTCTGGTAAGAATTCTAAATTATTTTTTAAAAATAATTACTACATATCAAATGTATATTCTTTACATACCATCTTGTACAACAACTTATGTAAAATACTATATAGAATACAGAGTGAATATCTGGTATTATAAAACAAAATATACTGCATATTTAGAACATAATTCCATTTATATAACAGTCCATAATTCCTATACTGTGTTTTTTATATAGGCCATATTCTACCATTAGCGTACGCAGTTGTTGATTCTGAAAACGATGCAGCCTTGGAGTGGTTTTTTAAATGTTTAAGGGAGGCATACAGTATAAAGGATGGCATGTGTGTGGTTTCTGATAGGCACGAAAGTATCGCCCGGGCAGTGAGGAAAATATATCCAGAAATACCCCACTGTGTCTGCGTATTCAACTTATGGACAAATGTTAAATTGAAGTTCAAAAAGGGTGAAGAAAAACTGAAAGATGCATATTTTCGAGTGGTTATGGCATACACAGTAGACGAATTTCAGAAAGCAATGGATGACCTTGAGAGTATCGACAGCAGAGTGAAGGATTACCTTTTCAAAATTGGTTATCACAGGTGGTCAATAGCACACGCACAATGTAAGCGTACTTTCTTTATGACATATAATATTGCAGAGTCAGTGAATGCAGCGAATAAGCAGGCAAGGAAACTCCCAATTGTAGCATTAATGGAGTACATGACCGATATGTTCCAGATGTGGACTGCTAAAAATAGACAATTTGCAATGGACAAATTCACACCTCTTGGGGATAAATATCAAAAAATCCTTAATGATTCCATAGTTGCTTCCAAAAAATGGACTGTAAGTACATTCAATAAATATGCATATTGTCTGAATATTTTCTGTATACTGAAACCCTTATATTTCATTTTGAATCCCTAAGAAGCATGAAGTAGTATAATGGAATTAAAATAGACAATCTGAATATTTCAAAGTGAAAGCAATTAAATGTGAATCCCTTAAATTATCTGAATATGCAGGGTTTACTCACAGAAATATGCATTATGTATTCAGTTGCATTGCAGGTAGGTTAAAAATATGCATGGATTATTTACACAGTATTTCTAATATATGCAGGTAATACCATCAACTGATCTTCTATACAAAGTTGTGTATGGAAGGGTCAAACATGTTGTTGATCTACGGGAGAAAACATGCACTTGTGGTAGGTATCAACTTGATGAAATTACCTGCCAACACACAATAGCTGTCCTAGATCATATGTACCTTAAACCAGCTGAATATTGTGCCGAATACTACAAAAAGGAATCAGTGTTGAAAACATATGAGGTGCCAGTGTATCCAATTCAAGGTGAGAGTGCCTGGAATGTACCCGAGGAGATAAGAGGTGAAATTGTACTACCGACCCATGGTAAAAAACAAGCAGGGAGGCCAAAAACCACAAGAATCAAGTCAGCATGGGAGAGACCACTCAAGAGAGCTCGGATAACTTGTGCACGTTGTGGCCAACAAGGTCACAACCGCAAGACTTGTAGAAATGCTCCAATTACATTTTAAAGAACATTTAATTTAGTGAAGGATGCTAGTTTTATGGTTTATTTTAACAGTTGTTAATTTCTTACTCTTGGTTAAATTCAATAATTTATTTTATTTTACTTGCTGTTATTTTATTACTTATTGTATTGCGTTTGTTTTAAATTTATAATACTCAAAGCAACATAGAACATTGCAGTGAAGTAATAGAATGTAAGTATAAGTTTCACTTTATAATACAGTAATGCAGTTAATGTTCAGCGTATAAAAGATATTCAACAAATATCCAAAATTTATACGGAAAAACAAATGTTGTTATAAAAATTACAACAAATGTCTACATAATATGCAGTATAGTGTACCTAATTATAACCTCGAATAACAATTATGTAGCAAATATTACAAAGCTGAAAACAAAATACGCAGTATGGTGTACGTAATGATAAACTTGAATAACAAATATGCAGCAAATATTACAAAGATGTAAACAAAATACGTCCTAGTATGTACAGAAGATGCAATATGCAACAAATATTTATCCCTGGTGTGAAAATATGCAATAGTATGTTCAAGTAAAATTGAAGTGAACCACTGCTGTAATAATACCTAAACCACTGCTGTAATAATACCTAAACCACTGATGTAATACTAAATTGAAGTATGTATAAAATATGTAATACATCTGATATATGTCATACAATATACTAGTTCTGACAAATATCCGGATGATATTTTCTGAATACCACAGCAGATGTAAATAACAAAAATTAGTAGAACTTTGTAATCAAAATTAAATAAGATCAGTTAAATAAGTCAGAACTAAATTACAAAATATGCATTGTGTTATAAATAACTACCAAGTAACTATCACAAAGACATATTCCCTAAATTGGACAAAGAAAAACAAAAAAAAAAAAACAGCAGGTTCTCAATTCTCCTCATCGCTAACAGCACAGTCCAGTTGTTTGTTCATCCCATAATCCCAAAGATACATTGCATAGCGACTGCGTACAACAGAAAGATCATCTTGTGATGTAGGCAACGACTGGTACTGAATGTAGTACTCCGCATAGGCAGCAGAAAAGACAGCATAATCACTGATTCAATAAAAGAGGAAAGTCATATAAAAGAAGTACAATTTAATAATCTGAACAAGGAGAAAAAATAATGCAATTAAACTTACCTTTGCATCAACGACGGTAGCCTTAAACTGAAACGCAGCATGAAGGGATCAGCCATAGATTTTCCCTCATAAGGCGACCCACTGTAGAACAAATCTGGTCTTCTATGTATAAAATCAGTGCATGATAAGAAGAGAGGCAACATGGTAGAATAGGGCTCAAGAGCGTGGATGACTTCTTCATTGTATGCTGGTGAATTTGGGTTAGAATCATAAACATAAATAGACTGGTCCTTAAGCGACAATCTCGCCAAAATCCAATGCCAATCATGAACAACCTTGACCGGGAACAAGATATCATCAACAAGAACCCAGGGTGTATTACACTGCAAAGTAGTGCCAGATATATACTCAGAAATCAATTTAGCATCATCTACAACCCTGAGGTCTTTACCAGACTTGATGAACTCTTTATACAGAGCTTTGATGACTGAATCAAACTGACAATCAGTAGTTGTGACTTTGACAATAATGTCCGCGTCATACTTGGCCTTCTTACGCAAATAGTAAAACAAGACATCAAGGTGCTGTAATAAAAAAGTTCAGAGATCATCAATACATACATATATAAATAGTAAGCATTGTATAACAAGGATATCCACCAAATCTGATAGTTAACTGATGTATGCATATTGATGTAACACTGCCACTTTGGAAAAATTCTTTAACATTATAGCAATCTATTTCTGGGAATATAAGATGAAATAACAAACATAACTACTAGAGCTTAAATAATCTGTGCATATTACTTTAATACAGACATCTTCCAAAAAATTATTAACAGGATTCTATTAAATAATGTGTGCATATCTGATGAATATTTTGGGAATACTTCCTGTATATATCAGTTTTTAACTCATAAAAGGAAAAAATATCACACTGATAACCGACATGAAGATCCCCAAATAATTTATGTGCAGCAATCATCAATGTAACTGTAAACTTAATCATAAAATATAATAAGGATACTAAGGAAAGAAATTGCCAAATACCGTAGTACTGAGGTCTTTGGAACCATAATTGAGGACATGAAACCAATCCTTCTTGTCGACCACATGAACACCAAAATTAAACGTCAGAATCAGATTATTCTCCCTTGCTGGATAAATATTACCAACCCTGTAGTGAAAAATACATAATGAATACAGATGTCATAATTTACTAAAAATGGCATATCGTCCAGTTCATTTAAAATACTTACCTAGATTTGTTAATGACTTTGCAATCAATCCACAGACCCCATTTCTTTGTAAGGTTGAAATCAGGCTCAGTCCGTATAGTTGCCAACAGAGGATGACGGAGACGGAAAATGCATCGCTGGGACAGTTCGGAGCAGGTACCACCCGAGTCAAATTCATTAACAAATGGAGACTTCTTAAATTTGGAAGTCTTTCTTGGGCGGCGTAAAATCAATGGAGTATCATCTGAATCCTCATCAACGTCAACTTGCTCCTGAGCAGCATTATCCAAAGGAGGCTCACTGTCATCTTTTTTATCAGAATTGAAAGGTAATTCATTCTGCAGCGCTCTGGTTTTAACAACCTCAGCAGCCCTAGCAGTGAGCTCATGCCACTGGCTTTCACGTAATTGGGAAAGAGGATCTTCACTTGACAGATTTACCCCATCCACAAATGGCACATCGTGAATATTCAGCCCCGCGTCAGAGATCAAGTTCTCCGTTCCAGTAGGATGACTACCTGTTCATTAGAATTACTATAAATGTTAGGTAATATACAAAGATACTATCACACAAAACTAAACATACACTACAAACACATACCTTTATCAACAACAGATGGAATAGACTTGTCATCAGCCCCTTCTTGAACATTACTAACAGGTGAGTTGCCCATAACAACACTAGGATTAGTTAATTCAATATCACCCAACCTAAACGCTTCACGAATATCATAACCATCGTCCACTAAATGACCTACATCCATATATACTTTATCAAGTCAAACAATACCTGATAGTTACCAATACTAACTAAATTCCAACTATAGTAATATGGATATTTGTATAATATCATATTAGTATTTAGCAACAAATGAAGATACCTGGACAAGTAACCTTAACACTTCCATCTTCAGTGGCTAGCACACCATTAAAATCTCTCTGACCCTCTAGTATAGGTTCTAACAGAATATATAGAGGACAAAAAAAATCAACAGTCAATGAGGCAATATTGGTCTACTGAACTAGTATTTGTGAATATTATGTGAATATTTAACAAATATTAATTGAATATTTCAGTACATGTAAACAAATAGAATTGGCATTCCTTTAGGCAAAACCATCTCAACTCCAATTGAAATGTCCTCCACAACATGAGGTCCTCTCAGATCCACAGGTAAAGGTTCTAACAGGAAATTTTTTTAGAAATGAACAAAACAAAAAGAAACATCCTCATGAATATTTTGCTTGAATATTGATAAAATATTATGCAAATACAACTTGAATAAACAAAATACCATTTTAGTTAACATTAATAAATTACCGGACATCTCAAGTCCACCAGAATTACCTTTTACAGCAGATGGAAAACTCTGCTTCTCCTGATTCTCCTCTGCTGCTGCTGTTTCTCCTTAAATATGTACTATGAACAAACATATTGTAAACATTAAAATTAATATACTCAGTCAATATTTCTTTAATATTGTGAATACTACTTGAATTCTCTCTGAATTACCTTGTACAGCAACAGGATGACTCTGCTTCTCTTGTACAAGATCTAACAGGAAAATTTTAAAAATAGGAACTTATAAAATGAAACAAGTAGATGAATCAGAGTAAATTTTTGAATAACATTTTTTAAAAAAAAGGTCATCAATACCTTGAATATCTTGAATATCAGTCTGCTTTTCAGACTGAATACCTTGAACATGAGTCTTCTTTTCAGGTTTCTCCACTGAAGGTAATAAAAAACATAAGTAAACAAAAATAAATAACAAATAAATAATTAAATAAGCCTAAAAATATATAATTTATAATCTTTCGCAACATTAGCCATATCTTCTTCCTCAGTAACAAAGTCTGCAGCAACAGGAAAAAATAATGGGGTAAACAGAAACTGAAAGAATGAATATTCAATTAAAGCGTAGATAAATAGGATGCAGACCTAAAGGATTATAAGGGGGGAAACCGTCAAAAATAACTTGCTCATCACCACACATTTGTTGAACCTTCCCACATATTCTAAAAACCATTTAAACAAACAAATAAAGAATTTAAATAAAAAAAAATCAAACCCAAAATGTACAACAAAAGCAATTACAAATCAACAAACAATAAAATATTAAGATTGGAATGTGAGAATACCAGAAGGATTTTCCTTTCGACATTGATCTGCCAATTCAGCATTGTCATGGGACAGTTGTGGCTGCTTTTCAGAGGGAGCTGCAAAGCAAAATTAAATGAATCGAATAACACAGGTAAACAAATAATAGAAAAATGAAAATACATGAAAACATAATACCATAAAATTGATATGCATAATTCAATTCCTCTTCGTGATCATAATTTCCAACTGAGGGACTGTCGCCATGATATTCATCTCTTTCATTCGTTTCTTTACCCGACAAAGAGACCTTTAATAATAAAATGAAAATGGTTATAACTGAAACTAACAAAACAAACAGTATATTACAGGGAGATATACATACCCCCATCAGATTCATGTTCTTCTCCCAAATCATCCGGATCAATGTTCAACTTCTTGAAAATTTTACCAAAGCACTTAACCATATACAACTTCAACCCCCGCACATCAGCCTGCAATAATTTCTGTTGCGCAAACAATAACTGCACATCGGGTGAAGATTGATGATTAAAACGACTACTACTTGGTTGATGTCCTGGTCCTGCAGTTGGTGAATTTTGAGCTACACCAACAGGCTCATCACAAGGTTGTTCATCATCATCCCCCGGACCAATATTATAGGACTTAACATCCGGCAGTTTAAATCGCACACATTCTTCTCCAGAAGGTTCAACCTTTGTAAACAATACCTTAACAAAAAAATAACATAATAAAACTTAGCGACATATAAAATACAAAACCTATAGAAAATGTATGCTGTGGTAGTTCATGTTAGCCATTCTGGTAATATGTACAATACTGATATGCACTGAATATTCATAGTACAATACTGATATGCACTTTGGTATATTAAATACTGATATGCACTATATATTCATATTATAAACATAATAATTTGTATACAAGCTTAATAATCTGTATGAACTGTAAAATAATAATATGTATGCACAGTATATCAAAATATATGCATCTTACATGCTTTAAAGATATATTCAATAGATATACCACTGGTATGTACAATACAATTCTATATCAATAATCTATAAGTAAAATATATTCATTTTATGCAACCATAAGCAAATAATAACACAAATATGCAATAAATATATCAGTAAAATATAATTTCAGTGACAGTATTCAAAATATATCAGTAAAAATATCAACAGGAACACTTAATTAAAAAGGTCAGAACCTGCGATTTCTTTAAGCTAAAGAACCCTTTCTGCAACTCTTCGAAATCAAAGGTCCTCTTTACATGCCAATTAAGAATTCTGGGCGATGTATTTGCAACTCTAAATGCAATCTTGTCATGCACAGTAAGGCAACTCTCATAAAACCACACCTGCAAGGCGTACGGCAAACCAGCAAAGCGGTAACACTGAAGAAATGGCCTCAGCTTGTCATGCATAGACATAATTGTCGCAAGAAAAACCTTTGTACCCCAAGGGAATGTCTGCCATGCACCGCATTCAACAACGTTGAATTCCTTCTCCCCAATGGTAGTATCATTATTTGCTGAATTCTTTGTAGAAAACAAGAATGTGTATGAAATACAAAGCAGCAAGCTTGATAGCATCTTCATTGCTTTTCCACTTTTTAGTGACGAAACACTCGACCAATGCTTTCTTTGTAACTTTCAATGCACCCTCAAAGTACAACTCTAACAATCGATTAGGGACTTCCGAATGGTACTCTTTTAGGTGATCACCCGCACAATTTAATCCAGTAACCAATCCAAAATCCATCAGACCAAACCTCATTTTGTTGCCGTAGAAATCAAACCATAAAGCATCAGTATCATCCCTTGGCGGACATACCTCTCGCAACAACAAAGAATTCAACAATTTGTTGCACATAACAAAGGCAGGCATGTCAAGGAAATGGCCGAAACACGACTGCCTAAAAATTTCCAATAATCTATCATTAAAAACCTGCTTGATAGTTGCGACAACTTCAACATTTGTATGAGTACATATCCTACGGCTTCGGTATTGATCCGGTCGAAAATATAGTTGCAACGGCTAGTACAAGGAAAAATATAAACATGAGAGAAAAATTAAACAACAAATAGATATCCCTGTAATATGCATCCAATATCCCAGCAAATTTTGAAAATAAAACAAGTGGTACATACTTAAGTCAATATAAATATCCCTGTAATATGCAACCAATATATATGTATATTGAACCAGTAACATGCAGATACACAAGTTAAGATATAAAAACATACTAAATTTAGAATGAATATCCCATAATATCCAGGTAATATCCCCTCAATCTGTACAAATAACTGTTAAAAGAACACAAGATACACAACTAACATACAAAAAAACATACTAATATCAGTAATATGCACTTAATATCACTACAATATGTACAGAGGCACACAAAATTTTTAAAAAAAAACAATGTGGACATAAAACACACGTGTGAAAAATTATATAAACATACCTCGACTTCCACCAAGTCATCAGACTTAACAGACTTAACTGCTCTCTTACTCTTCGCTTGAAATAATTTCTTCTTCACTGAAGACGGCGATGAACCACAAAGAACTTTCTTATTTTTAACAATAACTGGGGGCTCGCTATCAGAATCGTCACTCGATGAATCGCCTCTTACGCCTTTACTCTTACCATCTGAAAAAACATTTTTCGTTTTAGTTTTGCGCTTATCAACCTGACGACACCTCTTGTTAGTATTCAATTTGCATGTGGACCTAGTAACACGACTAGGTGTAAAAGCAGCAGATTTCTTCATAGGAGAAATATCAAAATCGTCAAAATCATCGTCTTCAATGACATGCACGGGTTTTTTTGGGATTCTTACCCCCTCCCTTAGCCATTACAACTGCACAATTGCACCATAAATCATTATAAAAAAAGGGTTTATAACTAAAATCATCAACTACATCAGAAAATTTTATGAAATTAAATTATATAAAGAAAATATCAGTAACTAAGAAAATAAAAGATGAAAATAAGGCATAATTACCAAGACAGTTAGAGGAAGTGATGAAGAAGCGGACGTCTGCACAAGTTACAAATGAAATTGAAGATGGAGTAGTTAAGGGAATTTTGATTTTAATTCTGATTTGCAAAATTTATAAAATTTAGTTTACCGCTTTGATTTTTTTAAGACCGAAAAAATGAGAATTAATGTTAAGCGTGGTTAATACTTGAGAAGCGGGAAAAATTAATAAATGCTCACTTAATGAATATCCCCATTCCCATAATTATAGGCACAGTAAAAGGAAGATAAAAAGTTTTTAAAAGTGTCTATTAAATGTTAAGTAAATAGATCTAAATGTCTATTTGGAATAATTTAGATAAAATGTATCTATTTTCTGATAAACACCCTCCCAAATGTCTATATTGTGTAAAAATTCCAAACAGTTTTTTCTAATATTAATTAAAAAGATAAATCAAGGCCATTTAGTTAAAATCATGAAAAGTGGGGATAAATGCTCACAGCCAGTCAAAATGGGATACACTGCGTCAAATTTTTTGGGTTTAAATATGGTAAAAATTTTGCTCAGAGGCCAGTTTTGCCACTGAACCTTTGCTTTGAGGCCACTTTTTTTATTAGTTTTGCATAAAAGGCCACTTTTTGGAACTTCAATCCTTGTGGACTGAAATTCATACCACCAGGGTTGAAGTTCAACTTCAGCCCACAAAGGTTGATGTTTACGCATCTATGCCTAAAAGTTCAGCCCTTGCGGGTTGAAATTGAACTTTAATATCTTAGGCATGAAGTTCAGCCCACAGGGATTGAACTTCAGTCCACAAGAATTGAAGTTCCAAAAAGTGGTCTCTCATGTAAAACCACTAAAAAAATGGCCTCAAACCCGAGACCACTAGCAAAAGTGGCTATTCGTGCACTTTGTCCCTAAATATGTCATAGTGTTTGTGTGACTATAAAAAATTCTGGATAAAATAAGAAGTTCAAGTTAAATTATTTTTCAAATTTAAAATTAGTCATTTTTTAAGACGCACGAAAAGAAAATATGATCACATATATTAGGAAAGAGAATGTTTTAAAAAGGGCAATTTACAATACTATACAATCTAATACTCTTTTTTACATAAAAAAGTCAATATTATCCCTTTTTCAAAATATAGCAATTATTTTTATTTTCAAAACATAGCAAAATATATATAAAAGGGTGATAAAACCCTAGATCTACCTCCTACCACACCCCAGCGGCCCCCATCACTGCAATCGCCTCTCCGGCCGCCGCCCATCGCCGAAAAAATATTTGTTTTTGATTTTTTTGTAGATCTGTGTGTATTTTTACTGTATAGAAAAAGGTACATTGTGCACACAGTGAAAATACAGTAGACACACACACGATTATTGAATGCTTATATTTTTTTTCTATATAATTACTATATGCACAGTGTATGCGTGTTCATTCACCGGACATGCACACTGTATACAAATTGATAACCCAAAGTACGTGTTGTATATTTATTATATGACAAGTGTATATTCATTGTATGTCCGTGTATATTTATTGTATATATAGTGCATACACCGCGCATACGGTCACAAAACCAACAAACATACACCAAAACCACTGTAGTTCTGTCGTGCCCCACCGAAAAATTTTAAAAAAAAAAAAGTAGCAGCACTGTTGGGTCCTCACTGGAAACTAGCCACCATACAGTCCATATACATACGTTTCAGATCTGGAAACCAGCCACAGTAACCACGGTATACACTTCATCCCGTTGTAGTCCCCAAAAAAACTAAAAAAAAAAAAAAAAGAAAGAAAATTGCAGCAGATCTGGTGCCGAGCAGAACCACAACGCTGTCGCTGATGGAGGAAACTAGATCCGCCGGCGACAACGCAGCAGATAACAGAAGAAACAGTGGAGACGTCAGCAATGGAGCAGCACTCAACGACATCAACGTCGGAGCAGCACGTGGCTGAGTAACGCGCAATGCCTTCAGCGTCGGAGCAACGCATAACAGAGCAGCACGGGGATGCAGTTGCCAGAGACGATGATGGAGAAGTGGGGGAATGTCGCCGGCGACGGGAAAATCAGTGGTGTAGGGAGAAAGAAGAGAGAAAAGAGTGAAAAGAGAGAAAGAGATCTAGGTTTTTTTGTGACATGTTTGGTAGCATTTCAAAAAATGTTGCTACTTTTGGTAAAGTGACAAAATATTGCTATATTTTTTAAAAAAGTGTCCTATAATGACACTGGGCGTAATTTATCCTTTTAAAACAGGGACAGACACAATAAAATTATCTATTTATGAAAACGTATACGTACACGTAGAGCTTTAGTCGTCGGGACTTTATCCTAAGAAACAGTTTCATCCGAGTGAATGTTTTCTAGAATTAAACACGAAACATAATTTTGCAATCACTACCGGTCTTTTCCATCATTTCATATATATGCAGTCATGACTGACACATGCCAAAAAAGTACAATTTTGCAGGTAATCTGAAACGACCTCGGTTAGTCGTTTCGAAAGTTAGGACTCCGATTGGCGTGCCGATAATTTTAAAAACTTCGTAATGTCCATTAGGACCTGTATGTAAAATTTGAGCTAAATCAGACCTCGTTTGGTAGGCATCGGAAGAAGGTTTCAATTTTTATTGTCGATAAATACTAAAAAGAGATTTTCGAGCTCGGTTTTTTTGAACGAGCTCCGATTCAAAATCCGAAAGCGCCGTTAGGTTCGTATGATTATTTAAGACTTTTGTGCTTTTTCGAAAGTGAATTTCGAGGTTGTTCGGCTAGCTTCCGCTAAAATACCGAAATTTAAATAATTTGACCTTTCACATCTCTTCACTACTACAAGTATGTAACAGATCGTTGCTTAATGCTTCTACGTACTTCATTTAACATTCGAGGAAGAATGTTCCTAACGGGGGAAGATTGTTACACCCCGTATGTCCAAAGTGATGTATATCCTTCTAATGACATGTTAAGAATGATTTAAGTGAGTTTAAAGTCATAATATGACCATATATGATGTTTATATTTTGAATATAAACTTTGGAAAAAATCGGATTTAAGTTGCGGAAAAACCGACAAAGGAATTGCCTTGTAACGAAGCTTTTTCAGCAGTTAATTTCATGTGTTATATGAGGACTTTTGGGGACATATCATATACCAAATTGAAGGTCTTGAAGTGTAGTTTCTAAAAATTTTGACGGTTTATTCATACAACATATGGATAAAAAGATATGAGCATAAGAAATTAGGCCAGAAAAAGGGAAAAGAGGGCTAGAAATGAAATGTTTTAGTATAAAAGAGAAATACCTCCCCTTTCTCGACATTTTCCAGAAACCTCACGATATAAACAGCTCTTTCTTGAATTTGAAATAAATTTTTATGATTTTGAAGAAACAACATCAATCTTAACTCGAAATTGAAGACGGATTGCGTCAAAACGCTCTACGCGATTAAGGTAACGTTATGCTACCTTCAATTTCGTCTATAGTTTGAGTTTTAGAATTACTTCATGGCTAAGTAAAATGCCTAAATGCTGTATTATAGCTTGTTTAAGCTTTAGAAGGTGTGGAATTCAAAGGAAACAAGGTTTAGAAGCAAGAAACATCAAAGGTATGTAAGACTAGACCTTTCTTTTGGCAAGGCATGTATCTTGTAGCTTTTGAAGTTTTTCTTAGTTCCAAACATGGGTTTTCTTGTTGGTTACTTGTATATAGTTAAGGGAACCTTGTATATACTTAATTTGGTTCCAAAATCCAAGGTGAAAGACGTCCAAATCAGCAAGACAAAATGTTTCAAAATCTGGAAAATTGTTTTGATTTTTGGACAGTTGTTAGTATATTGATCATAACTCCTTCTACAAAATTGATATTTAGATTATTTAAGAATCCACAGAACCCTAAGACATATATCTAAAACTTTTATGCAGACCATGAAGTCTATATCTTTGATCTACACTCTGAAAATTAGGTCGAAAGGCAGGACAATGGTGCTGTCCAGACATTGTATCTGCGGATTTGTTATGTCATCCAATTGTCTCATCTTGTTATCCATTTAACATGTTTATGTTATCAGTTTATCCGGGTATCCATTCCCGTGTGTAGTATAGTGCTGGTTCTGTTTTTGCCGATCATCCAGTTTCAGGGGAAACTCTGCTGAAAATTTTATGGAAATTCAAAAGAGTTAGACAAATTCTGAGTTCTAGGTGGTGTCTATAATTCTATCCAGAGTTTTCTTCTCATTCCTTTTAGTCCATATCCATTGTTGCCACATGAGTTATGCCTCATACATGCTTATACTTATATTGTGATCATATTATGTGTGATTTGGAGTCCCCCATAGAGGCTGGACATTAGACACACGGTCTGGTCGCGTGGATATCAGGTTCCTAACCGGATTGCCTAAGATGTGAGGAATGAAGCCTTTAGCCCAGATTGATATATTTTTCTGCTGATTGAATAGAGTGGAATCGTTTGGCAAGGAAACCAAAGGATAAAGCGGTTGTTGATTAGCCGTACTAACTTTTGGAAGAGGTAAGTGTTTATATCCATTTCTTTGGAGGCACCTGGCCTCGTGAATTTTCTACCACGTGTTCCTTTCGTGTGTAGCTGCCGATAGGCGTACTCATTATGCCTTATCTTTGGATTTACATTGTATACTATATGTTATGTCCTGTTGTTGGTATTGCATTGAGGATCTGAGCATTGTACTTTGGCTGTGAGTTGGCATCTACTTCCCGGCTGTCGATGAGAGTCCCGCGCCGTTGAAGGGTTATTATTACATCACATTGCATTCATATGCATTACATTGCATATCATATTGGGTGCAGGAGTATTCCGCCCCAGGATCAGGAGTATTCCGCTCCATTGTATCATATTGAGGGTAGGAGTATTCCGCCCCAGGAGCAGGAGTATTCGCTCCATTGTATCATATTGAGGGTAGGAGGATTCTGCCCCAGGAGAGTGCAGGAGTATTCCGCCTCAGCTTTACATTATATCGGGTGCAGGAGTATTCCGCCCCAAGAGAGTGCAGGAGTATTCCGCCTCTGGTTTATATTATATCGGGTGCAGGAGTATTCCGCCCCAGGAGCAGGAGTATTCCGCTCCACTTGGTTATCAGATTGGGTTCCCCTCGAATGCAGGAGTATTCCGCTTCGGGACGGGATGACGGGCACATGTGACCCTTTGCATCAGATTTCATTTCATCTCATTTCATTTCATTTCTTTTCATACCATTGTGTAGACTTGTGGTACATAACTACTGTTCTGCTTATACGTGCATTGTTTATTTGTTGATATATTTCTGGCTCGTATTCCTGGCTGAGTTTATGGTTTCATACGTGTTTCCGGTTATTATTTGGCTCCGCCTTTTTATAATTTAAATAAGAGGAATTTGGTTTATCTGTTTCTTCTCCCTGGCTAGCTATCCTATTCTTTGAGGTGGCTAGTCTGCCCCACTTATTGAGTCAACTGCAATTTCTTTTTTCTTTTTTTACAGCTTAGAGGTATCATTATTTTTGTACTTTTTCTAAGTCTTATTATTATTTATAAATTGAATTATATTTATTTTCCTAATTTAATTGATAAGGGTTCGCCCGACTGGTCTAGGGAAGGATGTCGGGTGCCCGCACGTCCTAACCGGATTCTGGGTCGTGTCATAACTTGAGATAAAAGAGGCAAAAGGATCTCTCAAGGCTCAATAGAAGAAAAGGGGCAAGAACAAGTCAAAATTTAATTAGTTTAAGTGAGGACCAAAATGTAGTGTTTAAAAACTTGTGGGTAAAATAAAAAAAATTTAGATTTACAAGAACACCCCAAACGTCAAAATTTTAATTTCCCTCATTCCCACCTACTTTTACATTCTCTCCCATATTATTTCAAATCATTTAAAACTTTATTTCTCTCTCTTTTCTTCTTTCTCCTTCTTTTTTCTTCTTCCTTGTTCTTCATTCTTCTAGATAACTTTTCAAATTCCATTTCATCACAATCCATGTTATTTTTCTTTCTTCTTCTTTGTCTCAGTTTTCTTTTTCTTTTTTGATTCATTTTGATTTTTTTTCGTTCTCATTCTTTTTATTCTTCTTCGTATCTGTTTCATTCTTTTTCATGTTTTTTTAAGTTCTCATCATTTTATACATCTTTCTATATGTGTAAACATATTTTCCGTATGTTGAAATATTTTTGGGGATGTGTACACATACCACATATCTGAAAAATGTGAACACATTCCTTCAGACATGTACACATCTCGATAGATTTGTACACGTCTGAAGGAATGTGTTCACATATTTCTCAGATGTGTACACATCTCGACAGATGGTGAAACATCAATATTAGAATGGTGGGGGTCGATGGGGTGGTGGTGAAGGGCGGTGCGGTGGTGGTGGAGGGTGGTAGAAGGTGGTGGTGGGTGATGAAAGGTGGTAGAATGTGGAGGGATGGTAGAAGGTGGTGGTGGGTGGTGGAAGGTGGTAGAAGGTGGCGGTGAGTGGTGGAGGGTGGTGGAGGATGGTGGAGGTGGTAGTGTAGTGGGGGATGGCTGGGGCCTCGATGGGGGTGGGGGTCCGATGGGGATGTGGGAGGGTGGGGAAGGGGAGATGAGAAGGTCGGGGTTTTGTGCAAATAAAAAACCTTGGGGGCTTTAAAATATTAGTCATTAGTACTAGCTTTAAAAGTGTCCCTCCCACCTATTTTTTGAGACTCTCTTTTCATTTTAAAGACTTAAAAGTCTCTTTTTTGATAGGAAAGACTTTTAAGTCTTAAATAAGTAAAAGAGACTCAAGTCTCAAAAAATGGGTGGGAGAGATACTTTTAAGATTAGTACTAACGACTAACATTTTAAAAGTCCCTAATTTTTTTTATTTGCACAAGTTCCCACTTTCTCATCTCCCCTCCCCCAACCTTACAGCCCCCCTATCGGCGCCCACCCCCTATCGACCCCATCCACCATCGGCCCCCCCATCCACCACCACCCTCCACTACTCCTCCACCACTCTCCACCACTCACCGCCACCTACCAACACCTTCTACCACCCTCCACAACCACCCTACCACCCTTCACTCTCCACCACCTTCCACCACTTGCCACCACCTCTACCATTCTAATGTTGGATGTTTTACCATTAGTCGAGAAGTGTACACATCTGCGAAATATGTATACACATATTTTCAGATGTGTACACGTATTTTTCAGATGTGTACACATCTATAGAATTGTTTCAACATACGAGAAATATGCTTACACATCAAAAAAGATGTGTAAAATGACGAGAATTTAGAAAAAAAAAATATGAAAAAGAATGAAACAGATACGAAGAAGAATAAAAAGTAGGAGAACGAAGAAAAATTTAAAATGAATCGAAGAAGAAAAGAAAACGGAGAAAAAAAAGAAGAAAGAAAAATAATATGGATTCTGATGAAATAGAATTTGAAAAGAAATCTACAAGAAAGGAAGAGAAGGAGAAGGAAGAAAAAAAAAGGGAGAAAGAAAAGAAGAGAGAGAAATAAAGTTTGAAATGATTTGAAATATGGGAGAGAGTGTAAAAGCAGGTGGAAATGAGAGAAATTGAAATTTTGAAAAATGGGTGTTTTTATAAATATGAAGACTTTTCATTTGATCTAAAAGTTTTTAACATGCAACTTAGGTTCTCACTTAAACTAATTAAAGTTTGACTTGCTCTTGTCCCATTTTCTTCCATTAACACTTGATAGGTCTTTTTGCCTCTTCCATCTCATGTAGACGCTCATCAAGGAAAAACCATGATCTGTTGCCACTATTTGAATACTCATAAAAACCCATTATGCATGATCGTCACTTAAATTGTTAAATGAGAATATTTTGCCAACAATAACATCTTATCTTGTTTGTGAGGTAGGTCCCTTCAAGTCTTAGCTTATTGCAGCTCTATTCCATGATTGAAGGTTTCTCATCTCATGTTAAGCCCACCTGCTGCTTTAGGACTGCATATCCTATCCCTTGATCATATATAGCTCATATAGTAGGCTTCTATAACTTTCACCACTTCCATAGGTAACAGAAATAGCTAGGTCCAATAAGCTTAGATGCAAAAAATTATACGTATTTTGCACAAGTTGAATCCTTTCAACATAAGATAATTCTTTGGCATTATATATAGTTTTACTACTATGATATTATAAATCAGCCTCTCTGTTATTGTGCTATCAAGTTCCATAAAATAATATCTGAGCACTGTTGGGCCCGTGATCTTGCACAGGCAAGCGCTATCTAGTATATATATTTATATAAAGAGAAAGACTATGCGAATATAAGATAGTCATGGCCAAGGAATCTTCCATTATTCTGTATTACATATACATGTAAGACCAAGAACAATGGCTGATACAGGCTAGCCAAGCAACTTACTAATATGACAACGTAATTTAAAAAAAAAAAAAAAAAAAAAAAAAAAAAATCATAAAGAAACCATGCGTTAGTCACTTTTTTATTTGGAAGGTGAATTTTATAAGGACCTTATTCTTCTTTCTTTACACATGGTTGCGATGGAATTGCCATTAATTGACCCTACTGCAAACATTGCGAATTTCCAACTGAACACCAGGACGTGGAGGCAAGTTTCCCAATTTGGCCATGGCAGCAGCGAAATCGATTTTGAATGGTAGAGAAAGTAATCTGCTGCTATAGAATCGAACAACGTCAGCAGTAGTTTGATTCCCCATGAGCACTTGGTCGGAGAAAAGAAGTCCCTGGTTTCTATTCAAGTTGTCGAAATAAACCTTGTCGATAATTCCAGGAGTCGAATCAAGTTGTACCAAATTGGTATTGTCATTGTTAACAGGGCAATTACACTTTAGAGTGGACTGCATGGCTGGATTAATGTTCCTGTTAAGAGAGTATTAATGAATGGCTCAATTGATCAAAGTGTCTGAGTTGTATATCTATTATAATATGAGGTAAATTAATCATGAAATAAATACAAGAGAGCCATGAGACAATTAAGGTAGATATATACTAAGTTAGATCCTAATACGTTGCCTCAATCTGGATGAGTATAAATGATGAACAGATTGTTACGTAAAAGTCTAAATTGAGAAGAGGAGGATACCTGTTATCACACAATGTGGTGCATTTTGCGAAACCTATAGTATGGGCACCGGCCAACACTACCATTTCCTTTATCGTCATGCCTTTTGCATCAAATTTCCTTACTTGGGTGTTGACATCGTCAAATGGGGCTGGAAGTTGATCTAAAGGTGCTTGGAAATTTGCAGTTCTTGCATCTCTTCGTCCCAGTCGCACTGGGTACGATAATCCTCCCAACTGTTCAAGATTGAATGCAACCCACATGATTAGACATTAATAACAGATTGAGACAGTGCATTAGTAACAAAAAAATTAGACAATAAAATATTGCAAAACTCAGTTTTTGTTAAATTGATCTATATTAAGGTGGTAATATTTGGCTCTATCTGCTGACATGGAAAGTCACATTGGCATTTTAAACTAATATGCCATGTCTACTTGGGTTGTCACATTGCCATTTTAAACTAATTTGCCATGTCTACTTTGTTTTTCGGTCAAATTATATTGGTTTTCCTTCTAGACTTATTTTTGGTATTTTAAACCGACAAATACTCCTAAGCCCTTTGGAAGATGGAGAAATCCTTGATCAATTCCAACAAATAGTTTGTGTAGCTTTGAGGTGATCATAAGATAGTTTGTGCATTTATTGGCTTATCATAAATACAGATGCATGTAAATTTTTACCATATAAAGTGACATCCGCTAACACAGACTTCCTCTGAGTTAATTACGACATAGACAACTCAAAAATCTGTTAAATATTGCTTCCTTTGTTGGGGCTAATATTATTCTAAAACTACATTTGCTGATGCATAAACACTAGATACTACAGAATGAAGTGTGTAAATAGCCCATTTTCTCTTTATTTCTTTTAAGTTACTGCAACTTGCATGGCCGTCACTGTTGTACCTCCTCTAGTTATGAGATTTGAATTAGCATCTTATAATATCTCTCTAGTTCTGATAGCATTAGCATCTTATAATATCTCTCCTTTTTTTTTATTATAATATCTCTACAGTTCTTGTAAGATGTTCCCCAAAATAAAAATACTTCAATATTTAATAAAAAGAAAGGTGTTTTGCTAGATAAAACTGTGAACATTGGCCTCGGTATTGGAATGTATAGCACATCACAGTGGTGTGGTAAATTTTGCTCATAGATATAACTACCGCTCAAGTTTGAACGGTTGCAAGAGATATATTTTCAATGCAGGTCAATTTGATCACAGTCAACCTATCTAAAAGTTAGGTTGAGCTATGCTGAATATGTAGCTCAAATTAAGAGAGATTGTCAACATACTTTTGAAAAGTATAATGATTTGACATACTAGAACTGAATGACAATTGAAAATAAAGTTATTTTATAAATTAAACAAATTATTTTTTAAATTAAACAAGTTACTATAAGATAAACAAAAATAAATCTTGTTAGAGTTGGATTAGTTGAGCTATAACATATTGTTTAACCCGTCTTAACTCAGCTCTCCTTGCGAAGGTAGGGGCAGAGGATTAATGATTCTTCCATTCATTCACCCATCCTATTGGGATGTGCAAAAATTCAGCTCAACCCGTCTATATTTGATGTCCATAATCACAGTGTACTAGATAGATGAAATGTATAGCCAGATGTTAACTTACTAAAACAACAGAGTCACGAGCAGCAATAGCTAGGATATCTGCACAAGAGACAGCTGCACGAGGGCATCGTTCTCTGATCCTTTGTTTAGCTTGATCTATTACGAAATAACCTCTGGCTGAATTATTATTTGGTGGTGAAGTTTTTTCCCCTTGAAAACTTCCAGGTATATCATTTAGAAGAACACCCCCATCACATCCCTAAGTAACCACACGATATATGTTAGAACAACAACCAACGTACAGAAAAATCGTTATATCAGTATAGAGTACATCAAAATTCATACGTCATGTGAAAAAGTGAGTGTAAATGTAGGAATGCATTGCAACAGTCTCTAAAAACGATTTAACATATATATGCTAACAATTTAAGGATTTTTACACTATCAGTATAAATTAAACCTAGTAATATTGCAATACATATCTTATAAACTTTCCTTGTAACTAGTTCTACTTATTATGGATACTCATCTAGTAGCGCAAAAAAGTTAGAAGCTAGAAATTAATATTATGGTATTATTACAGCTATAGTTTGAAAAATCTTTTTTTTTTTTAAACACTGCATCAAGTCAAACTATATCGCATAAATACACGAAATGGAACGAACAAATAATTAGTTAGAAAAGGTTGAATAACTCACATCGACGAAGCAATCATGGAAGAAGAGACGAATGAGAGATGCTCCCATTCTCCTCTCTGCATTGATAGCCTCTCTCACAACTGACTTAACCGCCAGAAGGATACACAATTCCTGAGATAAATATCTAGCTGTGATTTTCTCCAACAAGGAGCTGGACGATTCCATAATAACCTTGTCAAAATCTTGCACAACTGTTACATCGGTGTTCTTGTAAATATAGATTCCAACAAGGGAAAGAGCGAGAAGGCTAAGAGCCAGGCTCACACGACTTACAACACCAAATGCCATGAAAATGTGAAAGCAATTAAGGGTGTTTTGGAGCAACGGATGATTTTTCTAGTGTGCATTTGGCTCCTATAAATAGGAAATTTAGTTTCACTATACATCAACTCTATGGCTATTATTTTATATTTTTAAGTAAGAAAAATGTATTGCTTAAAGCACGCCAGTTTGTAGAAAAGATAAAATAAATAAAGAGTGCTCCTATCTCGCAACTTAAGCTTTTAACCGTAGTGGACAACCCAGGATTTTAGCGGTGTGTATTTTCCCTTCCTTTTAAAAAAAATAGTATTAACAGCAACGAAAAAAAAAAAGGAATCAAACATTTAGGGTTTAGATGCCTACGTGAATTTAGAACCCTTAAAGTTGGTGCCCCAAATAAAGCTTCCATTAAATTTTGGAAAAATTACCAGAACAGTCAGTCAACTCCTTTCCCTTATTTTTGACTAGTCTTTAGCTTACTTTTTATAGTAAGTATATACAAAAACGAATACACAATGTGTACAAATAATAGCATAAGTATACAAATGATATCTTTACGAATATACAGTATTTACACCCAAAAATATGGTGTGTATAGTCAGATTTATCGGATATACGCAACCTATATAGATATTTTTTCAGTTATTTTTAGTGTATACGTATTTTTATAATGTATTCACTTTTTGAAATAATGAATTTTATATACACATATTTATCCAAACAAACAAAAAAAAAAAAAAGAAAAGGCTGGACAGAGCAATAGTCCCATCACTGGAGCTTCAGCGAGCTGCTGCAGTGGTTCCGTTACAACAACAGATCTGCTGCAACGGAACCCCAGAGCAGCAGCAGGCGAGAGAGAACACAGTAGCAAAGAGGAACACAACAGCAACGGCGGCGTAACGGAGCAGTGCAGGCGTCGGTACTTCCAGATCTGGGACGGTGGGAGTCAGGGGGCGGGAAGGGAAGGAGGATGGGGGCGGCGGTTGAAACCCTAGAAATTAGGGGAAAGAGACGGAAGAAGAAACCCTAAAGGGTATGGCTAAAAAAAGATATATGGTGTGGTTATGTGTTCATTTGGAGTAATTTTAAAAAGAAGGGACTAAAAAAATATATAATAGAGACTTTTTATATACACAGTGTTATTTTTCCTTAAATCTTTTGTACAATGGGTGCTCATACTTTAATATTATAGGTTTTCGAAAATTTCTCTACAAATGTATATAGCTCAGCGTGGTTCCAGTGCGTGCTCAAGCACCCCAAATCTGTTAGATTCAATGATCACACATTTCAATATAAGGTTAAGACCCTAATCAGTTCAGTTCTCATCACCATCATTATTGAAGAACAAAGAATTCACGTGTTTAGTCTATGAAAAACATAAATTACGCCCGCAAATTTGGGACGTGTTGAAGAGAAAGTCTGTAAGTTTCAACAGATGAGCTTTTTTTGAAGTCTGGAAAAGCTATGGTACCTTGCATACCAGAGATAGTAAAGTGTTAAAGGTACGTATGTTTTACAAGTCTTTAATCATATTTTAGATCAACCTACCCTCAATTTGTGTTATTGTTAATTTTGAACTTATCTATAAAATTCTACAACTATCAATATTTTATGTCTTGGACAGCTAACTATACCCTGTATAAAAGAGAATAATTGTCAGAGTAACATGCGCTAATTTGGATTACTTTCATCATGAATTGCTCATTATCTTTTAAGACATGTGGACCATACGTTGGGAATCTTTAACAACTCTTCATCGTAATAGAAAAAAGAAAGAGGGAACATAAGATAAAACTTTGATGAATCTATACGTGAGTTGACAGATATAAGATGGAGACAATAGGAAGACGACGATTACATAAAATAAGTTCTTCTGTTATAATGTATTAAGGGGTCGTTCGGTTTGGTTTTATTTTACGCGGGTATTAACTATTAATGCGGGTATTAGTAATGTGGGTATTAATAATGTGTGTATTAATAATGTGGGTATTGATAATGCGGGTATTAGTTATGTGGGGTTTAATAATGTGGGTATTAACCACGCATATATTATAACGTAGGGAGTATTTGTTGAATCACCGATTTATTACAAATTAACAAAAATATTATTATTTAAAGTATTTATTTACTCCTTAAATAAAATTTTAAAATATCCTTATTATTATGAGGGTTAATTTTGTCTTTTTAAATTTTAATACCTGCATTATTAATACCCACATTATTAATACCACCTTTTACCCCGCATAAAATAATACATAGATTCCCGCATTAATAATGCGGGTATTAATAATGCGGAATATACAAAAACGCAACCAAACGTTGCACTATTTTTATGCGGGTATTAAAATTTCACAAAAACCAACCGAACGCTGTACTAAATTAACGCTGAGTTTTGTGCGGGTATTAACCCCTTAACTCAGTAACCGAACGACCCCTAAGCGTATTAAACCAACTCCCCCTTCTCAATTTATAGAGAGACTTTTTTCTTTTTAATTTTTTCCAAAAGGAATGACATTTTTTTATATTTAGTAAAAGTTTACCTTTATGAAATGATTAACCGCCATATAAAATTTCTAGGATTTGTTTTAAACCACAGGTTTTAATAGTTTTCTTTGACTTTTTAAACATGGTGCTCAGTCGAACACACTCACACAAATTGAGATAAAGAGAGTATAACTTTATTCGGAGTATTTTCATATACCTCCTTCATGATTTCATTTCGCAGAATGATGCTAATCTCTCATGTATTCACTCCACTTCCCCTACTCTGATTTTTTTTTTTCCAACAAGTGTTAACTTCGTTACCTGTGGATATAATGATGTTTGGCGCTAAAAGCCTCTATTTTCTTACATTTTTTAGTACTGCACTCATTTCTTTGTTGTTACAATTGTGGTTGTTGCACTCACTTCTTAGAGCAAGAACTGAAGATTTAACAAAAAGTCAAAAAATTACAACAAAGCTTTATTTCTCTAAGATGTCGCCTCCTATATTGCTTTGAGTTATGGAATTAACCGGATTGTTGAGGGCTAGCTGTTAGCTAAATTCAGAGATTACAACAAGAATCTGAGAATTAGGTAGCTGGACAGAAGCTTTACAGAGAACCTTGAGTAATCAGTAGTAATGGAAGGCAAGAAATGCAGATTGAGAGAAGAAGAGGAAATGCTGAATTTGTATATATCATGAATGAATGAATTCTTTACAATGTAATACTTTTATATCTATCTACTGAAGTATCTATGAGTAACTATGTACAGAATCAATTCTCTTCTAACCGACTAACTGCATTTAACTAACTCTAACTGACATGCTGACTAGACTCTAACCGAATTAACTAACTTTTGACTAGCTTTATCTCTAACTTCTCTAACTTGGATTCCTAGCTGCTATTTTATATATCAATATTCCCTCCTGGAGAAGATCATTGTCTTCAAGGATTAAAAGAAGGAAATCTAGTCCTGAGCTCATTGAAGTACTCCCAAGTAGCATGATCTGCAGTTAATCCTTAACATTTAACCAATAATTGAGCAACCTTGTTCCCCTTATTTACCATTCGTCTTTGTAATATCAGCTCAGGGCTAGGACAGTGAGGGTTAGCCATATCAATGTTAGGGGGTAGGAAATATGATCAAGTAGTGTGTGATATTTCTTGGGAAGGGATACATGGGTTGTGGGATGTATCTTAATTGAAGCCGGAAATAGCAGTGTGTAAGCTATTGGGCCAACCCTTTTAATGATCTGGAAGGGGCCATATTATTTTGCTGCTAGTTTGTGGGTAGGTTGAGAGGAGACAGTAGTTTGTTTGTAAGGTTGCACCTTAAAATAAACCGAATCACCAATAGCAAAACTTTTGTCTGATTTGTGGGCATCAGCTTGCTGCTTCATTCTTCGTTGAGCCCAGGATAAGTGATGCTTAAGTAGTTGTAACTTCAGCTCCCTATTGATTAGTGTATTTTAAACTTCAAAGGAAGCAGACTCCCTAGGTAGATAGGGTAAGTGAGGGGGGGAGGTCTGCCATATAAGGCTTCATAAGGGGTAGTGTTTATTGCAGAGTGATGGGAGGTGTTGTACCAATACTCTGCCATAGCCAAACAAAAGTACCAGCTTGTAGGAACATCAGCACATAAGCATCTTAGATAGGTTCCTAAACACCGGTTAATAACCCCTGTTTGCCCATCAGATTGTGGATGATATGCAGAAGACATATTGAGCTGCACCTCTTGTAGGGTGAATAGTTCTTTCCAGAAACAGCTTAGGAATACTGCATCTCTATCACTTACAATGGGTTAGACAGACCATGTAACTTGAATACTACATCCATGAATAGCTACCGACTGAGCAGTATAAGGATGTTTCAAGGGAATAAAACGAGAATACTTGCTCAGTGTGTCAGCTACAACCAGAATCACCTCATGCCTTTTTGACTTTGGTAGTCCATCAATAAAATCCATACAAATTTGAGACCACACTACCTTAGGAATTGGTACCAGGGTAAGCTGCAAGATCAGCTTTACACTTTTGGAAAACATCACAACCTTGAACAAAATTCTATACATCTCCTCTTATGCCTTTCCAATAGAACAATGTTCACAATCTTTTCAATATGTCATCTACTCCTGAATGTCTTTCTTGAGGTGTATAGTGCCAAAAGCTTATGATATCCTTTCTCAGTTGTAATACCTTGCCTACTACTAACTTCCCTTTCCTCCTCAACAGGTTCTGAGACGAAGTAAACTGTGATTGAGCATTGGGATCCTATTGCATCAAATTTGGAGTAGTCTGTGTCATGATCAAAGATAGTAGTTCAGCCCTAGAAACTCGAGAAAGTGCATCAGCTACATTGTTTTCCACCCCTCTTTTGTATTCAATAGTGTAATGAAAAGGCATAAGCTTAGTTAGCCACATTAACTGGGAGTTAGTGTGAATTTTCTGCTCCATTAAGAACTTCAAAGCCCTTTGATCAGTTCTAATGATAAACTTCTGACCAAGTAAGTATTGGGACCACTTGGTGACTGCATGAACAATGTCCAATAACTCTCTGTCATAAATTAAAAGAGCAGCATGTCTTGGAGACAATGCTTTGCTGATAAATGCTATGAGGTTTCCTTGTTGCATCAAGACTGCCCCTATACCATAGCATCAGTTTCCATTATGAATTTCTTACTCGCATCTGGTAAGGCCAAGATTGGAGCATTTGTTATCATTAAAAGCAAAAGATGGTGCAGCTGTCCACTTAAAGCTATCCTTCTTTAAGAGATCTGTCAATGGCTTGCTTATAATACCAAATCCCTTTATAAATCTCCTGTAGTAACCTGCTAACCCCAAGAATCCCCTTGGCTGCTTAATAATGATAGGCAGTGGCCAATTCTTTACAACTTCTATTTTATGAGGATCAGTATAAACCCCTTCAGGAGTAATGAAATGGCCTAGGTACTCTATCCTCTGGACTCCAAAAAAACACTTACTCCTTTTTGCTAATAGTTGATGTTTCTGCATTTCTTGGAACATGGATCTCATATGTAGTAAATGGTCCTCCATACTCTTATCGTAGATTAATGTATCATCAAAGAAAACCAACACATATTTCTCAAGAAAAGAATGAAAAACTGAGTTCATTAACCCTTGAAAGGTAGCTGGAGCATTAGATAATCCAAAGGGAATCACTACGTACTCATAGTGACCTGAGTGAGTCCTAAACGCAGTCATTGGCACATCTTTTGTTTCCATTCTTAATTGGTGGTAACATGACCTGAGATCTTTTTTTGAGAAAATTTTAGATCCTCCCAATTCATCCAAAAAGTCGTCCACCATAGGTATAGTGAACTTATTCATCATAGTGTGCTTTTTTAAATCCTTGTAGTCTACACATAACCTCTATGTACCATCTTTCTTACCTACCAAGATTACAGGTGATGCAAAAGGGCTACATCTAGGCTGAACTATGCCTTGATCTACAATTTTTTGCACTAGGTTCTCTATCACATCTTTCTTCACAGAAGGGTATCAGTAGGGCCTCTTATTTATAGGTTCAGTTCCTGGTTGCAATATTATCCTGTGATCAAAAACTCCTCTTGAAGGAGGAAGTTGAGTAGGTTCCTCATACAAGGTTTTGAATTCATCCAACAACTCTAACAGATTAGGATCACTTTCAGTTTCTCCCTTGGCTTCTAATGAGTACCATTATACCCTATTGTCCATAGCAGGAATAAATTGGATCATAGAGAATTCAGACTGATTACTAGTAAGCTTAGATAACATTCCAGCTTTAGAAGTCTTGATATTATTCTTTGCTCCCCTAAGAACATGTTTTCTGCCTTTGTACTCAAACTGCATAGTGAGAGACTTGAAGTTCATCCTGATGTCACCTAGTGTAAGTAACCACTGTACTCCCAATACTATATCAAAAGACCCCAATGGAAGCAACATGAAGTCAAGTGAAAATTCAGCACCTTGCAATAACCATGGCAAATATTTGCAGATCCTGTCAACTTTCATCACGCTGCCATTAGCTACAATAACTGATTGAGAAGTAGAGGAGCTAGTAGGAAAACCTTGCTGCTTGATTAGCTCACAATCTATGAAGTTGTGTGTGCTACCACTGTCTATCAATGTATGTAAAGGCTTCTTTAAATGATAACCAGTAACCCTCATTGTTTGATATTCCAAAAATCCATTCAGAGAATGCATTGAAATAGCTATCAAATCTGTATGATTCACCTCCTCTGGAATTTCTTCATCCTGATCAACTAGGCTATCATCTCTCTCAGCTTCTTCAATTTCAATCATATACAACAGCTTGACAGTCTGACATTTATGACCAATTGTATATTTCTCATTACATAAATAACAAAGACCTTTTGCCCTCTTTTCATTCAATTCCTCCATACTCAAGGTTATCCTATTAATGGTTCTGTGAGTGTTGGGGTGATCATTTCTTGGGTTTTGTAAGTGTTATTAGTTCTTGGGGTGAGTAAGAGAGGTTTAGTTTGATATCTATTGTCAAAAGTGGGTTTAAATATAGGCTTATGATTAGTGACTACAACAGGGTGTCTTTATTCTTTAGTATTCTCTTAATTGAGGGATTCTTATATTCTAGCTAATTTATAAGCTTCATATAATGATGGGGGATTTTTCATTCTTACTGCTTTGTTCAGATTTGGTTTCAAACCTCCCAAGAAACAACTCAAGGCATTTTCAGGTTCAATGTTAACAATCCACCTAGGCTTGATATTCCTTAATACTACCAGTTTGAGTTATTTGCTTTAATATTTCCATGGGATCATCATCATCAAATCCATATCTTTCTATTAATGCTAGAACATATTCCGTCCAAGTAGGTGGGTAGTGTACCTTCTAGTTCTCATGAAGGCTTGGTGCGTCCCTCCATATGTACACCTGTAATTTTAACTCTTTGGCTTGGAGGTATATCATCAATGGTAAAGAATTGATTGACTTTGTATAACCAAGACCTCAAATCTTCCCCAAAAAATTTTGGAAATTCTAATTTTGATAGTTTAGAAAAATAGGAATTGTTGAATTGTATTGGACTTTTTTCTCTAGTATGTCGAATATTGAGTTCATGTTCTTCAGAATTGCCATCCTTGGAGGTTTCGGGTTCCCTTCTTCCTAGGGTTTCTTCCCCACGACTCCCTCTTGAATGTAAGAACTTTTCCTTCAATTCAACCACAGTTTTATCAATTTTCTTCAAAGTTGAGACTTCCCCACTATGCGTACTAGTTTACCCAAGAACTTTCTGCATCATTTCTTTTAATTCTCCAACATCAGTAGAAAGATTCTCAGTTGATCGAGTATTTTTCGCCATTCTTGCGAAGGATTGTTTGGCTCTGATACCAATGTTAGCTAAATTCAGAGATTACAAGAAGAATTTGAGAATTAGGCAGATGGATAGAAGCTTTACAGAAGCTTGAGTAACCAGCAGTAATGGAAGGCAAGAAATGGAAATTGAGAGAAGAAGAAGTACAAAATTTGTATATACCATGAATGAATGAATTCTTTAAAATGTAATAGTTTTATACCTTTCTAATGAAGATGTATGATACATAGAATCAATTTATGTTCGAACCGACTAACTGCATTTTACTAACTCTAACTGATATGCTGACTAGACTCTATTTGAATTAACTAACTTTTGGCTGGTTTTATCTCTTACTTGGATTCCCAGCTTCTATTTTGTATATCACTAACTTTGGAGGCTTTCGCTTCACCTAGGCTATGAAGGAACCGCCGCTTCATTTATAATTTACTACATGTCTAAAGCTTTCTTCAAGGCACAACTTCATCACATCTTGAAGCCTGTCTAATGCATTTTACTAGGCATCGCTTGAGCCAAAGCTTGGATTGTTAGGACTTGTAGGTTTCCCAACTAGTTTAGAATTTTAATTTAAGTGGTCTAGTATATTGTAAATCTAAATACTCCACAACTTGGTCATTTAGGGAGTTGGTCATTTTTTGGCGCAAGAAAGCGGCTAGGAACAATTGAAGCGTAGGGTTTTTATCTGTTCTTCCTATATAATACATTATTTCATGATCGTTCATATGATTCTTCTTTTTTGTCACTATCATGAATATGTGTACCTAAACTTCTTATTCTAGGATTAGGAAAATTATATGACGGTTGAAGCTTGAAAGTTTATTTCAACCTTGATATTTACTGTTACAGATTGCTTAATTTTTTCTTGAACTTGATTGATTAGTTCTTTCATGCTAATAATTATACACTATGTACGAGGAATGACTTGAACTCTGAAGAGGAAATTCATGAGCACAAAAAAAAATAGGGCCATATCATAGTCATTAAGGAATTGATTTGCGAATAACTATACGAATATACTTATAAGTCTTCCTTAACTTGCTACAGAGTTCGTTAATTCGTTCTTGTTAGCTCTAATGCCATAGGAATATAGGCATTAGAATAACTTGAATAGATTTAGAAAATCCAAAAAAAAAAATTGTGAATATATTACACCTACTAGTTAACAATCGCAGTAAATTAGGGGTAGAATTGCGCGTAAAACTCAACTAAATTATTTTCCGCCCTAACTATGCATTGTCTTTATCTCACGGATAATCAACTCAATAACCTAAAATCATTTCTTCTTTTTAAATCAGAATATAACCATCATCAGAAAAAATTATTTGATAGTTTAAAAGAAATTATTTGCTAAAGATGATGTCATTCTGATTTGCTTTTCATTTTTCTAATGTGTTCTTATATGTGTGATTTTACATATCGGATCTTAAATGAGAGTGGATAAAAAGGAAGATAATCTCATATTTTGATCCTGATCCTGAGAGGACTTGGAGGATAAAACTTGTTTTTCACTTTGAATGGTATATATTTCAAAACATGAAGAGATGGAAAAACAACGAGTCATATTGGTCATGCTAGTTGTGGCATCGCCTATCTGACACGACCTAGATTTTCAGCTAGATCGTGCGGGCACCTGACATCCTCCCCTAGACCCGTCGGGCAAGTCCTTATCACTAAGTGAATGAAATAGACACCAACTACCTTAAGACAGACATCGAATAATTCAAATGACGTGCTAATATATACAGATATACAAAAAAACTGTTCAAAAAGAGGTACAACTGCTTACCCAATATACTAGGTTTAGGGCTATCCAGACCAGACATATAAGAATAAAAGAAAAAATGTATATCTCCCAAATAGAGCGATATATAATTGATATAGTAAAGCAGGTGGCCATGCTGAACAAAAGTCGGCTCGCCCTGACAGCTGAGGTCGTCTTCGCTCCTCATTCACGTTAGCAAACTCAATCCAGGAGCGAACCTGCTGAAACAAAATAAATAGACAAGAAACAAACTAAGGGTGAGCCAAAAGGACTCTGTAAGTGGGGGCTGGCTAGCCACCTTGAAGAAACAAATATGCTAGCCAGGGAGAAGAAAAGTAGATAAACCAAATTCATCTTATGTCAACTATAAAAAGGCAGAGCATAATAATAATTGGAAACACGTAATAACATTAACTCAGAAACAACCAGGGATAAAAGCCATAAACATATCAGCAACCGGAAATACATGACACTTTCACAAAAAAATGCGCTGTCACACAATACACAGCAGTCGGTGCAATGAAATGAAATGAATGCAGTATAATGCAATGTGGGATGTGCCTGAATGCTTGATAACCCTCATCTATGTGTCACTCTCATCGCCACGGTGAGATATATAAAATCAATATTAAGTAGCCTTGACTCGGAACACTCCTCAAGTCCAGCAGTCTAATATACAATCAGAGCGGAATACTCCTGCTCCCATATAATGCTCGTCCATGATGATATGATATGTAATGCCATGCAATTTAAACTATCAAAAATTAATTAGCCTGCCTTGCAGCCCTATGAGGATTTCCACCCTAACATGAAACGTCTATCTTCCAGCATATACTCGTAATCGTACCATGACATCCATTCTCAATTCATTTCTAAGCTTACGGTTCAACAATAGGGATTCTTAACTATATCAGAGCTTCTAACCTCAAGTAGTAGACACACGTTATTGACTAACAATTCAAGTTCTTATTACCAACAAGATACCTCTATGCTTGACTCAACACCGAGCCTAATATAATACACCTATCATAATGCTGCATATCACAAAAAAAAAAAAAAAACTATTATTCAATCGACAACCATAGTCGAATCTAAACCTTTGCATTCTATTCATGATCTTGAAGCCTATAGCTCCTCAATTAGTATTCATTATCTCTTATCCTTAACTCGACAATAATTACAGTACATCTTAACACACATACCAAGCAAACAAAACACGTCACGCTTACAGATAGAGTATCATACTCCCAAGTATACAATGAACACACAACAACACTTAACAACGTAATAAACAGTTTTTCACGAAGCTCTGGAGTAGTAAGTACGCTTTTTCAGCAGCTATACACGTGAAGAATACGTGCGTAGAACATCTATAAAGCTCGAAGGCCATCAAAAGAAGGATGAAACCACTTACCTTTTAGTCTCCGGTCGAATCAACTATTGAATAGGCTCCTTTCCTTCCTGATGCATCTTGAAATCACTTTCCTTTAAGCTAAAGAAGAGAAATTGCATAATGAGCGCCCACGAACCAAATATTCAGCTATTAGTCGGAGATGGAAGAAAATTATGAAAATGCCTCTGGGTCGTGCATAGCCGAACGCCATAAGAATTTATATTTTTGGACTCCTCATACTCTCACGAGTCTAAATATGCTAAATGATTGCATTTTTGGGTTCAATTCGACCTATTTTCCCAATTACATAAACTTAGAATTGTAACGCCAATTTCCTTCAACCCAACTCACGAAATATACCTATAATCCTTGAATTAGCATAATCAAAAGATATAGGGATGATGCTTTGAGATTATAGATGATTTGGTACCGGAATTGTAGCATGGAACCGTTAGGAATTGAGATAGAAACAAATAGGCCGACATGGTTAATCTTAAACCCCTGAAACAGAGCATTCGCGCCACCCAATAATTACGATCACATTCCAAGGGATGCGGTCGCACTTTGGGGCTGAAGAAACAAGCACGCACGCGCCCGCACGTGCTCGAACGCGCAGGCTTGCCCGGAAGGTGCAGAATTCTGCACCAACACCTGCTTATGTTGTGATTTTGGTCCGAATATGACCCTACAAGGCTCGGAATAACCTCAAATTTTGTCTAAAAGTGATACAACACTTGTGTGACATGCTCGCTAAGACAGATACTAAATCACATCTCCGTAACTCAAGATGTGTGTCCTAAGCGAAGAGGTTAATTTCTTGACTTTTGGAGCTTTAGTGAAAACTATCCGAACATCCTCGGATTTCACTTTCGAAAGTTGCCACAGGTGAGAAATGACCAGATGAACCTAACTCAACCTTCGAACTTTGAATCAGATCTCATTTACTTAAATTGACCTCTGAAACCTCTTTTAGGCTTTACCGACAATTGAAATAAAAGTCTTCTCTGAAGACCTATCAAACAAGGTCCGAATCAGCTTAAATTTTATAATCAGGTCCCAATGGAAGATTTTTGACACACCAATCGGAGTACTAAATCTTGAAATGACTGACCGAGTTTTTTTACGAGCGCTGGTGATGTGGCATCACTAATTGCCAAATCGGCCATAAGCAGACACTTTTGTATCAAGCCCGACATGATACAAAAATTAAAGATAGGGAATAATGCAGGGTTACTACATGAGGATCACAACAACACGTAAACTATTTTGGAGATCAATGACACTTACACACCAACATGGGTCTCAACCAATCGACTATGTTAGACTCACTCTCTTTCCATTATTATTGATTGGTGTAGCAAAGAAGTGATTGAAATCTGCACCAGCTAGATCTAATAGAATTTGAAATGGTTTAGCTAAGAAAGTTTTCACTAATTTCAACCCTTAACAAAGGCGAAAAAGATAAAAAAATGAGATTACATCATTCAAAAAATAAGATAGAGGATAGCGTGAGCAATGTGGCGCAAAATGCAAAGGTTAAATTGTCAAGTGGGTCGTTGATGCATTCAAAGATGAAGGGAGCACGTGGGTCACAAGCAAAATAACTTTATGATCTTCAAATAATTATTCACAAGAGTTTAGGAGGTTCAAGCTATGATGGAATCACATTCATGTGTGTCGAGCACCAAATGATCTATTCCAAATAATTTTCCTTCCTAAATGATCTACGACCTTACGATGGTTGGGCTATCAACTTTTGGCTCTAGCTTCTCTCCATCGCTGATCCACGACCTAGGCACCAAACTATGTTGCCTCCATCCAATTTGGTTGAGCTATTTTGTGTCTTATTCATATTAGGAGTTAGTTTTACCTTTTGGGATATTTTCTGAACCCTCTAAGTACATCATTACATCATTCTTATTATTTTAGTGTGCTATTATTCCAAAACAAAAATATATTGTGTGAGATTGCAACCTTTTTGTTCAAATCGAACAAATGATTACCTGTTTTCAAGAACGGATTTTTTGAAGATAGCTATTCCTCTAAGATCTTTATATCATTAATTCAAACATTTATTTTTAGGTGTGGTTTTTGAATGTAATACACTAGTTATAGACAAAACCTCATTCATGTTTAAGATATTTCTATAAATTATTTTGGATCTCTCAATTGATGGAGGCCCTACTGTACGTTTATTGTGCGTTTGCTGCTACACTACTCGGTGAGTTCTCAATCTCATACAAGCTGTTAAAGAATGGGAGACCCGGTATTGGTGCTACTCTCTTAACTTTCATTCATCTGAAGTGATATAATGTATTTGTGCTACTCACTCCTCAAGGTTCATTCCTCTAAAGTGATATGGTATACTAGGTTCTCTAGTGCCTTGTTTTACTAAGTCAAGGTGATAGTTATGAAATATTTTATTTTGGGATAGCGCTGCCCAGCTAATCGACTTTGACCCTTTTGCTAAGTAGAAAAATGTTAATTAGCTATTGGTCTTTTTCTAGCTAGACTTTGATGTTTTGATACGTTTATTTTTTCAAAACCTAAAAATAGATACTATTTTTAGTCATAATTTTGTTCTTCTTATTAATTTCAGTTGCAATCATGTCATGTGACCTATCTTTTTGTAGCCTTAGCTTGGTTGATTTCCAACAAGAAAAATGATTGTCTAGGTGATACAGTGAGATCTTAGTGATTTTATCGTTACAACATTGAGTTCAGTCGATTTTTGCAATTTTGTTATGAATTTGTTAATTTAGCGCACACTTGACACAAAAGGGGTGAATTGGGTCGTCAATAGTTTCCACCTCCTTTTAAATTTTAAACAAGTTGACTGAATATAAAACAACTTCGCTAAACCTTTTCCAAAGGGTGTTCCAACTGCAGTTTGACAATATAATAAAGAAGCAAAACAGAGACAACGATACACACAAATTTAACATTTTGATGAGTTGAGATTTCAAAAAGGATGGCCAATATAATTTAGTAACAATACTTTAGAAGTTTGTGCCTATGCTTACATGAGATGTTGCCTGAGTGGCGATGGGTATGACATACTTGATTACTCATATATTTTGCATTATTAGTTTGTCATTAGTTGATACTTTTTGATGATGCCAAAAGGGGTAAGTGTAATACGTGTTTGTGCTTAGGTTATGTATGTCACTGTCATTTACTCCACCTTAATTTTATCTCTAAGGCGTAGGTCCTCAGGGTTACGTTTGTAACCCAATTTCAGCTCGTGTGGTTTAGTGGATTTGTTGAAAATCCCACAAGGGTGCACTACAAGAAAAATTGCTTTCAGCGACAAGAAATCTAGTCCTTAAAGGTCTGAATCTGGTCCCTAAAAATGAAATAACGACTGGAAAACCTGGTCGCTGCTCGTCATTAATGCTTCCATGATTAAAAGTCCACAACGACCACATTTAATAACTGGTCCTTAGAAGATAAAGCGACGAGATTTTTTCTGGTCCATAAAACTGCTATAAGGACCACATTTCTGGTCCATAAATGCTTTTTTGGGACTATATTTCTGGTCCTTAATAGCTTCTTTGGTCAATTTTTCCCAGTGTTAACCTACATTTAGTGACCATGTTTTGCTGGTCCTTATTAATATTTTAGGACGAGATCTGATCATTGAAACTACTCCTTATTTACCATATATTCTGGTCCAAAATAATATATATGATTTGTGTAGAATTTATATAAATTGATATTGAACAATAAATAATATAAAATAAAGTGAATGTAGGCAAAATATATATAATATCATATAATATAGTACATAAAATATACTAGCATCCCATTACTAGCAGTGTACGACAACAATTTAAGTCGCAACATAGTTTTACACCTTAGCAAAAGCATCTAACGCCCGTAGCAGATGCATACAATAATCTGCCTAACATCCCTTGTGATATGTTAACTAATTTGTCAACTTATATGTAATTTTCAAAACTTGCATCTTGACTTGTAAACTCATCAAGTCTTCTAACACCTGTAAAATATAATACAATAGTTTTTCTTTAAAAAAAAAAAGATCTACCAAGTTTCATTAAAACTTAACCATTCAATAATCAAAACAGAATACCAAATGATTTCCTAAGCTACTCAGTCAGACTAAACACATAAAACAAGACTATGTCGCCAAACTGGTAAAGTCGTTGATTATATCCTTAAGAATCTCATGTTTAGGCTAGACTACTAATAGACGCGAATAGACATTGATTTAACAAAGTATCAAGTTAATAAAACTTTTGGTTTATTTTATATTTTCTCCAATAATTAGCAATCAACAATGCTGTGTCTCAAACTGTTCTTTTGTTCTTCTAGAAGCTTAATCAATAAGTATTTACACAAGAAAAGAGAGCAGACAACTGACAATGAAAACCTTCATTGGCTTGTTGACCACCAGGACAAAGAAGGCTAGCAAAAAGATCTTTAATGCTTCAATCACCTAAGGTATAGATAGGACCAGAAATATCCTAAAGCCACTGAGAACAATTATGGTCTTAGAAAATATATGATCTGGTTAAGATTTACCAATTCTTTCTGTGACGTGCACAGCAAATAAATTGATTAATGTGACCATGATTTGCAAGAGTAATGGTTGAAGAAATACTTAATATCAGGAGAGAGATAGATATAGAATGTTACCTTATTTTTCCTAGATAGCGGTGAGCCGCCATAGAAGAATTCTAGATCTGGATGAGTTCACTGCAAATCACAGTCTATCTGCTCTGAAAATTCAGTAAACTAGAAACACCATTTTAATTGTTACGGAAAAAGGTTTTCCAGTGAAGTAAAGGTTCCAGAAGAACTCAGCGTGCAGCGGGTACTTGCCTCAAAGTATTGATGCCAAATACTATTTTTGCCTTAGTGGACGATCCTCTTTAGAAAAGTTGCAGCACTCAAGAGGACCGACTTCGCTGCTAGTATCTTGACAAGGATGTAAGCTTTTATCTTTTCTTCTCGGCAATTTTAACAGATTTGATATGGAGACATAGTGAACAGCGTGACAACTTTATCAGCTAAGACCACAACTTACAAGCAAGAGAAAGAAGTAGAAGCTCCTTTTTTTGCTTGGCATATTATCGACTCTCAGTCAACTCCTTCTCCTATATGTCACGAGAACTAGGTAAAGACCCCAATAATAGCTGCAATGATTATCATGGCAGAACAATGTCAATGGTAAAAGTGAAGCATAGCATAGAAAAGGACTGATAAATTGTTACTAGTAATCATCATGTTGTTTCCGTTGTCTTTTTCACTAAGCAGGATGAATTTATGTTAGGCATTGGCTACTTACAGTTTTTCATATACAATCTCATGAACTAATTTATTTCATTTGTTAAATAGATAAGGTGTATTTTGTTTCAATGGTCTTCTTGGTTTTTTATCCATCGTATGAAACCCTTTAAAAAATACATTTAACTCCATGTGCTAGAAAATGCACCAGATTACCCATTGTCACTACAAGCTAAAGTCATGCTTTTAACTCTGTCCAAAGGAAGGGAAGGACTTAAACATCGCACTTCCTTCCTATATTCATATTTAAATATACTAAAGAAAAGGAGACTCACATCAAACAATCTAAGATGATTTTTCACAAATTTTCTTTTCTAACACAAACATTAAACTCATTCAAACACCTATCGGCATAAAAAAACACAATGCACAAAATAGGAACTTAGTAAAACTATTAAACCTTCAAATAGTGAACAAAGCAATCATATTAATGGCATTTTGTTGTGAATCATACTGATGACTCTGATACAAATAAACTAACAAATACCTATTAAACCTGACCACCAAAATCTACATAGCTTAAGGTAATTAAATAAATCATATTGAGTCCTTCAGGGAACATTAATCTATACCCAGAAAGGTAAATGTCATGGCAAGTATCTAACATTTGGATGATACGAAACAAACAAACAATGAGCCAATAATCATGACCTTGAAATACCGCAAGTAACAATAGAAAAGGGAAACAATTACCTAACTCATATATTACCCTTCTGATAAACATTAACCCATACAATAAAATATGAACTACAGGTTCACAATCAGATATAGCGTCGATACGAACACTAAAATAGCAACCCATTCATCTAAACCGTATGAATCACATCTGAAGGTGTTATTCCACCTCAAATAAGCACTATTTCAAATATTCTAATGTAAGATATGACAACAAACATGGTGACATAAGATTCTCTGCAGATCTATACATATGTGAAAGGATCTACAGCAAGGTAGGATGGGGATGGGAGTGGGTTCTTACCGAGTAAAATAATGGCATACCGCCGAGGTGGATTCAAGAGAGCTTGCAGTTATGGCTGATTCATCGTGTGTGTATAGCAAAAGATTCTAAAGTGATTTAGAAATTGGTCACACAGAAAGAAATTAGGGCTAAATCGGCCCTCTGGGAACTCCCCGATGAGGGACCTAAGGCTGAGATTCAGGTGGCAAATCATGAGTTAGAGATGGTTGGGAGAAGATAATTTTGGGGTTTTCGAATCGGCTTGAGGAATTTTCAAGGGAGAAAAGTTTTTAATTGAAGTGTTTGTTGCTAAAATTTTAAATTTTAGATGGCTTCAATTCTAATTATTCATTTCTTAAACCATCTCTAATAAGGGCACCATTTTTTACACCAAAATTTACACCAAAATGATGTAGCACCAAATTTACTCCAACAATAACAGCATTTTTTATATTAAAAAAGAATATTCTTTTTATATTCTTCTCTCTCCTCTATATTATACTATTATCTTCTATTTAAATTTTATTTTCTTCTTTCCATTAAATAAATTTTATCTTTTATTTCTTTTTTACATGTTCATTACATATAATTTATATTCCTTTATTGGATAACCATCTAATATTAAATTATTTTAAACCATAAAATTTTAAATAATATAATTATAGGAAAGCATTATAGATTATACATATTAACGAATAACTCAAAAAAAAAAAAAAGCGAAATCATTGAATTTAATGCATTTTAAATTCTGATGTATTTTTAATTTTAAAATATTTTTATGTAATGTACTTTCACTTTTAGCAACATCTTATATTTTATAGTTGCACTCTTTTTTATAGTTAATATTTTTTAAAATTATATTTATAAAATTAACTTTTACGAAAATTAATTTATAAAAAATTATATACTAAAATTATGATGTAAAGTTAATATTATGAAGATATTAAAAAATGATTAAATATAGGTAATATATTTAATTAAAGGGTTAAGTAATAATAATAACAATAACAATAATAATAATAAAATAATGAGTGAATAGTAAATGATGTGATGAATAGTGTCACACCAAATTTGGTGCGACACTATTCATCACACCAAAATGGTGCTTGTTGGAGTTGAATTTGCACCATTTTTAACACTATTTTGGCATTTGGTGCAAAAAATAGTGTATTGTTGGAGATGCCCTTAGAGGTAAATTTTAAAGGCACTTTTTTTTCCGCTCAACATAAAGCATTTAAGGACAAAATATGTATTATTTTGTGGGCCATATATATTTCCCTTCGTTAATTTAAAAACTTAAATGGATACTAGCGTCTAGAGAAAATCTCATCCAAATAGATATACTTTAAGGAACAGATTTTTACTACGTCACAAAAGGTTCGTCCCTATTAAGTCATTTTCTTGTAGTAGTGTAGGCCGTAGTTTTTGACACCTTTGAGCCAAGGTATTTTTCATAATCAATAAAGGACAAACCCAGATATGTACCACTTAAGCTTTAAGTTCAAAATAAAATGCTTAGTGTAGAACCTTGTTCAAAGGACATAAAGTACATATAAGGTTAAGGAACTTGGCATGGATCAGGTTCAAGACTCGGCTGATGTTAGTGTGTGCTTAAGGAAAAGCTAAAGAGTTTCTGGTGGCGCTTATATTGTGTGTAGTGATAGCAATTTCAACCCAAATATCTTTAACCCGCCCAACCCGCCCATAATAAAACCATACCCAACCCGCCCCTATAAAAATGGGTTGAATATGGGTCAACCCATATTTAATCCATCATAATATGGGCTGAATCTGGGTTGAAAGTGGGTTGAAAATGGGTTTGGGTGAACGCATAATTTGATTCGTTCTGAGCAAGTGATAATGTTCCCCTCCAGTGGATTTGTTGGTAATGTTCGATGATACTTTCGATTTACGCAGCACATTCTTTAAAAAAAACCATGTGAATTTGAGAATTGTTGTAATTTAAGCACCTCCTAAAGACACTAGAAGGGGGGGTTGAATAGTGTCCTCCGATTTTCGTTGCAAGAACCTTGTTCTTCTGTAGTAGAACAAGGTTCTTCAGTTCTCCTTTATGCAGCCTTTACTTAAGAACACACTTCAAAACATTCACCAAGAACACGAGGATTTTACGTGGAAAACTCCTTGCTCAAGGGAGAAAAACCACGACCCACACTCTGGGATTTTGAAACTGAATCCACTAATACAAGAGCAACGTTTTAGATTACAAACTCTGTAACCAAGGGGCTACACTCTAGACCCTAATCACTAATCAAAGCTACACTCTAGCTTTTCTAGCAATCACAAAATAGTTCACCTAATACAGATGCTTCTAAAATAAGCAAATAGGTAAAAACAATGAAAGCTCAACACGATGACAACTTACAACTCGATGATCCTAGACAATGGAATCTAGACTCAATATCAGTGCATGTGACTAAGTTGTCTTCTCCAGTTTTCTCACGTAGACAGTTTGCAGATCGCCTTTTTGTGCTCTCAACTCTCTATGTGTGAATAACTGATTTCGGCTGTCTTTTCTTCTTTCTTTTATACGAGTCTTGCGACCCTAGTTGAGTCCTACTGGGAATCCTCTTAATTATGGCAATTTTAGATTCGCAGTAACTCTTTTCCATGTTGAAGTCCAACTCTTGTCCACACTTCAAAGACACAGCCTAGACACCGCCTCTTTTAGTCTGACTAGGATACGTCTGCAACCACGCGCCACTACTCCTAGTTCCACAGGGATTTGCAACCCGTAATCTTTTCGATCCAGCGTGCCCTTCATCTCAAGGACCGTGCCCTTCATCTCAAGGACTAGGTTCTTCACATGAACCTCTGTCCTTCCTGTTTGTCACGCTTCAAAACCAGCTCTCAACAAATTCCCCCTTTTTGATGATGACAAACAAATGTTGCCTAAGAACCTGAATAGACATATACCAAAAACAAAAACAGAAGTACCGAACAATAAAAACAGATGAGTTAGGTCACAAACACCCCAACATTCCTTCTTCCCCCTTTTGGCATCATCGAAAAGATTCAAAGACCTGCAGGAACCTGTCAGTTTAATCAAGACTAGAGCACAAGGCAACTCATCAGTGTCAAGAACATGGGCATATCATAATAAGGGCCCAACAAGGAACCAAGTACTTAAAAAAAACAGTCATAAACATGAGAAATTTAAAATCATCATCCAAAGTGTGACAGCAGCACACTCCATTAGTAGTTACACAACCAAATAAAAATTGTCTTAATCATCCACAACATGCAATCAAAAGAAAGTAGGAAGGGGTAGAAATCAGGCAGAGTAGGAAAGGGTAGAAATAGGAGGACAAGACTGGAAGAATCACAGCTGAAGGTTGAAGTGTCTGACGAGTGCCTCAAGTTGCTTCGTATTCTTGGCCCTCTCCATCACCAGCTCGGCCTCATACTTGTGGCAGTCAATCTTCAGACGATCAATTTCTTGATCCTTCACCTTCAACTTTCTGTGCAGCTCTGCATTTTCTTCATTTACTTCAAGAACCATTTTCTCCAGTTCCTGCACAGCACCAATGGCCTCATCAGGTCCATATTCTTCACTGTCCTCTGACTGCTCCTGCTTCACCTGCATTGGCCTTTTGGAAGCTCTGCTTTCTTGGAAGAAGTCACAGTTTTTAAGCACATTAACCCAAACCTCTGATGGATTGTTGGCTTCTTTCCTGCTTCTAAAGGTACTCCAAAATGCTCAAGAATCTGATGGATAATGTAAGAATGCACAAGAGAATGTGGCTTCTGATCAGTATCACAGATTCTCTTAATGTGCCTAATAACAAGCCCAGGCAAATTAATTTTCACCCCTCTATCCATCAGATCCATATATGTCAGGTTAAGAGCGCTAGCCTCACAATTTCTTTCTCTCCTAGGTAGAAGAAACCTATGCACAAATTCAAACAACAGCTGATGTGCAGGCTCCATCTCCTTCTTCTCAACCTTTCTCTCCTTCCTCAATCTGGGTTTCCCTGAAAACTTCCTCACAACATCTAAGGGAGCAACTCTATCTGTCCTCTTTGGCCATTTTAGCTTGACATACCTGCAATACCCTTCAGCAGGTACATCCAGAATCACTCCCAATTCAGGTCTCCCAAATTCAATCTCCACTCCTTTCACAGTGGTAAACACCCTCCTGGCTACCACCCTGCAATTTGTATAAAACTCCCTGACTTCATCCACAAACAGCTTCCTGTCTTTGTTGGCAAACAAGCTCAGCCAACCCTGATCTCCTATCATTCTCAACAAGGATTTCATATGAAACTCCTTTTCATCATACAGAATGCTGCCTGGCAGCACCTGATGTTTAGAGAAGAAGGCTTCCCTATCCACTTTTTTTCTTTTCTTCTTACTCTCCACCTCACTGTCAGTGTCAGAATCACTGGGTTCCACATAGCTCCCAGCCTCACTTTCCTGCTCTTCCTCACCAGCTCTCTTCTCCTCTTCTTCTTTCTTCTTCTCTTCTTCTCTTACTTTCACATTAGTTACTGTCTTTCCTAGCTTTTCAACCCTCTCCATTTGCATCTTTAATGTAGACCTAGTACCAACTCTCCTGACAACAGGCTCACTAGCCTCTTTGTCACCTCCATCTTCACTCTCTTTATCTACCAACCTAGTTTTCAACACAGGCTTACCATCTCTCACCAACCTTCTTCTTTTTTCAGGCTCTACTCTATTCTCTTTTATAAACACCACCTAATCTTCTTCTTCCTCACCAGTCACCTTCTCATCCTCTACCCCAAATTTTCTTTTTCTTCTTGATTTTTCTTCTTTCTTGACACTCTCTTACTTCTCAACAACAACTTCTTTGTTTCCTTCCTCATCTGATTCTGTCCAGCTAAACTCTGCATCATCAGCCCCATCAGGTTTTGGGCAAGCAACAGGCTCTTGTCCCAAACCCTCTGAAGCCTCAGCAGCAGCAGCAGGTCCATCACACTCCGGACCTTTAGGGACAGAATCCTCCACACACTCAACAATTCCACTTACATCTTTACTGGACTCAACTGCATCTTTTCTCAAAGTTTCAGCATTATCTGATTCTCTAAACTGTTCTTCAATTCTTTCCGCTACATTTAACTCGCCTCTAGACACACCCTGCACATCTTCTCTAAGTTCATTCTCTTTATTTTCTTGTTCCTCCTCACATGGATTCCCCCTATCTATTTTGTCTCTCTGCTCATCACCCATTATCTTATCTAGTTCAGCGACTAGGGTTTCAGTTTCTACAACACCAGGACTGACTATATCGATTGAACCAACAGGTGTAGATGAAATAGGGTCAGGAATTACCTCATGCAACGGTTGAGACGAACTTTGAGTAGTGGGTGTCGAGAGAACGACTCTTGACCTTAACTTCTTGACCAGTTTCTTGTCCCCCTTTTTGAGAAATTTGATGCGAGCCCTTGCAATCCTTTCAGCAAGAGTGGATGGAGGTGGTCTTTCAGACATCTTGAAGGATTTTGTAAAGATTTCTGAGTTTGTTGAAGGGTTTTCTATTTTAGGGCTTGAGAGAATTTTGATGCTCAATCGGAAATGGTGGGTGAGTTGTGAGAGATTGAAAGAGTGCTGTAGAAGGGGAAGGGTTTTAGTGATGTGACAATGTCTAGGGAAGACAAGAAGTAATGAGTATAATGGAAGCAGCTTTTTGAACTTTTTGAGAACCGAGAGAAGTTAAGAGATTTGACGGTTATGAACTTATTTTAAATAAGCCCTTTTCAAGAGGTGGGGTCCAAGCAATTTAAAAGGAGTTCTATCCTAAAAAGGAATGTGTTCCTATAATTATGGACAGTTATGAGAATATGGAAAATCTCCCATGATGCACGTATAATAGACAATTTTAGTTTCAGTTGTGGACACTAACAAACAGAGTAGGTTGACTGTACCTGGACACGATTCCTCATCCTCAGACTGATTCCTTCTCAGTACATAGTGGGTTCTTCATGGGATCACATTATTTGTACCTAGTGCTCAAAACAACTAAACGAGTGTACTTATTCAAGTACAGAGTTAGTCCAGATAGTAATGACAAGTTTCCAACAGACACATTTACTACTAAACTAGCCAGTCACAAGGGGATTACCTGCTGGATCATCCGTGTATTTTGGTCATCCCTAACTCCAACCTGTTCCTCTCGAACTGTACCTTGTTCAAAGCTTTGGTGAATATGTCAGCAATTTGATCTTCAGTCCTGCATGAATTCATAGTGATTAGACCTTTTTCCACATTGTCCCTAAGGAAATGATGTCTAATATCAATGTGATTTGTCCTTTTATGTTGGACTGGGTTCTTGGCAATATTCACAGCACTCGTATTGTCACAGAAGATTGGCACAGCCCCACACTTGATACCAAAATCCTCTAGTTGTTGCTTGATCCAAAGCAATTGTGAACAGCATGAAGCAGCTGCCACATACTTAGCTTCAGCAGTTGATAAGGCAACTGAGTTTTGTTTCTTTGTAGCCCATGATACCAAGCAAGGACCTAGGAAATGTTCCATTCCTGAAGTGCTTTTCCTGTCCACCAAATGACCTGCATAATCTGCATCAGCAAAACCAATTAGTTCAAAAGTTCCTCCTCTGGGATACCAGAGGCATAAATCCTGAGTCCCCTTCAAGTATCTCAAGATTCTCTTCACAGCTGTCAGGTGTGATTCCTTGGGTTTTGACTGAAATCTGGCACACAGTCCTACACTGTATACTATGTCAGGTCGACTTGCTGTGAGATAAAGAAGTGAGCCAATGATTCCTCTATACTTTGTCTCATTTGTTGAGGGACCAAGTTCATCCATATCCAGCTTTGTTCCAGGAGCAATAGGGGTGGTCATCTCCTTTGCTCCTTCCATGTAAAATTTCTTCAGCAATTCCTTGACATATTTTTGCTGGTGAATCATAGTTCCTTCAGGTGTCTGCTTTATCTGTAATCCAAGGAAGAAATTCAATTCACCCATCATGCTCATCTCAAACTCACTTCCCATCAAGTCAGCAAAACCTTTGCTCAACTCCTCATCAGTAGCTCCAAAAATGATATCATCGACATATACTTGCACTACCAGTAAGTCCTTTCCTTTCTTCTTGAGAAATAGTGTGTTGTCAATTTTACCTCTTGAAAACCCATTTTCATCAGAAAACCTGAGAGTCTTTCATACCAAGCTCTGGGAGCTTGCTTCAAACCGTACAAAGCCTTGTCCAGTTTGTACACATGATCAGGGAATTCATTACTCACAAACCCTGGAGGCAGTACCACATAAACTTCTTCATTCAGGTAACCATTCAAGAATGCGCTCTTTACATCCATCTGATACAGAGTGAATTCCATGTATGTAGCAAAAGCGATCAGCATTCTGATGGCTTCCATTCTTGCAACTGGTGCAAAGGTTTCATCATAGTCTATTCCTTCTTCCTGACTGTAACCTTGGACAACCAACCTTGCCTTATTTCTTGTAACTATGCCATGTTCATCCAGCTTATTTCTGAACACCCATTTAGTTCCAATTATAGATCTGTCCTTCGGCTTAGGAACCAGGTGCCACACTTTGCTTCTTTCAAATTGATGAAGTTCCTCCTGCATAGCCATAATCCAGTCTGGATCTTCTAGAGCTTCTTTTACATTCTTTGGTTCCAAAGATGATAGGAAGGCAAAGAATGCACAGAAGTTCTTTAATGCTGACCTAGTCATAATTCCTGTATCCAATTCAGATAGGACGTTCTCCAAGGGGTGAGAACTTTGATGTTTCCATGGCTTGATCTGAATCTTATGAGAAGAACCTGCAGCATCGTCTTGGGTAGATTCTTCTTGACTTTCTTGATCTTCAGCTTCATCAGAAGTTCCCCCTGTCAGGTTGACTCCTTCATCTGATGTAACTGTATTCTCCTTTTCATCTGAGTCTTCCAGTTCATCTATGCTTTCTTCTCTCCTTAAGCCAATCACTTGATCATCTGCATCAGTTTCTCCTATTTCCTTATCTGATTCATCAAACACAACATGCATACTTTCTTCTACTACTTGTGTTCTTCTGTTGAGTACCTTGTATGCCTTACTTTGAGTAGAATATCCCAAGAATATTGCCTCATCACTCCTAGCATCAAACTTTCCCAAGGGTTCCTTGCCATTGTTGTGAACAAAGCATTTGCAACCAAAAGGCCTTAGGTGGGCAATACTTGGCTTTCTACCTCTGAGTAGCTCATATGGAGTTTTGTCTAGGATTGCTCTGATGGAACACCTATTCAGCAAATAACATGCAGTGTTTACAGCTTCAGCCCAGAAGTTCCTTGCCAGTCCACTTGACAGCAACATGTTTCTAGCCATATCCTCCAACGACCTGTTCTTCCTCTCGACCACCCCATTTTGTTGGGGAGTTCTTGGTGCAGAAAAGTTGTGATCTATGTTGTTCCTTGCACAGTACTCAGAAAATTTTGAGTTTTCAAACTCAGTTCCATGATCAGATCGAATACTGATGAGTTCAAGACTTAGCCTTTTCTGAACCACACCAGCCCAGTCTTTAAAACTCTCAAAGGCTTCATCCTTAGATGCCAAGAACAAGGTCCATGTATACCTTGAGTAGTCGTCAACAATTACGAACACAAACCTCTTACCTCCTCTGCTCTTGACCCTCATAGGTCCACATAGATCCATATGCACCAGCTCCAGTGGCTTTAATGTACTGACCACTTTCTTTGATTTGAACGACGTTCTCACATGCTTTCCCTTTACACAGGCATCACACATTTTTATGTTATCAAACTTCTTGTTTGGCAATCCATGAACCAGTTCCTTCGAGGCCAGCTTATTTAGTTGAGTGAGACTTGCATGACCTAGTCTTTTGTGCCACAGCTGAGAGTCACTTTCTTGCACATTCAAGCATGTCAGATTGTTTTCAGGTAAGGACCTCAGTGACGCCTTGTACACATTGTTCACCCTTTTTCCTTCCATTACCACTTCTCCACTCTGTAGGTTCTTCACGATGCATCCTACAGATGAGAACTCACTTCGTTTCCTCTGTCACATAATTGAGAGATGCTCAGTAAATTGTGTCTAAGACCATCCACACAATAAACATTTTCAATTGCATGCTCGAGGGATCTCCCAATCTTCCCAATGCCTACTATCTGACCACTTTTTCCTCCTCCGAAGGCCACACTGCCTCCTTGAAATGCTGCGAGTGAGAGAAAGTTTCTTCTATCTCCTGTCATGTGCCTAGAACAACCGCTATCAAGAATCCAGCTTGAGTTGTTCTCCCTCACTCCAGCCTGCAAAACAATTAGAGGTTAGCCTTAGGAACCCAGACAAGCTTGGGTCCCTTCTTATGAGAGAATGGATAAATCAGATCTTGTTTGGCCCATTTTGGTAACACACATTTTTTGTTCTTGGCCCTTGCCTTGGTAATGTTGACACACCTTTGTTTTGTATGACCAGTTTCACCACAGAAGGTGCATAACATGTTACAAGGAAATCCCACATATTTGCTTTTAGGATTATATGGAGGCAAGGGCTTCTTGAATCCTAAACCTTGTTTTCCTTTATTTTGATTTTCAAGAACCCAATTCATTGCCTCTGAAGATTTATTCCATTTTGTAAGTCTGGTAAGCTCAAGTTTTGAGGTTTCAACCTTCTGATTTAACATCTTGTTTTTTTCAATTTCTTGATACAAAATCTCGTTTGCCCTTTTCAATTCATCTTCCAGAAAGGTTTGAACTTCACTCATAACTTGCTTACCATTCTTACTTTCTCTTAACTGATTACATTCCAATTCAAGCTCTGTGATCTTGGAGTTTGACACAAGAGTCTGTCCTTTTAAGGTGGCATTAGTTTCTTCAAGCTCAATGTTCTGTTCTAGGAGACTCTTGTGCCTAGTTTTAAGATCACTCAGTTCTTCAGTTAATTTATCTTTTTCAAGCTTTTCTTTTTCATATCCTTCAATCAAGGTGGCTGTGATTAGAATTAAATTTTCAGAAGAGTATGTATGTAAAGTTTCCTTTAGATCAGATAAACATACCTTTGCTGAACAGCCAGCTTCCTCTCCATCGGTTGCCATGAGAGCGGAGTCCTTCTTGGTGTTGTCAGCTATGTACAACTCCTTCAGTTTCTTCCATATCTCCTTGGCTGATTTACATTCCAGTATCCGTCCAAGCACATCATCTGTAAGTCCTCTTCTTAGATAGCTCTCCGCCTTGGAGTTTGCTTGTAGCCAGTCCAGATCTTGAGGATCTAGTTCTTCAACTTTCTTGGGTACCAGGACTCCATTTGCTGCTCTTTTCACTGGAATATGAGGTCCTCTTTTCACAATTAACCACAGGCTGTAATCAGTTGCCTGCAAGAAATTTTTCATCTGTTTCTTCCAGTAATTGTAATGAGTCCCATTGAACATTGGTGGCTTTGATGGATCTCTTCCCCATCTGACTTCTCGAGGGTTTTCTTCATCAGAACTAACGTCTGTCATCCCTGCTAGTGCTAGTGGTGAGTCATCATCAGCTTCCTTTTCGTGATCAGACTCACTATCAGTTGGTCCCCATGTGGCATAGAAAGCTTCCTTCCTTTTCCGTCGTTCAGCTCTAAAGTTTGGAGGCCGTCTTGCCTTTTTCTTGTTAGCATCGATATCCTTTGTGATTTCCCTTTCCTTTTCCTTAGCGGCTCTGTTCTTCATCCATTCTATTTCCCACATCGGACAATCCATGACAGCATGATCCTTCTTGAAGCATTTGAAACATCCAGAATAGTCAGGACTATCAACTATGTTCTTCCTGCTAGAGCTTTCCTTGTTCCCTCGCTTAAATCCTTTAAACCTACTCAGATTGAGTTTTTGTCTTAGAGCACTTACCATCGCAGCTTCCACTGATTGAAGATCAACATATTCATCAGCTTCTTCTGTTGCTTCCAGTGCAAGGGTCTTTTCCTTCTTTGCTGTAGGTTTAGCCTTTGAGTCTTTCATCATCTCATGCGTCTTCAGACTTCCAACCAGTTCTTCAATTTTAATGGATTTCAAGGGTTTTGATTCAATGATGGCTGTCATTTTTGGTTCCCATGCTTCAGGCAGCACATTTAGAATTTTGTCAACCATCTCCACTTCAGGTAGTTCCATCTCCAATGATCTCATCTCGTTGGTGATCATGGTCAGTCTGGTCATCATGTCCTGAATCGACTCCTTCTCTCCCATAGTAAACAACTCGAATTGTCTCTTCAACATTCTTCTTTTTGAGTCTTTTACTTCTGTGGTTCCTTCGTGTGCAACCTGCAAGGCATCCCATATTTCCTTAGCCGTCTTATATGATGATACTCGATTGAACTCTTTTGGACCCAGACCACATATAACCAACCGCTTGGCCTTGTCGTTCTTTTCGATCATTTTATAATCAGACTCATCAAACTCTTCTTTCAGCTTGGGTTCTTTCGTGGCAGAGGTTCCTTCACCAACAATTTTGGTGGGAATCAGATTTCCTTCAGAGACTATCAGCCAGAGTTGATAATCTTCAGCACATATGTAATTCTCCATCCTATTCTTCCACCATGCGTAGTATTGCCCATTAAACTGTGGAGGCCTCAGAACCGACTGTCCTTCAGTAATAGTAGGCGGTGCACTCATTCTGATCCTTCTCAAGGTGTTAGCCTTACAAGAGAAGACCTGCTCTGATACCACTTGTTGTAATTTAAGCACCTCCTAAAGACACTAGAAGGGGGGGGGGAGGGGGAGGGGGGGTTGAATAGTGTCCTCCGATTTTCGTTGCAAGAACCTTGTTCTTCTGTAGTAGAACAAGGTTCTTCAGTTCTCCTTTATGCAGCCTTTACTTAAGAACACACTTCAAAACATTCACCAAGAACACGAGGATTTTACGTGGAAAACTCCTTGCTCAAGGGAGAAAAACCACGACCCACACTCTGGGATTTTGAAACTGAATCCACTAACACAAGAGCAACGTTTTAGATTACAAACTCTGTAACCAAGGGGCTACACTCTAGACCCTAATCACTAATCAAAGCTACACTCTAGCTTTTCTAGCAATCACAAAATAGTTCACCTAATACAGATGCTTCTAAAATAAGCAAATAGGTAAAAACAATGAAAGCTCAACACGATGACAACTTACAACTCGATGATCCTAGACAATGGAATCTAGACTCAATATCAGTGCATGTGACTAAGTTGTCTTCTCCAGTTTTCTCACGTAGACAGTTTGCAGATCGCCTTTTTGTGCTCTCAACTCTCTATGTGTGAATAACTGATTTCGGCTGTCTCTTCTTCTTTCTTTTATACGAGTCTTGCAACCCTAGTTGAGTCCTACTGGGAATCCTTTTAATTATGGCAATTTTAGATTCGCAGTAACTCTTTTCCATGTTGAAGTCCAACTCTTGTCCACACTTCAAAGACACAGCCTGGACACCGCCTCTTTTAGTCTGACTAGGATACGTCTTCAACCACGCGTCACTACTCCTAGTTCCACAGGGATTTGCAACCCGTAATCTTTTCGATCAGCGTGCCCTTCATCTCAAGGACCGTGCCCTTCATCTCAAGGACTAGGTTCTTCACATGAACCTCTGTCCTTCCTGTTTGTCACGCTTCAAAACCAGCTCTCAACAAGAATTCTTTCCTGAAATTTTGATTTGCTTTAAACCCCCCCCCCCCATTGATCTTGTTGATTTCTTATTCTATAAATATAAATTCAGTTCAATCAACTCTTTTACAGATCCTTGGATATCATTAAATTCTATGAATATCCTATTTATTTTGCAGTTCCTTCCTTAAAAATAAAGTTTAATGCATGCATGTGATTTAACTCCATAGACATATAGGCGTTAGAGTAGCTTGCATAGACTCGTGAAGAATCGAAAGGTTTTCACGAATATAATTAACCTGTTAGTTAGCAATCTAGGAAATCAAGAAGTAGAATTAACTGGAAAACTCAACTGGATTGTTCGTAGCTCTGACCCTGGACCGTTTCTCTTTTACTGATAACAACCTATAATTTACTCTATTACTTGACTTCAATTACTTGTTTTTAATTATTGTTTTAGTTTGTAAAAATCTCAACCATCATTGAAAAAGATCCCTGAATAGTTTTTAGGAAATTGTTTGCTAGGATTCAGTCGTAACAATATTCCTCGTAGGAACGATACTCGATTTATCACTTTATTACTTGTCGACCACGTATACTTGCGTGTGCGTTTGGAAGCAGCAGCTACACAAAAATTCCATTTAATTTAGACAACCAAAATTTATTATCCATTTCACAACTTTTCTTTGAAATATCATCATTCACAATTTGATATTTTTCAAAGAAAATTTGTTTCACAAATAATGTCTCATTCTTTTTCATTGTAACAAGTGAAGTACATTTTATTTATCATCATCATAATATTAAATACTGACAGAATTAATTTGATGACCATTTATGTAATGAACTCATTCTTTTAACAGGCATGTAGTTAATAGTATATTGTCTACTCGAATTGCAATGGTTGGTAAAGTAACTTAAGAGTTAGCGGCTTTTGAATGGTAAGAAAATAAACAAACGTTCTGGTTAGGGTAAAGTTCCCTAGAAATAACACTAAGCAAAAACTACAGCAAGAACAAAGTTATTGGAAGGTTGCAAGAACAAAAGAGAAGAATGAAAAATAGTAATTAGAACAATTGCAAAAGTAAGAAAGTGCTGGAGGAAGACTCTTCCATTATTTAGTACTCCCTCCGTTCCAAAATGATTGTCATAGTTTGACTTGGAGCGGAGTTTAAGAAATGTGGTAAGACTTTTGGAACTTGTGGTCCAAAATAAGTCATAGATAAATATGTGGCTATAAAGCATTTCATTAAGGGTAAAGTAGTAGTTTCAACTAAAAAATATTTCCAAATTTAGAATTGTGCCATTCTTTTTGGAACGGACTAATAAGGAAATAGTGACAATCATTTTGGAACGGAGGGAGTATTACATGTATAACAAAAGACATGGGTATATATAGAAGCCCTAAAACAATACAACTAGATGATCAAGAAGCCCCATCATTCGTTGTTTATTTTGGAAATAGAAGTAGTACTTTATGTCATTTTTTTTTCACATGTCTGCCATGGAATTGCCATTGACCCTGCTACAAACATCACGAATTTCCAGTTGAGCACCTGGTGAGGAAGGAGGCAAGGTCCCTATTTTGTGCATGGCATTATTAAAGTCACGAATGAAAAGACCAACATCCTTACTATAGCTTCTAACAAGATCAGCAGTAGGCCTACTCCCCATCAGCACTTGGTCAGAGAAAAGAAGTCCTTGGTTATTATTTACCATATCGAAATAAACCTTATCAAAAGTCCCAGGAGTTGAATCCAATGGTACCAAATTGGTGTTGTTATTGTTGACAGGACAATTACACCTTAGAGTTGATTGCATGGCTGGATTAATGTTTCTTTTATCACACAATGTAATGCACCTTGCAAAACCTAGCGTATGGGCTCCAGCTAATGCTACCATTTCCCTATCCGACATGCCTTTTGCACTAAACTTCCTTAATTGAGTGTTGAGATCGTCAAATGGAGCTGGAAGTTGAGTTAAAGCTCCTGTGAAATTTGCTATTCTTGCATCTCTTCGTCCTAATTGTACTCCGTATGATACTCCTCCCAACTGTTGATCAAATAAAACCAATATGAATAGAAATAATTCACTTCGAGAAAAGTTATATATTTTGCAGTAACGAGTTGGATTTAGAGGCTGTTTGAGTTTGCTAATTTAAAAATAGTTGATAAGCATCAAGTGGTGATGATAATTTTTTAAATAAAGAGTTACATGTTAAATATGATAATAAAGATCCATCGATGTCTTACGTAGATTCGTATACAGAAAATATAAGATTCAAAATATCTCTAAATGACACATCCCTAAAATGGAATGGCAAGGGGAATCATGAGTTAATTTTTTTGCGAACTGTACTTCAAGATATAAATCATCAAGGATAAATTAGTAAAACTTTGATGAAACCAAAAGTGTTCAGTTCAAAATAAAAAGTTATGCTTCGAGGGTGACCAATTTTGATTTTTCACTTATATTAAAACTTCTGTGTTTACCAAAGACGGAGAAAAATCAAAAAGTGCTTATTAACCGAACTCCATTTAATTACAATGAAAATAACTGTTGTGGATTTCATGAATTGACCATGTACGTACGACCACTATGGCCTTTTGAAGACAGAGAATGCAAGACAAGCACGGACGACTACAAATCAATGTCAAGAAATAGTATATGGCCACCTTTGTGACATCCACGGTTTATTACTTTTATGTGAATTAAATAGAGCAACAAGTGGGTTCCTCCCCACCCACTAATAATATTTACAATTTCGGGTTTTGTTGACTATTTGCTTCACTATGTTTACGGTTTACCTATGAGAAAAAATATATCTGCTATACATATATAGTAGTACCTTGACAAGTGTTAGGAAAATTTGGGCATGTAATCTCTTATCATCAACTATGACTCCCCAGGAAAGTAACATTTGGTCTGTAGTAAGTACTAGTAATATCTTATCGTATTTATACCAATAAACTAAAAAAATCTAGACAAGTGTTTGAAGGAAAAAAAATTGACAGTGTCTCAAGATCTTTCTTTTAATTGATTAGTATATAGCGTACTAGACCTACAATTAGTTTATGTCAATAGAGTTTTTCAACGTCCATTGAAATTATAAACACTCTCCATATTTTAGAAAAGTGTTAAATTGGTTTTTCACCTGCTGGGGCTTAATCTCAGCAGTTTAAGACATATTACAATTATTTTAGTAGAAACTATATTATAGATACTGTTGATTGTGTAAAATTTACTTGCATTACTAATATAGTTTAACTTACTGTATTATACCAGTATTAGTTATCATTTTTATCAGATTAATTAATCCACCAATATATTAATGATTCTAACAGAAACTTATTTGTTATTATCGTATAACTGATCTGATTGCAGTTCATAAAAATTCAAACTCTTTTAGTGTATAGGTCATGATAACTTACCATAACAACAGAGTCACGGGCAGCAATGGCTAGGATATCTGCACAAGAGACAGGTGACCTAGGGCATAGTTGTTTGACTCTTTGTTTAGCTTGAGCTATTACTTGATACCCTCTGGCTGAGTTACTATTTGGTGGAGAACTTTGTTCTCCTTGGAACCTTCCAGGAATATCGTCTAGAAGAATACCTCCATCACATCCCTAAAAGAATTACCCGACAATTATGTTAGGTCACGCATATTACGATATGGTAAATAGCTATAGTGGATGCAAGAAGTGTAAGAATTTATGGACTTACACATACATATGTATCAATAATAATTGTATGTTGACTGCTATCATTAAAGGTTGGCCCAATTAAGTGATCTACTAAATTTTAAAGTTGAGGGGCCTAATTAAATACCTCATAAAGTATGGGTCTTATGTGTAGATACCCGTATGTATATTCTAATTAAATGATGGACTTAATTAAAAATACATAAAGTGTGTGCAACTATAAATAGGGTTATGGTCCCCACCAGACGAGGGGTTTCTTTTCTAATATCCCATCGTTGGAAGAGTGACAGCCACCCCACGTAATGGTTTGGAAGACCTAACCGCGAGACGGCTTCACCCATTCCTATAGATTCAGGCACGCTTCCGCATCTAGTATTTTAGTTCTTGATGATTTGACATGATAGATCTTGGGGTAATTGTAGTTTAATCTACAATTTAGTTCCAACAAGTGGTATCAAGAGCCTCTATTGCGTTAAATCATTGAGATTCATGTTATTATTTGTGCTCTAAGGATATTAAGAAAAATTAATCATAATAAGGGTTACTGGCGGCATGGCTCTTACGGTATAAATCTCCAAATGTATAGCATCTTTGGATTGTCTATATAAAATTTAAGGATTACGTTGTCGACAAGTTTGCTAAAAGTAGAGGTTCTGCTCCTTAATGCCACCAGAGAAGTATCCCTGTTAAAGTGTTCATTAATATGTTTGTTTATCTCCTTTTGTATTTAAAGCTATTAGTAGTACTTGGTAACTATTGTTGCGGCTTGAGGATTTTGTGAATGACGCTACTGTTTCATGGCTGTTATGATGTCAATTGCTTAAATTATAATAGTTGTATGGGCCTAAATCAGTTTTAGGTACACAAATCGAATTTGGATTCAAATATAAGCAAATTTGGATTCAAATATAAGCAAATCTCTGTATCAAAGTTTAAGTAATGCGTGAAAACGATATGTAATGCGAGAAAATAAACGATATTTCAATATATGGATGTTGAGTACAAATTTGGGCAGAGTTTCAGTATGTATTTCTGGATGCCCGTTATACAAAATGAACTACTATTTATAGGCCTAGGCTTTGCCCATGATCTCCACTATCTACTGCCATGTTGTCCCACGATCTTGGTGTATAGTGGCTGAGTTAGTGGGGCGAAGTAGTGGGCTGCAAAGCCGGTTGAGCCGAGGGGAGTCCACCGAGGTGAGAGTTTGACGACCTCGGTGGCTTGGCCCTGTTGCTTGACCGAGGTGATAGCTACCGAAGCTCAGCTCGCGGCTCGCCTTCGGTGACGCATCTTCGGTTTCAAGACCTCGGCGATTCGCTCAATCGCCTCGGCGGTTGCTTAGTCGGGACGTGTTCGGTGAGATTTGCATGACCGGGGCGGATCACCGCGGGTCGATTTTTACCCAATACAGATAGTCCCCCCACTCATCGGTTAGCTACCGAGGTGACCGAGGAGTGGAATGAAGTTTTAGCGGGAAAGCGACGTGGCTTGATCCTATCCAAGCGTTTCAAAATTCGCCAACGGTTCGCGTCCCATCAGGTCACTTCTCGTGGACACGTGGCGTTCATCCACTGGTCGTCTCAATTGCCGCGCCGAAATCCTTGCTTATCCCAACGTTACAATAATGACGCCGACGTCATCATCCCTTCGTCTTCCATATCTATAAAAGGGGGTTTCAGTGGACTTTTCCTCTTACTTGCTTCTGAGCGATCAACAGTGAAAAGCCAAAGAATTCTTCCAAACTTTCTCCAACTTTCTGATTTAGCGAAGAAAATCTTAGCTCCCAGTTCTATCATCATGTCTGCAACAATTTCTAGACAAGACTCCAGTGATTCTGGTGAGAGGGCCAAGGCCGACCAGTTTGCTGCCATTATTTCCAGCGGCGAGTTTATCACCGCCGTGCCGCCGCTCCAAATGATAGAGGCGGAGGGTGGTGAAGAGGTGACTTCCGACGCTGGCGACTCTGGGCAGCGGAGGGAGAGGGCTAGGCACGACGTCGCCGCTGAAGGCGAGGACGCCAGCTTGGAGGAGGATGATACCACTCATGGGGAAGAAGGCGCCGAGGGCGACAACGCCGCGGGCGGAGGAGAGAGAGAAAACGTTACCGAGGGGGGATCTTCTGGTCCTGCTATTCCCCTCGAGCAGGAGCTCGAGCCTCACCAGATAATCCCCTCCCATTTTGACAACGGCAAAGATTTGAAGCTGCAAGCCCAAACAGCTGACCAAGAAGAGAAAAATAGGAATATTCCTGTGAACACCACCCCGACCCGCATAACTCAAGCTCACATTGAGCGGGTTCGGAGGGAGTGTCGATTTGAGCCCGAGGTGAAGGTTATCATCCCCGATCCCATAAATAGGGTGTGTCAAAACATCGAGGGGATGTCCTTTGCTTACACTTATCCCTTCACCCTCGGCTTCTCTCTCCCAGTCCATAAGGTCATCGATGATTTCTGCCGGGCATACAACTTGTGTCTGGCCCAACTCGGCCCCGGCTTCTGGAGGGTGGTCCAATGCATGGATTGGTTGAGCACGAAGGCCAAAGTGGATTTCACCTTCCAACACCTCATCTCGCTCTACTACCCCCTATTTTCACAAGGCCGGGGTCGTGGCGCTGAACAACCTGGGTAAATTTACTCTTCTACACAAGAGTGAGGACCATGGGGACCGAGGCTGGAGCGATCGGTACGTCTTGTTGGAGACAAAGGTCCTATCCGCCGAGCCTGGTTTCCCCGAGCGGTGGAACAGCACACGTAAGTACACCGCCTTTCTCATCTTACTCCTCGGTAGTTTGCCTGTGTTAACTGACTTCGTTTCTTTGCTATTTCTTCAGCCAACAAGGTGGACATCGTGCCTCCGGCAAGGTTGACTGAGTGGGTGAAGGCGATGACCCAAGCTCGCAAGCGTCCCGAGAGGACGTGGATGAAAATGGCTGCCGACTTCGGTTGGCAGTGCAAGAGGCATGGTAAGTTTTTGATAGTGTTTTGATAGGTGGGTTATCTTGGGATTTTGATTATTTTTCTGATTTTCCTTCCCTAGGTGTCAGGTTTTCCAAATCGTGCCATTAACACCAAGAAGAGTAAGAAGAAGAAGAAGGATGAGAAGAAGAAAGATGATGAAGAGACCGAGTCGGACGATGATCTGGCTGCGATGGCCGGGGAGTATAAAGGGATGAAGGCTTCCAAGTCTTCAAAAACAACAAAGGGAGCTCCCGACCAAGGGACTTCAAAAGGTAATTCTTCGTCCTCGATTCACGTTATGAAGTATCACTCCCTTTTCCGTTTTCTTGCTCTCCATCGGTATCTATAGATTGATCATAATTCGAAATATGGTAAAACTCTTTCTTTGGTTGTAGGCGTGAAGCGGAAGAGGGCTGTCACAAAAAAGCCGTCCCGCTCGGTGACTCCTCGCACCGAGGCGGAGACTCCCCGCCAGCCCGAAGCCGTGGTTGAAAAGCGTCGAGGACTGGTGGATGAGCCCGAGGATGAAGTTGCTGAAGCTTGGGCTCGAGGAGATGTTGATGTTATCGATCTTGAGGGCCAAGAACTCGAGCCCGACAAAGCTGCGGAAAAGGCCAAGGGCAAGGCTAAAGTCACCGAGGCGGGTGCTGCTGTACTTGAAGAGGAGGCTGGCACCGGGGCGGTAAGGGCACACTCCGAACCCGCGAGGATTTCGTCCTCGGTGGGGTCTTATCGGAAGCTTGATGTGCCAATCTCTTCCAATCTGCTAGCTTGCAACGCCGAGGACCTCTTAAGCCTCACACCCTTGCTGGGCCCAACCGAGGACAAGCTTATGCAAGAATTCACCTCTGGCCAGCTATACAGTACCATGGCCTCCAACGCAGTAAGGGTAAGTCTCACCATACTTGAGACCAAAGAACTTAATTTCTATCTTTACCTTCGAGTTGTTTCTGACCTCGGTTTGCTTGATTTTTTCTCAGAGCTTCATCCTCTCATTGAAGGCCATTGAAGTCGAGTCCTCGAGGACCGCCGAGGTTCGGCGCGTAGCTCGCATACGGGACCAACAAAGGGACAAGTTCAATGCCCAGATAGCTGCATTGAAAGCTGATTTAGCCAAGTCCCAGGCCGATCTACGCGAAGCCGAGGCGAATTCTGAGGCCAAGATTAAGATGCTCAATGACGATTTTAATGCCGAACGCTCGAGGCTAGGAGAGGAGGTCGCGAGGCTGGATGGTGAGCTGTCTCGAACCAAGGCCGAGGCCGTGAACATGGGCAAAAAGCATCACGAGCAGTTGAAAAGTCATCTGCTCCACATCAAGAAGCTGGAGAGTGAGAACTCCAAGCTTTCAACCAAGGATGCTCAGATTGCCGCCCTTCAAGACGAGATCGCCGATCGGAAGAGTAGGGTGGCACTCAAGGTCAAGAGGGCCGAGCTCGACAAGCGGTGGGCCATCATCAAGTCTCGGCTAAGGCTGCTTAAACGATGCCGCGCCGGGGAGATCAACTTAGATGAGGAGATTGAAAAGGCCGAGGTCAAAGCGGCCGAAGCTCAAGCTATCATTGACGAACTCCCATCAAGTGAGGCCTCGAGCGGCGATGATGAGGAAGAAGAAGATGAAGAGGCCGAAGGGGACTCCGAGGGTGGAGGTGATTCTCCCGAGGCATGAACTGCTTTTAGCACTTCTTTTGTAAGCCTTCGGGCTTTTAAGTTTGTATTTTGGACCTTTGGGTCTTTTTTGAATGTAAATATTCGGCCTTCGGGCTTTTAATGAAAGTATTTTGCATCTTTATTTCGTGTGATGGCTTTTTTGCATATACCAAACACTTTGATGTGAACTTTAATATTTGCTTGTAAGGCTTAAATAGAATTTGACCGATGCAAACCTAGGACGACATCTTGCCCTCGGGTCGACGCATTGCGCGGCTTCAAAATGTAAGATTCACACAGATAAAATGAGTGCAACCGAAGTCATTTTTATTGATATCGATGAGCCAAAAGTCGGCTATGTACATAAAACCAAGCCGAAACGGACCTTGGGTAAAAACGAATTTTCAAATAAAGGTAGACTAACATCATGCCGCTACCGGGCTAATTTACAATGCGCTAAATCTAATCCTCGGGCGCAAGTCCCCGGTTGTTGGATAGATAAGCTTCGGTTGGGAGGCTCGATGTCGACCTCGATATCAACCCTTCTCACTCCCCCCCAGTGTTCGGTTGTGAATCTTGATGAAGATCCGAGCACTGGAGTCGGTTCGGTTCGCTTCCTGAAAAGGTCAAGCAAAAAGATGGAACGAGGAGTAAGTTAGCACATTTTCTATTGATGCCATGGGAGCGTTGTTCGGCTTGGGGCTGTTTGATTTAAAAAGAGATGGAAGATATTTACCTCAGCTAGAAGTAGTATCGCTTCAAGTTGGAGATGTTCCAATTCAGAGGTTCGGGCTCGCCTTGCAAATTCTCGATCTGATAAGAGCCTTTTCCCACAATTGCTTTGACCCTGTAGGGTCCTTCCCAATTTGCGATGAGCTTTCCCCCGTTATTTTCTTTCGTTGATTGATTCACAGTTTTCAGCACATAATCTCCAACCTTGAAGTCCCTGAACTTGGCCTTTCTGTTGAGGTATGCTTCGATTTGCCTCTTTTGAGCAACTAACCGAACCAAGGCTAGTTCCCTTTTCTCCTCGAGCAGATCCAACTCTATGCGCATTGCTTCTCGGTTTGCATCCTCGGTCGTGTGAGCGTACCGAAGACTTGGTTCGCCCACCTCTACAGGAATGAGGGAATCCATACCATAAGCCAGTGAAAAAGGAGTCTCCTCGGTGCTATTCTTTTCAGTTGTTCGCATGGCCCACAGAACCCCATGCAACTCCTCGGGCCAAGGTCCTTTTTTCTCGTCGAGTCTTTTCTTGAGATTCTCAATTATAATCCTGTTTGAAGACTCGGCTTGGCCATTGGCACTTGGGTGATATGGAGTCGAAGCTATTCTTTTGATCCCCCATTGCTTGAAGAAGCTGGTGATAGCGACCTCCATGAATTGTTTGCCGTTGTCGCAAACGATTTCTCTTGGAACACCGAACCTGTAGATGATTTTCTTTTTGATGAAGTCGATTACTTGCTTTTGCTTAACCTCGGTGAGAGCCACTGCTTCCACCCATTTGGTGAAGTAATCAGTCAACACTAAGATGAAACGAACACCACCTTTTCCCTTGGGCAATGGTCCAACAACGTCCATTCCCCATTTCATGAAGGGCCATGGCGACACCACCGAATGAAGAGGCTCGGCCTGTTGGTGGATCATCCGCCCATGGCGTTGGCACTTGTCACACTTTTGCACGAAGGCTCTCACATCGGCACTGATCGTGGGCCAATAATACCCAGCTCTGAATAACTTACGCACCAATGACTTTGCCCCCGAGTGGTTGCCACACTCGCCTTCATGCACTTCGGCCATCACGTATCTTGCCTCGTCGGGACCCAAACATTTGGCCATCGGGCCGCAATATAACCTCTTGTATAGATTACCCTCGATCATGTGGTACGAGGCCGCTTGGGTCCTTAGCTTCTTAGCTTCTTTCTTATCTTGGGGAAAATTCCCCGAGTCGAAGTAGGAGATGAACTTACTTCGCCAATCCCATCGGTTGTCTACCGAATTGACTTGCAGCTTCATCTCTCTCATTTGCGCAGATTATAGCCGAACCACTGAGTCAGTCCCCGAGTGAGCTTCATCGATAGCCGAACCAAGATTCGCCAAGGCGTCAGCCTCGGTATTTTCCTCCCGAGGCACCTGTTTAACTTGCCATTCTTGGAATTGGGCCAAGATCCTTTGCGCTCGATCCAAGTATAATTGCATTCTGGGCTCACGAGCCGTATAATCACCGAGGACCTGGTTCACCACCAACTGTGAATCACATCTCAATTCGATTCTTTCAACCCCCATTTCCTTGGCCAGCTCCAAACCTGCTAAAGCCGCCTCATATTCTGCCTCGTTGTTGGTTACTTTCTTGAACCGAACCGAGTGCCTGACTTTCTCCCCGGTGGGTGCTCTCAAGACTATGCCTAACCCCGAACCTTTGGAGTTTGTTGCCCCATCGGTGTTGAGTATCCATAATCCCGGGGTTGTTCTTTAGCCATGGCATTTTCCCTTTCAGCCTCGGGTAAGATTCCAATACTAAAATCGGCCACGAAGTCTGCCAAGACTTGAGACTTAATGGCGGTCCGAGGCTGATAAGTGATGTCATACTCACTTAACTCTACCGCCCATTTTGATAACCTCCCCGATAGCTCCGGTTTATGTAATATATTTCTGAAAGGGAAGGTTGAAACTACTGCTATTGGGTGGCATTGGAAATAGGGTCGTAGTTTCCGAGCGGTAACAAGTAAAGCAAGAGCTAGTTTTTCCAGATGTGGATACCTGGTTTCAGCGTCGAGGAGTGTCTTGCTCACATAATAGATGGGCTGCTGCTTGCCATCTTCTTCCCGAACCAGCACAGCACTCACTGCGCCTCGGATACTGCCAAATAAACTAGCAATGTTTCACCTTCTTTTGGCTTGGCAAGCAACGGTGCGTTAGCCAAGTATTGTTTCAAGTCTTTCAACGCTTGTTTACACTCCGGTGTCCATTGAAGTGAGTGGTCTTTCTCAAAACGGAGAAAAACTTGTGGCATCTCTCTGAAGACCTTGAGATGAATCGACTCAAGGCAGCGACTCGGCCAGTCAAGCGTTGAACTTCTTTCACCCCGGTAAGCTCCTCAGGGATTTCTTCAATAGCTCTGATTTTGTCAGGGTTAGCCTCGATGCCTCGCTCGGAGACAATGAATCCCAAGAATTTGCCAGATCCAACACCGAAGGCGCACTTCTCAGGATTCAACTTCATGCCATATTGTCTCAACACAGCAAAGGCCTCCCTCAGATGATTCAAGTGATCCTCTATTCGGATCGACTTGATGAGCATGTCGTCTATGTAGACCTCCATAGACTTTCCAATATATTCTTTAAACATGCGACATACCAGCCTTTGGTAGGTCGCCCCGGCGTTCTTCAAACCGAAGGGCATGACTTTGTAACAGAAAGTACCTCGATCAGTGATGAACGAGGTCTTTTCTTCGTCCTTCGGGTCCATGAGGATCTGATTATAGCCCGAATATGCATCCAAGAAGGTCAATAGTTTGTGTCCAGCCGTGGAGTCTATTAACCTGTCGATTTGTGGCAATGGATAAGAATCTTTGGGGCAAGCTTTGTTCAAATCAGTGTAATCCACACACATTCTCCACTTGCCATTCTTCTTCGGCACGGCCACAACATTGGCTAGCCATTCGGGGTATTTCACCTCTCTGATGAAACCATTTTCTTGCAGCTTGGTGGTTTCATCCTCGATCGCCTTCTTTTTTACCCCGGCATGTGGCCTTTTCTTCTGTTTTACCGGGGTGAACTTTGGGTCTACATTCAATTTGTGGGTCATGATCTCCGGATCGATACACGTCATGTCTGAATGAGCCCAGGCAAAACAATCATGGTTGGACCTCAAAACTTCCATGATCGCATCTTTCGACTCCGGATCCAACTCCGAGCCAATGTGCACCTTTCTTTCTGGACAATCTTTCAATAGAGCGAAAGAGTCCAGCTCTTCAATGGTGGAGTCCTCGGCTTTCTGCTTCCGAGGCTCTTGAACGCATGCCGGGATCTTTTCAATTTCATTTTGGAGGTTTGCCTCGCTCGACCCCGGCTGCGTTGGTTGCTATTTCTTTGGCCCGCTCGGGGCGACTCCACTCTTCAGTGCAACTGAGTAGCACTCCCTCGCTACTCGCTGTTCCCCCTTAATTGATCGAACCCCCCAAGGCGTTGGGAATTTTAATCACTCTATGTAAGGTGGAGGGAACAGCTTCCATGGAGTGGATCCATGGTCGCCCGAGGATCACATTATAGGCCAGATCCTCGGGCATGACTTGGAACAGTGTCTCTTTGGTGACACCCTCGGCGAATGTCTTTAGCGTGATCTCACCCAACGTCTTCTCCGTTGTGTTGTTAAAACCAGCCAACACTGTTGATTTGGGAATGATCTCCCCTTTTAGCCACATCTTCTTCACGGCCCCGTAGCTGATGATATTTACTGAGCTACCGGGGTCAATCAAGACTCTTTTGATGTCAGCATTGTTGATTCTTAGCATGATGACTAGAGCATCGTGGTGGGGGAACATCATCCCATCACAGTCATCTTCATCAAACACTATGTCTTTGCCCGAGCCTCCAACTCGTGTCCTCTTCTCCATGGTAATGGAGAGCTTAGCGAATTTCTTGGCCGCGGCGAAGTTCACGCCGTTCACCTCGGACCCCCCGGTGATGACGTTCACTACTCTCTCCGGAGGTGGAGCCCGAGGTGGTCGTCCATCACCGCGGTTCTTGGAAAAATTGTCTTTCCCCTTGTCAGTGAGGAATTCAGCCAAAACTCCTTTCTTCAGCAAGTGGGCTACTCGAGGCGCAAAGCTTTGCAGTCCTCGGTTCTATGGCCGTAATCTGCATGAAATTCGCAGCGCAGATTATGATCTCGTTTATCCGTCGGGGTCCTCATATCCTTGGGGATCCTTACCCCGGCTGTCCCCTTGACAACATCGACCAGCTCCGAGGTCGATATGTTGAAGTTATAATCTTGGATCCGAGGGAGATCCTTTCTTGGGACCGAAGCGGAGCTCGAGGGGTTTCTTTGATTCGTGTTGCTGGATTGAACCTTCCCCCCGAGCCTCTGGCTTTCGTGAGAAGCGGGGTATGACTTTCCGAGGGTGTTACCCAACCTCTGGCTAACATGTTGCCTCGTCGAAGTGTAAGGTTCATACCTCCCCTTCGAATTACTTCGCGGCGCCTCGGCGCGATTTGAAGACTCACTTCGGTTATGCTGCTGATAACCTCGGTTCTTGAACTCAGCTTCCTCCAATCTGATTTTGGAGTAAGTACGTCTATGCAAATCCTCCCACGTCAGGACCTGATATTGTTGCAACTCTTTGCGCAATTCAGCGGCAGCGCCAGAATTGCGACTATTGATACCTTTTTCAAATGCCATGATGGCCAAGGTATCATCCATCCGAGGCAGTTCCATGCGCTCGGCGTGGAATCGTTCAAGAAATTCTTTAAGCGGCTCACCGGGCAGCTGCTTCACTTCACATATATCCTCCTTCCTTTGGAGGATCTTTTGCGCCCCGGTGTGAGCTTTGACAAAGGCGCTGGACATTTTCTTGAACGAGGAGATCGACCCCGCTGGTAAACATAGATAGCACCGAAGCGCCCCTTTCTCTAGCGATTGACCAAACTTCTTTAAGAACATCGACTCGAGCTGCGTAGCCGATAAGTCGTTGCTCTTCACCATGGCCATATACTCCCTTATGTGCTCTTTGGGATCAGTTGTCCCATCATATTTCTTCAGGAAGGTAAGTTTGAAGCCCGGGGGAGTTGGGGCTGGAGCCGCCTCGAGCTTGTAGGGCTGCTCCCTGTATTGATCGATGTCGAGGTCGTCCTCCTCCTTCGTTATCCTAGGCACGCCCTCGAGACGCTTTTCTACACGTGCCTCGATGCGAGCTTCGATTTCTCTACTCATTCTTTCAACGTCTACCGAGGACGTTGTCTCTGCCACGGTGGGAACCGTCCCGAAGTGTGGCGTGGCCGTTGGATTGTTCCCAGAGCCCCCAGACGTGGCTCCGTTGTGAGGTCCCCCTGTTATCGCGCTCGGAGGAACGAAGAGCGGGATGCCTCCACCAGGAGCCATGGGCTGGGTGCCGTTAGGGGCAGCACTGTTTCTCGCCTCTAATGAGGCGCGAAGTTCAGCGTTAATGCTGACTTGCTCATCCTGCTTGGCTTGGAGAGCTCTCAGCATTGTGACAACATACATCTGGAATTCTTCAGTTGTCATTGGGGCGATGGGCGGTTGGTTCAACGGAACGTCAACCCGATCGTTATTGTTACCAGTGTTATCAGCCATAACGCTGAATCGAAAATCTTGACAAAAAGCAAATGCGGAACTTTGGAACAAAGCGTTACTGCTTATATCCCCACAGACGGCGCTAATTTGTATGGGCCTAAATCAGTTTTAGGTACACAAATCGAATTTGGATTCAAATATAAGCAAATCTCTGTATCAAAGTTTAAGTAATGCGTGAAAACGATATGTAATGCGAGAAAATAAACAATATTTCAATATATGGATGTTGAGTACAAATTTGGGCAGAGTTTCAGTATGTATTTCTGGATGCCCGTTATACAAAATGAACTACTATTTATAGGCCTAGGCTTTGCCCATGATCTCCACTATCTGCTGCCATGTTGTCCCACGATCTTGGTGTGTAGTGGCTGAGTTAGTGGGGCGAAGTAGTGGGCTGCAAAGCCGGTTGAGCCGAGGGGAGTCCACTGAGGTGAGAGTTTGACGACCTCGGTGGCTTGGCCCTGTTGCTTGACCGAGGTGATAGCTACCGAAGCTCGGCTCGCGGCTCGCCTTCGGTGACGCATCTTCGGTTTCAAGACCTCGGCGATTCGCTCAATCGCCTCGGCGGTTGCTTAGTCGGGACGTGTTCGGTCGTTGAGATTTGCATGACCGGGGCGGATCACTGCGGGTCGATTTTTACCCAATACAATAGTATTAATTTATGGCATGAAAAGGATTTCGAATGGAGAATAGTTTTAAGTTGGTATCGCAATAGCTAGCGGCATTCGATTTGGTTAAGTTTTGGTTTAAGTGAAGCTACCATTATTTTATGGATTTTGGTAATTAAAGAATAAAGACTAATATAAGTTGATGTTAATTATTGACCTCAAAATAGTCCCAATTTTCGTTGATGCCGCTGTACGGCATGGGTGGGATCTTTAAGGTGGTTTTCCAATTTTTTATTGTGAAGACTATGTTTAGTTAATATTTTGTGGTTTTAGTATTTTAACCCAAAAAAAAAAAAAGAAGGAGAAAAGGCATGGGTAAGTGCAGATTATTTACGCCATATCAACTTTTAAGAAAACTATTGGGTACTCCTTTAAAGTCATGCCAAAATTATCCTAATGGAGTAATTTTTTTTCATTTGTGGTCAAAATAAATTACAATTTGGCTTAGAGGGCTTTACGGAATACAAATTATTTTTCAGGGATGAGGTGGCTGCTAGAAAGGTTCAAAGTTCTTTTTATTTTCAGTTTCAGTTTTTCGTTGAATTATTAATTTGATTCATCAATTAGAAAATAAATACATGTACTAGCAGCTTTAAGTGCGTGGTTTAATTAAGTTTTTGGGCCCACCAAAAGTTTAGTTTGGCTTGGATTTGTATGTTCCAATTTGTTGAAATTAGATTTGAATATTGGTAAGTTTATATATATTTTTTGAGATGAATAAATTGAAGCTCGATGTCGCCAAAGTGACCTCTCTTGTGGAGATTTACTTGTCTTAAAATGTAAAAGGTTGTGTACGTGTAACTTATGTGAATATTGATCGGCCCAAAGGAAGGTCAATATTTGACAGAATTGCAAGTGCATTTTTTTGGTGATAAACATGTGGTGATTATTTGGTTTTATGTGTGAATAATAAATCGGCCCAAAGGAAGATTTACTATTCGACATATTCTTTATTATCAGTGTTTGATTATTACGTCAAGATATCACTTACAAGTTAATGTTTTGTCCAAAGATGAAATATTAATGGAGTGTCCGGTATCTTGAGATGGGGTTTACCTTTATTCAAATTTATTTTCAGTACGGTTTAAGTCTTATGTGAGCTTTTTTTGCTATTGGGCTGTTCTCTGATTAAGCTAAAATTACTCATGCAAGATTTACTGCCTAACATCAACTCAATTCTTAGGTTAAATGGCACTAACTTCAGAATCATGACAAGAGAACATTCATAGCTCTTGGAGTCATGAATCTTGACACGACATTAAAGATAGATTCTCCATCATTTTTTAAAGGATAGAGTACTTCTGATGAAAAGAGGGAGATAGAAAGGTGGGAGAGATAAAAATGCATTTCTGTGACTGTCGTGAAGAAAGCCATTTCAGGAACATTCAGGGGCACTATGCCTAACAGGATTTTAACAATTAAGAAATTTATGACCAAAATTGAAAGGATAAATTTGTCAAGAATGAAAAGATAAAAATTGTACACTCTTGACAAATCATATTTCAATAAAGTACATAAAGAATGAGGAAGTTGCGGTTACGGTGATAAAGAAGAAATAATACAATAATTAATTACAAATAGTTGTTTCTTAAGTAGAGTTGCAAGTCATAAATATATTTTTCTTAGCCTTGTTTGTTATGGGGTTAGTCTGGCTTCATTACCAAGACACACATGGTGGATAGATTCTAGTATAACACATCACACAAGTGTGTCTATGCAAGGATAACTGAACTGTCAAAAGCCCAATGATGTTGAAAGACACATCTATGGTGGTGTAGACAACTCGGTTGAGGTTAGAGCTATTGAAACTCTTAGATTATTGTTAAGAACTAGTTTATATTTGAATTTAAGTGAGAGTTATGTTGTACCGTTTCTTTCGACGGAATTTGATTTTCATTTCAAGGTTGGACAAGTTTGGTTATTGTTGTTCATTTGATATGAAAAATATTGTCTCTCATAATTCAAAATTGATTGGTCTGAGTTCTTTATGAGGTTACAATAATCTAAAATTCTTAATAAAATTACTTTACTTAAAGAATCCTTGCATGTTTACTAACCGGTGAGATTTTGCTTCGTTATGATACAAAATATTAAGTCATATCTCTAAATGGAGAAAAAGAGATTTGTGTCTGACAGCAGTCTCGACCCTGTTAATTTTATACAGTTTTTGATATATGCGTAAATCGCATAAAATGAAACAAACAAATGTTAAGAAATTTGGAGCCAACAATAAATTATATATCTTGAAATCTTTATAGATTTGGTATTTGTGGACCATTCTCTACAGTTTCTTTCAATTGTCATCTATATCCCGTAAGGTTCATAGATAAGTTTTCAAGAGGTGGCTTTCTTTGTTTAATTCATTTAAAAAAAAAACCACAACTTATTACTTAACAGAGTTCCGACTAAAGGCAATTGAAAAGATCCTTTACGTGTTTTGGATAAGCATTTGTCTTGTTTAAGGTATTTACACGTTTAGGGATGTCCAGCTGAGGCAAAGGCTTCTAGGCCAAAAGAAATGAAACTGGACAAAGAAACTTTCAGTTATTGGATATTCTGAAAAGTTCAGGGGTTACAAGTTTTAGGATCCTACGGCTAAGGCTATTATGAGACAAATAATGTTCAGTTCTTTGAGGATGTTGAGTTTTGGGGAAGAAAGAATAACATTGTCTTGAGAAGAAATATGTTGATATTCCTCAGATTGCTATTGTATATGCTCAGGAACAATTTTCTATACCTGAGATAGTTCAAGAAGCAACTCCGGATCAAGACAATATCATTGAACTTCACGTTCAAAAGTTATTCCCGAAGAACAAACTCTACAACCTCAAGAACCAATGCCATTAAAAAGATATATATATATATATATATATATATATATATATATAGAGAGAGAGAGAGAGAGAGATGAGAAATGCAATTTAAGATAATTATATTGTATTTCTATTAGAACATAAAGTAGGCATTGGAATGATGGAAGATGATTCAGTCAATTTCTGTCAAGCCATGAAAAGTTCTTACTCTCAAAGGTATATTGATACCATGAATAAAGAGATGAAGCAGACAATGATGTGCGAGACGTTGGCTGAAGGTGCGAAGCTCATTGGTTGAAAATGGCTATTTATAACCAAAAGAGATTTGAAAGGCAACGTGGATAGGTATGAGGCACGTGTTATCGCTAAAGGTTTCACTTAGAAATAAGAAGGCATCAATTATGAAGAGACTTTCTCTTCGGTTTTTATTGAAAGACTTCTTCAGGATTATAATGGCATTAATCAAACATTTTGATATTAAGCTACATAGATGGATACAATATTGTTGTTCTCAATGGTTATTCTGATGAACAAAGGTGCAACTAGAAAACTTTGTGTTATATAATGCAAAGTCAATGATTTGCAAATTAAGGGAATTCATCTATCGGTTTAAACAAGAGTCTTATCAATGGTATCAAAAATTCCATTATGTTATTGTCTCATTTGGTTTCGAGATAAATTTTGATGATTATTTTGTATACCACAAGGTCAGTGGGAGTAAGCATATTTCTCTGGTTTCTTATGTCTATGATATATTTCTTTGTTCATACGATATAGGCTTGTTGTGTAAGTCCAAGATATTTTTGATAAAGAATTTAGAGATAAAATATCTTGCTGATGCAAGTTTTGAATTAGGGTTCAGATACATCGAGATTACTCTCGAGGAACTTTTGGATTATCACAAAAGCCTATATTGAAAAGGTATTAAAGATTTGATATGCAAGATTTCAAATCAGGCGATACCCCTATGTTAAAGAAGAAAGGTTCAGTCTCAACAGTGCTCTAAGAATGATTTTGTGATTAAGAAAATGCAAAAGATTTATTGTGCTTTAGTTACAGATGTCTAATGCATACTTAGGTTTGTATGCGTTCAAATATTGTGTGCATTATTCGGATGTTTGGCATATATTTGAGTAATGCTAAAATTAAGAATTAAGGAGTAGCCAACGGTTTATACTTTAATTACAGAGAACAAAAGATTTTAAGCTCACATACAGGAAGTCGGAAAAGTTAAAAATAATCAAGTATTTAGATACCGACTTCCCTAGATGCCAAGATAGTGCAAAGGCTCTATTTATATACTTGGTGGATGAGCTATATAAGGAAGAGTGTTATATGGACACTCATAGCTCATCTCACCATGACAGTAAAGTTTATGGTGCATTATAAGGCATCAAAGTTATGGAATATGACTGCAGAATCTTGTCACTGGCTACAAATTAAGGATAAAGTTGAAAGACACTAAGGTAATTTTGTGACAATAAGTTAGCAGTCTCATGTTCCAATAACAACAGGAGTTTAGTAAAGTCAAAGCACATTGACATAAAGTTCCTGGTTGTTAAAGTTAGAGTTCAGAGTGGTTCGGTGTCTATAGAACGTATTGGTACAAACTCCATATTGTGGATCCACGTACTAAGGGACTACCATCGAAGGTTATGGGTGGCATGTCATTTAAGGATATTCAGTTTCAGTGGGAGTTTGTAACCTTCAATGTTCTTTTGATATAGACACACTTCAGTTTTCGGTTTACGGTTTCAGGTTTACGGTTTCAGTTTAAGGATATTTTAAGGAAATTTCTGCAGAAATACAGTATTTGGTAAATTTTTCACTCTGACTTGTTTTTCGGTTGGACCATTTGGAAATAGGCATGTCTAGATCACATTACATGTAATTTCCATACTACGCATCCATACTTGATCTATGTCATTTGGTTATGTCGGTATACGTGATCAAGGAAGGTTTAGTTGCGATATAAATGCAGCGAAAGCCGCCTTGGTTCTATGTTGACATGATTGATGGACGAGATTGTTAAGAGGTACTTCAGTTTATGATAGCAAATATTTGGAGCTCATAAGGTGATATACAATTATAAGGCTATGTGTATATATGTGTAGTCCAAGTGGGAGATTGTAAGAATTTATGGACTTACACATACATATGTATCAATAATAATTGTATGTTGACTGCTATCATTAAAGGTTGGCCCAATTAAGTGATCTACTAAATTTTAAAGTTGAGGGGCCTAATTAAATACCTCATAAAGTATGGGTCTTATGTGTAGATACCCGTATGTATATTCTAATTAAATGATGGACTTAATTAAAAATACATAAAGTGTGTGCAACTATAAATAGGGTTATGGTCCCCACCAGACGAGGGGTTTCTTTTCTAATATCCCATCGTTGGAAGAGTGACAGCCACCCCACGTAATGGTTTGGAAGACCTAACCGCGAGACGGCTTCACCCATTCCTATAGATTCAGGTACGCTTCCGCATCTAGTATTTTAGTTCTTGATGATTTGACATGATAGATCTTAGGGTAATTGTAGTTTAATCTACAATTTAGTTCCAACATGAAGATAATGGGAAATTAAGTAAATACGCATGCACTCACGAAGCAACTTTCTCTCGTCATCTCCAACTACTCACCCACTTAAGATTCACAAGTGTTGAAGGTGAGGTCCTTTTTCAATTAAAAGTTTAGAAGTTCAAAGAAAATAAAATTTTATTTTCTTTTGCTACGTATTTGATCTATATATGCAGGCTTGATTTATTTTTATTTAATTAAGTATTTAAGCTGCATGTTCTCATATTTACATGATCTTGAAAAGATACATGTTTCTCGTAGTTTGCCAGAGACAAAAGCAGTGACAAGAAAGTACTAAGAAATGCATCTTAAAATCTTTTATGAGCATGCTTAAAGTTTCTTGCATTATGATCTCACATAGAAGATAGCTTCAAGTAACTATTCATTAAAATGTGAGATTAATAATATTGAAAGAAGGCTCAGCTATAATAAGTTAAATTAAACATATATTATAAAAAAAAAAAATATTTACATCAGTATAGTTTATGCTGTTAAATCATTAGAAGATGATAAAAAACTCACATCGACAAAGCAGTCATGGAAGAAGAGACGAATGAGAGATGCTCCCATTCTCCTCTCCTTCCTAATGGCATCTGCCACAACTGTCGAAACAGCTGAGAAGATGCACATTTCCTGACTTAACATGTCTGTATTTTGCTCCAAAACAGTGCTGCTGGCTGCTGACTCCATCATCTCATCAATTTCTTGCACAACATCTGTTGGTTTTAGTTGGGAATTAAGTATTCCAAGGCCATCCTTGGCTACATACGTATTCTTGTAAATAGAAATGCCAGCAAGGGTAAGAGCCAAAAGGCTCAGGGCAAAACTCACACGACTAGCACTAAAAGCCATGATCAAGTGAAGAGAGAAGGGTTTTAAGAGCTATTGTCTCTTTGGGATAATTTTCTTATGTGCTTTTGGCTCCTTTAAATAGGGAAATCCAACCATTAAAGGTTTATTATTAAGGGGTCGTTCGGTGTGGGTATTAATATTTAATACCCGCACAAAACTCAGCGTTAATTTAGTGCAGCCTTCGGTTGGTTTTTGTGAAATTTTAATACCCGCATAAAATTAGTGCAACGTTTGGTTGCGTTTTTGTATATTCCGCATTATTAATACCCGCATTATTAATGCGGGAATCTATGTATTATTTTATGCGGGGTGGAAGGTGGTATTAATAATGTGGGTATTAATAATGCAGGTATTAAAATTTGAAATGACAAAATTAACCCTCATAATAATAAGGATATTTTAAAATTTTATTTAAGGAGTAAATAAATATTTTAAATAATAATATTTTTTGTTAATTTGTAATATATCAGTGATTCAACAAATAATCCCTACGTTATAATATATGCGTGGCTAATACCCTCATTATTAAACCCCACATAACTAATACCCGCATTATCAATACCCACATTATTAATACACACATTATTAATACTCACATTACTAATACCCGCATTAATAATTAATACCCGCATAAAATACAAGCCAAACTGAACGACCCCTAAGTGTATTTTATTGCTGGTAAATGATTATAATAAGAACGCTGGGGTGCGGAATGGACTTTTCTTATATGCTCCAAATTTTCCTCAATGCATAGTATTAATCGCATAGTTAGCAGCCTTTAGACTGTTTTTTTTTTTTTTTTTTTTTTTTTGGATAGAAAAGACAATATCGTAACAGCTGATATGCGTCATATCAAATTTGGTCCCCTCTTTGTACGGCTATTCTATAAATAAATAAATATAGGGGCATTTTGGTGTTTGCCATCCCTCAAGTCTTCGATTAAAAAAATGACCTCAAAGTTTTAAGAATTGGGTAGATGACCTCCTCTTTTTTAGTCATGATTAGAACTTAATTAGACCTAAAAAATAAGTATACATCCCAACCAGCCAAATTTCAAATAATACACTTTGACCCATACCCAAAAAAAAAAAAAAAAACACCCCCCACCCAAATTTTTCCACCCAGAAATTCCCTACCCCCCCTCCCCCCTCTTCTTCTTATCAAGCTCATTCATTGGCTTCTTCTTCAGAAATTTCCCTCCCTCCCCTCCCCCAAATTCATACCAGACTTGAATAATCAATCAAACCAATCACAAATCCAATTCTTATCATCAATTTGTCCTCATTTCATGATTGGTGATCGTGGGAAGGTTTTAAATTTTTAATTTTAGGTCTTTTTTCAAAAGCTCAAATCTGTCGCTTGTGGTGGTGGTTGGTTTCCCCGTGAGGGAGTTGAATTTGGGCAGAGTTTCAATAGGTCAAGTGACCTGAGGGGTGTGAATGAATAAGTTGTTAAAAAATGGGTTTGAACAAAATAGGCTGAAAGGGTATACCTGTAATTAAAATGAATAGGATGGGCATACACGGTAAATAAAATAGGCTGATTGGGTATTGGGTGTAAACAAACTTTAAATGAGCACAAAAACGTAAATTTTTTAGTTTTATGGGCAGTCCATGTAAAAATCCTCATATTAAAAGCACGAAGGCCCTTAGAAATATTGATTGAAATTTTTAGTAAAAATTTAGTGCAGGGGCCTGTTTGGCGCGCGTTAATTGATTTGTAGCCGTCAAAAACAAATTTGCTGAGAAATAGCCACCTCCGGACAAATTCCAGCATAAATACTGAGGCTTTGAACAAGTTTTGTTCAAGGCCCCAACATTTTGTTATGGGACTTTGTATAAAGCTTCAGTCCCATAACAAAATGCTGGGGCTGTGAACAAAACTTGTTCAAAGCCCCAGCATTGTTATGGGACTGAAGCTTTATATATAAAGTCCCATAACCCATAACAAAATGCTGGGGCTGTGAACAAAACTTGTTCAAAGCCACATCATTTTGTTATGGGACTGAAGCTTTGTATATAAAGTCCCATAACAAAATACTTGGGCTTTGAACAAAACTTGTGAACAAAACTTGTTCAAAGCCCCAGTATTTTGTTATGGGACTAGTCTGGGGTATTTTTCCAACGCTAATGGAGCTTAAGTGTGCGCGCGAATTTTTGGCTATTCTTCAATGAATTTTGAAACGGTGGATAGTCCCCATTAAGCGCGTCCAAAAATGGCTAGTGATCAAAATTTCCCGAACTACCCTTCATTAAAAGATTCTACAGTAGACAATTGTAATTACATACATACGTAATTAATTAAAAACTAATAGTATTAAAGTGATACATATCCGGGTTGTTATTGGTAGATGAATTCATGCGGGATAACTAGTAATTAGATGTTAATTCCCATTAGGACTCCAACTATTGATATGCTTGTATAATTCACGGAAAACCTAATAATTTATAGGGTTTAAATTGCATGGACAAACCTTTTATATCCAAACAATTGGCGCTTTTCTATTGAGTTGGTTTTTGTTCTTTTTTTATTTTTTATTTTTTGTCTTTTAGTGTATTTTGCAGTGTAGATGCACGTAAATCTGCTTATTTGTTACTGTGGCTTTTTGTTCAATTTCTTCTATTTCTTAGTACATGTGAATATAAATCTTTATGAGTATAGACAATATATTTCATTTTTACGTATTCTTGGATATACGAATGTAAGCCTAATTGTTTGTTTCTTTGTGCATGTTTAGGTGCACAATCCAAGAAGAGAAGACTATTGATTACAGAAAAGATTATTCGTCTGCAGACAAGGTAATTTGAAAAAAGTGTTTGCTTTTTGCCTATGAGAATATAAATTTTGCTTTTCTAAGATATAAAATAGAACTTTTTACCCATTATAAGTGTCTTTTATATTGGATAAAGTTTTAATTTAATAATAACTGTTATTAGCAAAATGCTCTCACGAAATTGTGTATTAATTTATGTAGTAGTTATTTTTGTCCTTTCATGAGATTCCTTATTTCCTTCAATTTCCTTCCAACTTCAAGGTCCTTATTTCCTTCAATTTTGTTCCAATCCGGAGACTTGAAGAAGTCCATTTAATTCTGCAGGTATGTATCCATAGCTTGACGAAATTTTTGGTGCTTTTCGACCTAACAATAAGTAGTTACTGAGATTCTCATTGCAGGTCAACATCTTGTATGTGTATTTAATTGCATACTTTCTTGAATTGTATCTCTGTAAATGTAATTTGTTGATTTGAATCAAATAGCAAAAGTGTCACATATATTCAAATAGAAAAAAGTGCTTTATATAATCTATGTTCTAGCAATTAGTTTCATGAGCAAAAGAGTAGGTCTTGCATATGCTTAATTCGTTTAATTCCCTGTTTTTGAAGAATCATTAAATATATTAAATTCATAATAATCTCATTGGCTACTCATTAGTGTATTCTTGTCATCACTGAATTTTCATTGATATAACGCTTGAATAGGCAATGTATTCATCATATGGCTATCCAGTTTAATTAGTCTTTATTAACCGTATTGACAGACAATATTCTTTATTGGAAGACAATATTAAGGAAGCCTCTCAGATCAATATGCTTATGGGAAAAGGTATTGTTTGTATTAGCTAAACAAACATTTAACCTTTATCAACTTTTCTTTAACAAGGAAGCTTATCTTTGTTTGATGATTCAAATTCATCTTTTTCAAAATCGTACCTTTTTACTCTAATATCATTTTTTATAAATCAAATACATTAAATTCTGTACTATTTAATAAACGATACACACATAATGCACGTACCCAAAGACTATACTAAAAGCACGAAGATGTTGGTAAAATATTGATCGGTTCTTTATACTTCATAAGTGCCTTCCATACTAGATAAAGTTATAACCATAATATATTAATAATCTGACTTATTGTGATAAAATTTGAACAAAACGCGAATTTGAGTTGGAATTTAATCTAATCTAAAGAAGAATTTCTATTAAGAATAGGGATCTCAACAAGTAGTTCAATACAAAATAAAATTCAATATTTTATAATAGAATTCAACGTGATTTTTTTATCAATAATTAGGCTTAAAAAATTGAAATTCGACTTATTAACAAAATTATATCTCCCATACTCGATAAATTATATATTTAAAACTTCTTTCTAAAATTCGTTTGCATAATAAAATGCTAATAGTATTTATCTAGGTCCTATTATGTTGAAGTTGTGAAGTCACATCAATTCCAAATTCCAAATTAATAAGAACACTTAATCACCACTACTACTACAATTTAAAGTATATCATTCAATAAATATCGTTTGGAGGGGAGTTATGGGATTTGACATTGGTACATTAGAGATATGAAGTGTTCGTTTTCTGATAAAAGGTAATAGTTGCTAGAGATTTTCCCGTAAAAAATTTCAATTATACATATTCACCTAGAGTTAGAAAGTTTAAGATAAAAATATGTTACTTGAACTAATTTAATTTGGACTTAAATTTTTTATCAGTTTATCACAATCGAAGTAATAAATCTTAAAAATATAACAATAACTTTGAGATCAATCAATGATTTATTCTCATTTTTTTAGTACTTGCAACTATGTTTTTCCTCCCTAAACTTTTGACTTTAACTTAGGTCTTACCCATATATACATTTCTCATATACTTTACAAAATGAATATTGTATTGATCTCTCCACAACTAACTACAACTACAAGATAGCTCTACTATAGATAGCTCCTTAAATATGACTACTATGCTAGCTACAAACTCTGTTACTAGAGTGCCTTCTATGCAGGCCTTTCCTGTTTTCTACTTAGTTTGTTTTAATATATAATAAGTATCTTTCTTACCAAAAAAAAAAATTACAACTACAAGACATACAAATAGTTTTCATAATACTTAATATCTGTTTAGGTGAATATAATTTTTGAAATTTATGTAATAAAAGAGCATAATATTTGTGTGGTAATAAATTTTTTTTTATAGGTGAATTAGATAATTTAAAATAAAATTGTAAATATAGAAAGCTAAGATCTCCGGTTTTTGGTTTCTTGTATATGTGTTTTCAATAGGGGTCTAATAAAGTAAAAATATATAAGATTTTTATGCTTCGGAATTCAAATTTTGTAGCCATGTCCGCCTCTGCTTCAGTCCCTGTAATAAAATAATTTAGTGTTAGTGGTAGTGGGAAGACTTTTCATATAGCCTTGAGTCAAATCTTCACAACGATTCCTGAAATCCCCTCCGAAGCCGCCGACCCCAATATTTAATCAAGCTTATCACATATTTACTGAAGCTGTCAAAAGGTACTTATTTTAATAAAAATATTATTTTTTTAAATACGTAATGTCCAAAATAAGTACTATGTGTTTGCCAAATCATTAAAAAAGTACTTTTTAATAATCTTTACAAAAAGTGATTTTTAGTGTAAGGTTGATTAGTAAAACAATACAATATTAAGGTTCATTTTGTGAATTAAATGTAGAATAGAATTATGTTTTTAATGAAAGGCTTAAATTCAGTTTTTTATATTCATTCAGTTGAAATGTAAACTATAATGTAAAAATATATTTTAAGGTATTAATTAATAGGTATAAAGATAAAACAAAATAGGGAAGCAGAGAATAAAAGTTTGTTTTATTTGAGAGATATATTGCTTTAAATAATAAGAAACAATATATTAAATAAATATTTTTGGTAAGCATATACTTGTCTTAAAAAATTAATAAACTGCTTTTTCTTCTGAGAAGAATTAGAAACATGTAGTTTCTCCCAAGATCCAACAACAGAAAAATTGGTTCTGCTTCTTCAAAGTGTTTTTATTTATTTTTTTTGACCAAACACGTTATTTTTTCTCAAAAGTGTTCATTAGAAAAATAAGTACTTTTGACTTCACATAAGTTTGGCCAAACAAACTATAATTTATAATCCAACCATTTAATGGTGGCACCCTCATACATTTCCTTGGTGCTCACTATAGAATCGTTCATGCTATTGTAATCTCTTTTTTGTTTTGTTTCAATTTATATGACATTATTTTTATAATAAGCCACAAAACCATTATAGCTTTTAAAATTTGAAGATAATTAACTTTAATTTTTTTTTATAATTTTACAAATATTATAGAACTTTAATTAGGCAACAAGTTTCAATAGCTTTATGGTCATAAAAATATTAAGATACTTTTGTAACCATAAAAATTTAAAAAAAAAAAATCATTTCTTTTTGAAATTTTATGTCTATTCAAAACGCACATATAGCAGTTAAATTCTGTAACTTTATATTCCTGAAATACCCTCCGTAGCCGCCTTCAACAGTTTTGGCGTTAAGATATTTTATTCATTCATGTAGGTGCTGTGTTACAAGTTGATATTTAAGTTCATTTGAAGTATAAACGGAGCTTAATTGGTTATATATCTGCTGCTTTTTTTTTTTAATAATTTTTATTTAATATTATGTTCAACAAATATATGTTTAGGTCTCTCTCCCCCTTTTTTTTCCTCTAATCATTTTGTATATAAAGAACTTCGATTTGATTTCACTAATGAAATATCTTTTAAAAATATGACTCTAGAATCCATTAGGAAATCCTGAATGTAGAGTCCATTGGGAACGTGTTGGCATAGCATTTCCCTACATCGTAACCAGTTACTTTTTATATAGTATTTAAACACTTCTCACTCTTTCTTATTCTCAATTGTAATTAGATTCTTGAGTCTTGATTATTACTATTAAATTTATTGATATGTGCAAGTTAATTGAATTCTGTAATTTTACATTTTGAATAATGGCCCTAATTGTTCCCTTTCTCCCTACGAACATTAATCTTTCCCAAAAATTTATTCGTATAATATTATAACTACTTCCGCTATAATATATGTGAGTTTCATACATTTTTGTCGATATGAATCAAACTTTTTTTTTTTTTGGCTTCCAGAAGAAAATCTTTTATGATCTGTAAAAGTAACATACTGAATTCATTTATTATAGGGTTTTCTGGTATTGCTCATGCTTTTATGTAAGGAATTTTTACACAATATAGACATTTGGCAGGGTGTTTATAAAAAAATAGATACATTTTACCTTAATTATTCAAAATAGACATTTACACCTATTTACTTTACATTTAATAGACACTTTTAAAAACTTTCTATCTTCCTTTTACTATGCCTATATTTATGGGAATTAGGATATGCATTAAGATTTGACATTTCTAACCTATGTGTTAACAGAGAGATGTATTACACTATCTATCAGCATAGACAACGGCAGGCCTGCCCCCTTTTCTTGAAAATGTGGAGAATTCCTCATCAGGCTGTAATTCCTATTAACAATAAATATACACTGTGAGTGTGGGATGCAAAAGCGAGTGACCTTCGCATCATTGAGACCATTCCCTCGTTTCTTCCTCGACTATTGGAAGGCTGAACTTTTTCATCATTTGGCAACCACTTATATTTGTTTCTATCTCTAGTTGGATGAAGTCTGATCCTATATTGTCAGACAGCCTAACAATTACTGAATGTATTGATAGCATAGTTCATATTTTGTATATATTTGCTGCATATTTGGTGTTTTTGTAATTACTTGTTGCATATTTGGTATTCACGGCATATTTTGTACATATCTGATGCATATTTGGCATTTTGTAATTCATCGCATATTTGGTATTCACTGTAAGTATTTATTCCATATTTGGTATTCACTGCATATTTTTGTACATATTTGTTGCATATTTGCGTTGGTGTCATATTTTTGATGATTAGTGGGGATATATACTTGCCATAGATTATTGCGTACGTGATTAGTGGGATTCCATAATTATAGGAATTTAAAAACGTTTTCCATCCCATTTTTTTCGCCTCTTTTTTAGTTAATTGAATTGGCGCTAGTATTTAGGAGATATTCAAGGAGATCTCTTAGAAGTTAGGATATTCATGTACCTATTATTTAGCATCAATTTTGGCTAGCCATTGATATATGTTAATATGTCTATTATCTAGTAAGGCTATGTAAGATACTTGGTTAGTTATGAAATTATCCCTTTATGTAATACCAATGATAGTATGCCCATGCAGGATCATGGGCCCAATCTCACAATGAAATATATAGGGAAAATAATATAGCAAGCTATATAAGTTTGACATAGGAAGCATCATAAGCATACGGAGGTGTTTGATCACGCTTTCAATCCGCACGCTGATATGGACATATATCTTCCAGCGTAAACAACAAGGATTTAATCAAGGATTTTTTACATAAAAGTACAAGTTTTAGAGCTTAATTACCAAACATAGCAACATTTTAGTAAAATTACCTTATATAGAGGAAAACACAAGATAATTACAAACATAGCAAAAACATAGCAATATTTTCCCATAACATACCAAACCCTTACATTCTTCCTTCTATTTCCCCCACTATCACTTTTTCTCCTCCCATTTTCCCCTATTTCATTTTTCCTCCCACCATTTCCCCCCAATTTCACTTTTACTCCTCTCATTTTCTCCAATTTCACTTTTCCTCATCCATCCTCAATGTATCTCGTTGAATCTCACTATTTCTGCACCGTATCAACTGTTTCTACGCCGTATCTACCTGTTTCTGCACCGTATCAACTGTTTCTGCAACACCGTATCTCAACTGTTTCTGCACCGTTTCAACTGTTTCTGCAGCACCATATCTAACTATTTCTGCACCGTTTCAACTGTTTCTGCAGCACCGTATCTGCACCGTTTCAACTGTTTCTGCAGCACCGTATCTAACTATTTCTGCACCATTTCAACTGTTTCCGCAGCACCGTATCTGCACCGTTTCAACTGTTTCTGCAGCACCGTATCTCAACTGTTTCTGCACCGTTTCAACTGTTTCTGCAGCACCGTATCAACTCCCGTTTCAGACTGTATCACCTCTGTTTTCAGACTGTATCATACTGTTTCAAAGCCGTTTCGGACTGTATCAGATTGTTTCAACAATTGTTTTAACAATGTTTTATTGTATCATATTGTTTCAACGTCTTTTCACACTGTTTTAACCGCTGTTTCAAATTGTTTCAACGATGTTTCAGTTGCTCAAATGGAAAAAAATAACACGATATTAAACACAGAAATAAAGAAAACAAATTCAGCATATACTATGGATATCCAATAACAGCACCCAGAATCGAGGAAACAGATCCACGAGCAAAATCACTTCCTGCACCAAATTAAATCGCTAAGTATTGTAGAGTTCTACTGATGCAATCGTTTCAGCAGCACCAATAGCAAAAATCATCAATGATTTGTCAACAGTACCGAATTGTCACGGTCATATAGTGTTCATTGGAAGTCCATCCCGATATTTGCATATGAAATCATCACACCAATTTATAACAATTCCTATTCGCCAAAGAAGACTCATCGTAATCCCAGAAAATCCATCCTAAGGTTCTCGCTTTTCTGCCAATTTCCCAACCCAAAAAGGAGAAAATAATTTGGGGAAATCTTGGGTACTGTCACGTGAGGAAGCTGTGAGGTTCCGTCTAAGTAGGCCATGGTTGAATTCACTTGACTGACTGAACCTATAGTGGTTGCTCGCTGTAACAATGCTGTGGCAGAGAGCTGAGGGGGAGGGGGTACGAGTGGGGTAAAGAAAATGGGGAGATCTCTCTTGTACTTGGGGTGTTTTAATTTGAATTGTGCTTTGGGTGTTTAATTTTGTGCTTTGGGTGTTTTAATTGGGATTGGAAGAAATGTGCTATAAAAAATATTGCTATGTCTGGTAATTTTAAAAATGTTGCTATTTTTGTGTAATTAAGGGTGTATATTTGTATATATATGTAAAAAACCCTTTAATCAATTATTTAAGAGATTTTTGTCACGACCTTAGTCTTGAACTAAGCGAATCGTGAGGCACTTGACACTTTGGTCACTATCTTACTATGCCAAGTCAGTCGAAACTACTAAGGATCACTAAGACACTGGAAATAAATGAGAGAGAATTGCCAAAAGAAGCTTTTTATTATTTGGAAGATTGCTGTTTGATTGCTTGATGGTTTACAAATGAATGACCCCTCTATTTATACTACTCACTTAGGGGCTAGTGTGCAAATAAACCCCCCTCTAGAATTATCTACAAGCTATAATACTCTAAGGCATTCCTAAGGATTTTTCCTAGCAAGTCCATAAGAATCTAGAGTATTCCCAAAGGAATATCTCCATACCTCTCTAGAATATTCCATCAAAGTGCTAGGATCCTTTCCAAGTAAGCTTCCACATGGCAAAAACATGCGCCAAATGTCGCCTACGTGGCATGATGATATGATGGGTCATCACATTCTCCCCCACCTAATATTGCAACGACCGCGGCGCAATGCTGCTGCATAAACTCTCGAATCTTGTCTTTAAATTGCCACAAGTCTTCATACCATTCCCATGTGGCCTCCTCTAGTGCTTGTCCCTTCCAGTGTACAAGGAACATGGCTGTGGCCTTTTGTCCCTGTTTTCGTATGGCTTGATAGTCAATGATAGCTTCAATCTCTCATTCATGAGAAGCAGTGATAGTGATAGGAACACGACTCGACTCGCTCCTGCTCGGATCATCCTTGTCTTCGTGGTATGGCTTGAGCATGTTGGCATTGAAGACAGGATAGATCTTAAGATGTGGCGGCAACTCAAGCTTATAAGAAATCTTGCCCACCTTGGAAATGATCTTGAATGGGTCCTCGTACTTGCGCATCAAGTTTTGGTGCATGCCCCGTAGTGACTTGAATTGCCTCAGGTTAAACTTCACCATTACCATGTCTCCAACTTTGTAGTCTGTGGGATGCAGCTTACGATCTGCAAATTAACTTCTTCATCCTCTTAGCTGGCTTGTCCAAGTAGGACTTAGCAATGTCAAGCTTCTCCTCCCAGCCTTTGGCCATATGATAAGCCCCCAAACTCTTGCCTTCGAATGCTACAGGTAATGAATGTGGAGTTTGTGGTTGTTGGCCAGTGGCTAGCTCAAATGGCGTCCGCCTCATGGACTCGCTCCGTTGCAAGTTGTAAGAGAATTGGGCTATGTCCAAGGGTCTTGCCCAATCCTTCTGATGTGCGCTCACATAATGCCTCGGGTAGTACTCCAGCAAGGCGTTGACCCGTTCTGTCTGTCCATCTGTCTGCGGATGAAAGCTAGTTGAAAAGCGCAGCTCCATACTAAGCATGATAAATAGCTCCCTCAAAAAATTTCCACTGAAGCGAGGGTCTCGGTCGCTGATAATGTGCCTCGGTAAGCCCCAGTACTTAACCACGTTCTTGAAGAACAACTTGGCGGCTTCTTTGGCTGTGCAACTGGCTGAGGCGGGCATAAAAGCGGCATACTTCGAAAATCTGTCCATGAACACCATAATAGTGTTGTAACCGTCGGACTTCGGCAAGCATGTGATAAAGTCCATAGTCACACTCTCCCATGGACGCTCTGCAATAAGTAGTGTTTCCAAAAGTCCTCCCGGCTTCTGCTGCTCAACCTTGTCCTGTTGCCACACAAGGCAAGTCTGCACATAACACTCTATGTCATCCCGCATGCGTGGCCAGTAGTAGAAGGACTCAACTAAGGCCCTAGTGCGTCGTTGGCCTTGATGACTGGCCCACATAGTATCATGGCTCTCCTTTATGATGCGCCGCCTGATGTCTCCAAACTTAGGCACATAACCCTCCGTCCTGTGGTAAGCAATAGTCCATCTTCCTCCCAACAACGTCTTGTCTTGCCTTGGGTGGCTAACTCCATCAGCTGCTTGGTTGTTGGGTCATGTTGCATACCCTCCTTGATAGCCTCGAATGTCACAACTTGGTGAAGTGATGGCAGCAAGTTCGGCTTTCTGACTCAAGGCATCGGCCACAACATTGCCTTTGCCTGGCTTATACTCCTGCACATAGTCAAACTAGGCCAAGAAATCCTGCCATCTAGCCTGCTTCGGTGTGAGCTTCTTCTGCGTCTGAAAATAGCTAGTGGCCACGTTATCGTTCTTGACCACGAACTTTGACCCAAGCAAATAATGTCGCCATGTGCGTAGGCAATGCACAATAGCGGTCATCTCATTCTCTTGCATTGTGTAGTGTCGCTCCATGTCATTCAATTTGTGGATCTTGGAGGCTATAGGAAGCCTATCTTGCATCAATATACCCCCAATGGCGAAGTCCGAAGCATCTGTATGTACCTCGAACGTCTTGGAAAAGTCTGGCAAAGCTGAGATTGGTTCCTCCGTTACCTCTGCCTTAAGGCCTTCAAACTCCTGTTGGCAATGCTTCGTCCAATCCCACGGCTTATTCTTCTTCAGCAACTTAGTCAACGGTGCGGCCTTGGCTGAATAGCCACTAATGAACCGACGATATTAGTTAACAAGACAAAGGAAAGATCTCAACTCGATCACCTTAGTTGGTGCCTCCCATTCTTGGATAGCTCGTACCTTAGCCTCGTCCATGCGTAACTCAGCACTACTAATGATGTGCCCTAAGAAGTGCACCTTCGACTGGGCAAACTCGCACTTCTCCCGCTTGATGTATAGCTTATTTTCCCGCAAGACTTGGAAAACCTTCTTTAAGTGCTCCACATGCTCCTCTAGAGTGTTGCTATAGATGACTATGTCGTCCAAGTAGGCCACCACGAACTGATCAAGGTAGGGATGAAAAATCTTGTTCATGAGAGTGAAAAATGTAGCAGGGGCGTTGGTTAAGCCGAAGGGCATCACCAACTACTCAAAGGCTCTGTATCTCATCACGTATGCTGTCTTTGGCTCATCGTCTTCTGCAATACGAACTTGGTAGTAGCCCTTGCGAAGATCCACCTTGGTGAAGTACTTGGCTTGTCCAAGTCTGTCGAACAAGTCAGCAATGAGCGGGATCGGGTACTTATTCTTCACTGTTACTTTATTGAGCGCCCGATAGTCTATGCATAGGTGCAATGATCAATCCTTCTTCTTCTGGAACAATACCGGTGCACCAAAGGGTGCTTTTGATGGGCGGATATAGCCAGCATCTAGTAGCTCCTTCAGTTGTTTCCTAAGCTCCTCCAACTCGGGTGGTGCTATCTGGTATGGGGAAAATGCTAGTGGCTTAGCTCTTGGCTCCAACTCGATCTTGTGGTCCACCTCGCGTCTCGGAGGTAAGTGCTTAGGCAGCTCCTCGGGCATAACGTCTTTGTTTTCCTCCAGCAACTCCTCTATGCAAGATGGAAATGTCTCTGCCTCACCACTGATGTGAACCAAACCATGCGGAAGCAAGATAAAGGAACGGAAGCGATAAAGTAAACACAAAACGAGAAAATAGGGGACGGGGAAGAACTAAAAAATAAGAAAGAACGGATAATTCAAATCAAAACATGATCGATTATCCAAGGGAGAGAATGAAACTTGAACCTAACAAGGATTCATACTAGGATGACATCCATTTGGTTCCAAGTAAATGAGTCTGTGAAGCCTCGGGCTTTCACAAGATAGGCTCGGCCTAATCTATCTCTATTCTCAACTCTCAATCCAAAACTAACTAAGGACTAAGCTTAGGATTAGGCTATTTATAGTAGCTATGCATTTACAATAATAATTGGACTAAAATGCCCTTAATTCTAATTCTGGAAAGCTGTCTGAACGATCCTTCATCGCGATCGCGCAGAACAATTTTGGACTTCATCGCGATCGCGTAGAGAGGCTCGCGATCGCGCAGTGCATCAGCTTCCCAACCTTCCGGCAAGCTCGCATCGTGTCTTCTGGCCTTCTTTGACTTGAATCCTGGTTTCCAAGCTCTCTTTGAAGCGTTCTAAGTCCTGTATGTTGAGCGTAAACTCCCCACGACTTTGGATACCAATCCGGATTGCATCATTCTCCCCTTCTTAAAAGGATCTCGTCCTCAAAATCAAGCCAACAAGACCTACAAACAAGGCAAAGGCAAACGAACTTCCTACTTCAAGAGTAGGTTAGTGCCCAAAAGTGTGGAAAACACACTCTTATGGTAGAGCCAAGCATCAATATCAATTAAAAAGCTTATATCCCCAAAGGAAACAATAACTTCTTGGCTCAACAAAGAAGTGCATCCAACACTAGAATAATCAACGAGATCAAAAGGGCATAAAACATGCAGGATGTAGCAATCAAACCCCTTACGAGCCCTACACTCATGACCAACATACCAAGCCTTCATTGCATTTTTATCACAAGGTGACATCATGGCTTTGGCATGCTTAACACTCAAGGTGTGATCAACACAGGGAATAGAACACTCAAAATAGTTCAAGCAACAACTAACATCAAGGATTCCACTCCCTTTCTTAAGAGCACTCTCACACACACCAAGAGATAGCTTCTCACCTCCAAAATCACCTCCAAGACAATCCTCCTCACTAGATAAGCTCTCAAGGGAGGTCTCAAATAATGGATTATCTATAGAGTTAAGCTTCCCATACCATGGAAGTTCAAGCTCACACTCTCCTCTAGTTGAATGCACATCACCACCTATTTCAAAATCCCCTTCAAACATAGGGTCAGTGAAGACAAGTTCACCACCCATCAAAGGTGAGGCATCCAAACTAGAATCATCATCCACACTTGAGGAGTCATCGAATACAATTCGATCCATCTCATCCACTAAGGACTCCTCAAGGTTACTATCAACCTCACTACAACACATAGATCCACCATATGCAATGACATCCATAATGGTATGATCATACAACTCATTTTCCCCTTTATCAAAGATTGGTGGGGTGTCATAACAAGGGTCGCAAGCAAGGTCAACTACAACATCTTCACTAAAGAGAGGTTCAATGAAAATCGAGCTCACATCATGATGTGGCTTTTCAACCCTCTCAACTAGTGGTTCACATTCACACACAAGTTGACCATTTGACTCTACACTAGTTGCAAACACATTGTAATCATACAAATCACCAACTAGCATAGAGTTTTCACAAACAATATCACAAGACAAGGAAGCATCATGCTCGTGGGAAGAAGGACTAATACATACCTTTGAGTGGCCATCTTGCTCACTCAATGCACTTGAAGTGTCATGGGTAGTACCTCCAACTTGGAGCACACATTCTAGACCTTCTTCACCTTGCCCTTCCACATTGGAACATGATTGAGGCTCCATTGGTTTGCCTTCAAGAGTACCTGCACAAGAGCTCACACAAGTAGAAGAAAAAGATAAAGGGTTACGGTTAGAATAAGGGGTGTCCTCACTCTTAATGATTCTTTTTGCCTCTTTCTTTTCCCTCATTTTCTTTTCAAGGTCGGGTGTAGATTCGGGTGGTGACATCCCACTCACTTCACTCAACACATCCTCTTCTTTTTCCACTCGAGGAATGTCACCGGTCACTCCCTTACTCCTCTCAATCTTTTGTCTCTCAAATTCGGGTGAATTGGGACGAGGTCCAAGAATACCCATAGCCGGAGTAGGTGGACTTTTAACATCAACCCGGAGTCTAGGACTTAGAAACTCATCACTTGAAGTCTCCTTCTTCTTCGTTGGTGAACCACTTGACCTTGAAGCTTGTGATTTCGGGTTCTCCTTGTTGACACTTGTCAACTCCTTTCTAGCACTTGTCTTTCTTCCTTTATCTAGTATTCCAAAATAAAATTCTTTTGACTTTCATTGGAGGGGTGGCGACAAGACAAAACTTTTGGTCCCGTAAAGTGAAAGCGTGCTTCCAAAACTTCTCACTATACTTGGCATTTCTAGCAAGCTTTCATGGTTTTCCCAACAACAAGTGACAACCTTTTATAGGCATCACATCACATAGTACTTCATCATGATAATTGCCAATTTTGAACTTTGCCCACACTTGTTGTGAATGACCACAAACCCATCTCCATTCAACCAAGGCCACGATAGGGGAAGGGATGACTACAAGTTTCCAACTCTAATTGTTCAACCATAGAAACACTTGCAACATTAGTATGACTCTTATAATCAATGATCATGGCACAACCAAACCCTCCAACCTTACAAATTGTGTGGAAGAAGTTCTTTCTTTTTTCAAAAATTGCTCCACACAAACTTCATCACACTCATGGTTGTCTACAAAATGATTCCGTCTAAACATAGTTCTCAAAGCATTGTTAGTCCAAGACAAATCATTTATAGTACATGTAGCACCTTTTCCCACGCTAGGCCTCAAGTTGCCTTTCACATAAGAATTAGAGACATTAAACCTTTTAGAACAATTAGAAGATATAGACTCACTTTTTCTCATGGGGTAATTACCACTTCTCCTCAAATCGAAAGAAAGACCACTACTACTCTCTCGTTTACTTTTAGGAACACAAAGAGAAGATGCAATTGAACAATCTCTATAATAATCTTCATCATCAATTCTCTCTATGTCACTATCTACATTTTCATGTTCATCACAAGAAGAGTAAGTAGGAATATTGTACCTTGAAGCGTCACTATCACCATTTCCAAGACTAGAAGCATAGGAGTTTTCATGGTCACGATCATCCTCATAAGCCTCGTAGCCTCCATGAGCTTTATGATCACCATAGTGACTTACTTCATCTTCATAAGAGCCATAGTTCCCCGAATCATCATAGTAGCTCTCACCATCATCATAGGAACCATAGTCTCCACAATCATCGTAGAAATACCCATCATCACCATCATAGGAGCCATAGTCTCCATCATCTCTACATGAACTATACCCTCCACAATCATCATCCGACGCCATATCTATAACAAATAAGAGCAAAGGGCCTCACAAGTTCACTCCCTCACGTGTATCACTCAAGTAATGTTCACTCAATTTTCTTTCCACTCGTGTATATACTCAAGGTCTTTGGCTTTTATGACCACACTCTATTGTTCTCACCACTCTTAGCCTTTTTCCTCTTAAAGATAGCCTTATCCCCTTTATAGGAACCAAAATGAGAAGATCAACAACTAGCACGTCCAAGTATAGGTTCGGAATGGAGTTTATAAGACACCAAAGAACAAATAAGGACACACAAGCGGACTAGGAACAAAGAAAACAAGCAATGAAACCAAAAGAGAGAAGTTACAAGACTACTAAGGAAGTGACACAAGAAAGACTCGAATCGAATTAGCACTAAATGGATTCAGAATTGGATGGAATTTTGTTTGTGATCTAGATACTCACCATATTTGATGATACAATTGGAGTTTTGGCGATTGGAAACTGTTTGGAAGCTGTTGCGAACATTCTGTCCCAAAACTGGAATTCTGGAAAAATGTTGTTCTTCGCTATCGCGTACAGATGGGCGCGTTCGCGCAGAGCAAATAATTCCCAAGATTAATTTTTCTCTTCGCTATCGCGCTCGACTCTTCGATTCAACTTATTTTTCAATTCCCAAGGTACCCAAAGTTGTATAATGTGTTTTCCAACAAACCCCGATGAATTTAACGTCCAAGCAAACAATCAAACTCAAGAATCAATGTCTTCATGCTCAAGAACAAGGGTTTAAAAAATGGAAACTTTAATTTTCAAATTTTCAATCCGTATCACCAAATCGTGGTATAAGGGTACTAAATCAATGGGAAAATAATATAGATCAATCCCCAATACTTTTCAATAGATGGGGAATTCGTTTCACAACACGAATTTCAATTTTTCATCTTTTTTTTTTTTTTTTTTTATAAGAACAATAACAATAAGAACACGAATCTAAAGACACAATGAACAAGGAACATGGATTCGTAAGAACGAAATACGAGCCTTGCTCTGATACCAAATGATATGAACCAAACCACGCGGAAGCAAGATAAAGGAACGGAAGCGATCAAGTAAACACACAACGAGAAAATAGGGGACGGGGAAGAACAGAAAAAGAAGAAAGAATGGATAATTCAAATCGAAACATGATCGATTATCCAAGGGAGAGAATGAAACTTGAACCTAACTAGGATTCATACAAGGATGACATCCATTCGGTTCCAAGTAAAGGAGTCCGTGAAGCCTCGGGCTTTCACAAGATAGGCTCGGCCTAATCTATCTCTATTCTCAACTCTCAATCCAAAACTAACTAAGGACTAAGCTTAGGATTAGGCTATTTATAGTAGCTATGCATTTACAATAATAATTGGACTAAAATGCCCTTAATTCTAATTTTGGAAAGCTGTCTGAAATATCCTTCATCGCGATCGCACAGAATAATTTGGGACTTCATCGCGATCGCGCAGAGAGGCTCGCGGTCGGGCAGTGCATAAGTTTCCCAGCCTTCTTGCAAGCTCGCATCTTGGTCTTCTGGCCTTCTTTGACTTAAATCCTGGTTTCCAAGCTCTCTTTGAAGCGTTCTAAGTCCCGCATGTTGAGCGTAAACTCCCCACAGCTTTGGATATCAATCTGGATTGCATCAACCATCGTCATTCTCTAAGCTTGCAAGGGTTGGTATGAATGTTGGCTCCCCCTTCTTGAGCCCCTTGACAAGATGCATAGCTGAAAGTTCGGTCTGACCTTTTCCCTACAGCATAGTCACTGTCGGCACCATGCAACATCTTTCCCGCTCCATGACCAAGAGACGTTAGAGATAAGGATCGATCACAGTATGAAAATGTTGGAAGAACTCTTGTCCAAGTATGATGTCAAAGATATCCATAGGTGCAACGGTGAAGGTTGTCATACCTTGCCAACTGCCCAACTTTAAACTAACATCATTGGCTACACCGCATACCTTTGTCGGCTCGGCATTGACTGTCTTGAGGCGGGTGTTGCTTGGGGCAAGCTTCATCCCTAATCTCTTTGATGCGGCCTCGGTCGTGAAGTTGTTTGTTGCTCCAATGTCGACCATAGCACGAGCGGGCTTGTTGTTAATAGTGAGATCCACGTACTGAGTGCTATACTCATTGGCCTTATTAGCTTGCCTCGTGACAGCTTCACATAGTCCGATCGTACCCAATTGTGTTGTGCCCGAACTATCTCCTTGTTCTTGCTCATTTCGCTCTCGCACTATGGCACTGAGACTCTTTAGGTCCGGACAATTCCTAAAGCCATGCGGCCCTCCACATAAGTAGCATCCTTTCTTCTCAACCAAAATGCCTTTTTCTCGACATAACTCTGACGTCCACCCTTCTTTCCATCAGACTTGTTAGCGTCTTGAGTCTTAGGGTGTTGATGTTGAGTCTCCTTGCCTCTACCACGGTCTCCCCCACCTTTGGCAGGGCTACCCTTGTACTTCTTGCCCTTGCTTTTGTCATGCCTGAAGTCCATCAAAGACTCAGCCTCAACCATGGCTAGGTCTATGTTGGTGACTTGTCGGCGTTGCAACTCCTGCTTAGCCCAATTTTGCAACCCATCCATGAAGTGGAATAACAAGTCATCACTAGTAAGGTTGGGAATTTGAAACATGAGGGTGGTGTACTCTTTCACGTAGTGTCGAATACTACCTGTCTGTTTCAACTCCCTAAACTTGCTCCTTGCCTTGTACACGACATTGTTGGGGAAGAACTGTCGCTTGAACTCCACCTTGAACTGCTCCCACGTGCTAATGGTGCACAAGCCTTTTTCGATGTCAGTTGTCTTCTTTCTCCACAAAAGCATGGCAGTTTCCGAGAGGTATAACACAACAGTGTTGATTTTGACCTCTTCGTCCCTCACTTTGCCATGCCTAAAGTAGTTCTCCAAGTGCCAAAGAAAGTTCTCCACCTCTTGCGCGTCAGGAACCCCCTTGAACACCGACAGCTTAGGAGTCTCAAGCTTAGCCTCCCTCGTCACAACTACATTGCTGGCTGTCTCGGTCACACCAGCATCGACCTGCTCCTCGAGCGCCTCCATCTTTGTCTTCATGGCATCGATGGTGCTCAGTGCGTCCATGTGCCTGCACTCTAAGGTAGTGATGGTCTGTTTTAGCTCAAACTCGGCTTGCTTACGTCCCTCCAACTCCTTCTGGACGTCCTCAATCTCATCAAGGGTGTGCCTCTCAAGAGTGTCGAAAGCGCCTTCTAGTTTTCCCAAAAGTTGGTCAATGATGTCCATAGCTTCCATCCCCGCTTCGACCTTCAAGATCCACTCCTTCCCGGGCATGAGGTCCTCATCTTCCTCCTCGGTGGTTGGTGGGTCGGGGGATGTAGCTCTTTTGCTTGGAATGACACTAGATGATCCTTCCTTACTCTGGTTGGCATTTCTCTTTCTACTTCGCCCTTTCTTGGTGGCGGACTCCCGAACGACGTTGGTTGGAATGTTGGCAATGTTTAGTTGGTTGTTAGTTTCCTCCACGTTGGCCATTCCCTTAGTCACAACCTTCGCTCTGATACCACCATGTCACGACCTTAGTCTTGAACTAAGCGAATCGTGCGACACTTAGACACTTTGGTCACTATCTTACTATGCAAAGTCAGCCTAAACTACAAAGGATCGCTAAGAGAATGGAAATGAACAAGAGAAAATTGCCAAAGGAAGCTTTTTATTATTTGTAAGATTGTTGTTTGATTGCTTGATGGTTTTCAAATGAATGACCCCTCTATTTATACTAATCCTCCACATTTACAAATAGACCCCCTCTAAAATTATCTATAAGCTAGAATATTCTAAGGCATTCTTAAGGATTCTGCCTAGCAAGTCCATAAGGATCTAGAGTATTCCCAAGGGAATATCTCCATACCTCTCTAAAATATTCCATCAAAGTGCTAGGCTCCTTTCCAAGTAAGCTTCCACATGGCAAAAACATGCGCCAAATAACACCTACGTGGCATGATGGCATGGCGGGTCATCACATCTATCTATATCTATATCTATATATCTACTAATTGAGAAACATAGAAGAGTGATGTGGCATAGTTGTTTGGCTAAGAATCACTCATTTTGGCCTCTTTTCACCATTTCTCATTCACTCATTCAACTCAGCTCATTTTGTCACTTCCTCATTTGTATTTTTGTTTTCTGTTTATTTTTTCTAATTAATATCAATTAATCTTCTCCATTCATAACTGAAGGATAGCTGTACGTCATTTATATTTCATTTCAATTTGATTCCTTCCAATCAATCTCATTTAATCTTCTTCATACATAACGGAAAGAAATTTGTGCTAGATGTATGTAATTATATTACTTTAATTTCCCTACCCCTATTTAAGTCACTAATTAAAGTCCTAAATTAAATTGATGAACCTGCAAATGAGGATATGTATGATCTTTCTGAAAACTATATAAAGAGAGATATTTGTGGTACGATATATACACATTTAGCATAAGCAATTCAAATTTTTACTCTTCCGGCTCACTGTTTAAGACAACATTTCTTACAATATATACTCTGCAGCTTTCTTTAGGAAAAGGTAACATTTGACACTTGCAATGCATTTTTTTCCTGATATTTATTCTTTATTCGAGTTTAATACTAACTCAAGAGAGTTCGTAATTTCTTATTGGTTTCTTTTGTAGCATGGCTGGTAAGTTTTGCACTCATTTTCATTTTTTAAAGAGGTGATCGATGAGAGTGGCAGTGTGCTAAGACAATAAAAAAAAGGTTAAAGATGAAGGAGATTTGTTCTATTCTTTATTTGTGATTGAATGGTGTACTTTTGGAGAATAGATATGTGATGAGTTTGTGATTTTATGGATTGATGAGGTGGTTGAGAGTTGATTATGATAACTGAGTGGATTAGAATTAGTGTACAGAGAAAAAATCTCTGCAGACTGCAATGTTTAAGAAAATAGAAAATCTAGGTCATTCTTTTATATGAAAAATGGATCTCACTTATACTTTTGCACTTTGCTAAGTTTATGGGGAAAAGGGGTTTTGAGTTTTGTTTTACTTTTTTTAGTCTTTTTTCAGTTATTAAGTACATATCATTTTTCACGTTTCTTCTCATTTCCTCAGATACTCATATCTTTTGTTCTTTTCCCCTATTTATAAGCGTACATACAATTGTGGGAAACAAAGACAAAATCAAGAAATTAGGAAAGGAATGGAGAAAGAAATGGAAGGAAACACTTTATTGCAGGGCTTCCAATAAGGGGAACTCTTGACCAGTTAAAACTTGAAATGTTGGCTAACTTTTGGTTAAGGCAATGATAGACACAAGAAAGCTACACGATATTTTTTAACACTCTATGCGTATTCTTTTTAGAGAAAGGCTTTGGGTTCTTTTACTACAAGATATTTCTCAAGACACTTTCAAGAACATTTCAACGTTTTAGTATGAAGTTAACCCAAGGGAGAAGAAGAAATGAAAGAAAACATAATAGAGGATAGATGGGAGGCAATGTGAATTTCTGAAATAGAGGTTTTGGAATAAAAGGAAAGTTCTCTCCTCTATCTTGTATAAATTTACAAACGAAATTATTTCTAAATTTATTGATGTAAAATAGATGTCTTCTACATCCGCGCGAGCGCGGATTAGTTAACTAGTTTTTACACTAAAAGAAAAATAGAAGACGAAAATTATCAAAAATGATTCATATTTTCGAATCTTACCCGACCTGTCACCCTTTTATCAAGATAGCAGTGTGCCGCAAGTTTATAGAAGTTTGTACAATTTTATACAAGTTTATACACGTGTATAAAATTGTATAAATTTGTATAAGTGTGTATATGTGAGTGAATAAATCTGTATATTAAGGATGTTTATATAAATTTTTACTTTTTCTGTGTATATTTTTGTGTATATTTTTGTATTTCTCTCATTGCTATGCATTTATCTATGTTTATTCATATATAATTTATTTTTTTGGATGGAAATTTGTATGTCTAAACTTGTCCAAAGCAATGATATAGACAAAATCAACAACATAACTTCAGTAAAATACAAAAAAGTAACGACAACACTGGCGGAGAAGGTGTCTGCTGGCGGCTCAGTGGCAGGAGAGGGGGAGATTTCGTAGTTAGGGTATTTTTTTTGGAAGGAGTGCTAAAATTTATAATTTTAGGGATGTGTGCTATGCATGAAAAAAAACTATGGCGTGCTGTTTGTAATTTTGGGTAGTGGGGCTGCCTATTCCTGAAAATTTCTCATTATTTAAGGGACACTTACAAAAATACTCACAAAACCTAAAATAATTGCAGCCACTACCCACTACTTTCAAATATTACCCGACGTACTCACTAAACTATTTACCCACTCTACTCATCCAGACTTGTATACCATAGTTTATGCAGTATACCATAAAGGTATACACATATAAAGTATAACAAAGGTATACAGTTATAAATGACCTCCAAACTTTTATACCATAATTTATGCAGTATACCTTAAAGGTATACACCTATAAGGCATAACAAAGGTATACAATAATAAATGGGTATTTTAACGGTAGAAATTGGGATATTAGACATCGTTATAATAAGTTAAATTGATAGTTTAAAGGGCAATTGGACCCTGATAATGAATTGACTATACATTCGTACTCAGGGAGTTATGGGCAACCCGTAAATATAATTTATTTAGAGTTTAGTTATGTGACTTTGAACCATGTACATAGGCTTGGCCGGCGAATCGCGTATGGGAATAGGGTATCAGGTTCCTAACTGGATTGCCCTAAGATATAAGGAATGAAGCCTTTAGCCTTATTTGATATATTTTTCTGCTTATTGAATAGAGCGGGATCATTTGACAGTAAGTCTAAAAGATAAAGCGGTTGTTGAGTAGCACTTTGGAATAAGGTAAATGATTATATCCATTTCTTTGGAGGCCCTTGGCCTTGTGGATATTCTACCACGTGTTCCTTACGTGTGTAGCTATCGATAGGCGTACTCGTTACGCCTTAGCTTTGATTTACATTGTATATTATATGTTATGTCATGTTGTTGGTATTGCATTGAGCATTGTACTTTATTTTTGAGCTGAACATATACTTCCCGGTAGTCGATGAGAGTCCCGCGCCGGTAGTCTGATCTGAAAACCTCTACACCTATATATTCTTGGTAGTTAGTTGTATTATTCAGACATGTTGTGTATATGTCTACCCTTGAGAGTTATTTTGTTTTGTTAAGGTTAGGTTGAATTTTACTTTCAGGATAATTCTACGCCATTTATATCGATTCAGTCAATAGGGTTCGCCCGACAAGTCTAAGGGAGGTGGTCAGGTGCCCGCACGGCCAAGCCGAGAATTCGGGTCGTGTCACTATATGACTTTCTATTTAATGAATAACCAACAAATACTCCCTCATCACTTCTAGGATCAAACTTTCCTAAGGCATCTTTTCTATTATTGTGAATAAAGCATTTACAGCCAAAAGCCCTAAGATGTATGTGAAATGTTAGGTTTTCTTCCTTTATGTAATTCATAGGGGGTGTTTTCAAACAATGGTCTTGTCATGCATCTATTTATTATATAGCTAGCAGTATTTATAGCCTCAGCCCAAAAACTTTGTGGTAGGTTTCCAGATAACAACATGGTTCTAGCCATATCTTCTAAGGTCCTATTTTTTCTTTCAACTACTCCATTTTGTTGTGGAGTTCTAGGTGATGAGAATGATCAATACCATTTTCATTACAGAAGTTAAAGAACATCTGATTTTCAAATTCAGTACCATGATCTGACCTAATAGAAACAATGTGACTATCTAGAGTTCTTTGAGCTTTCTTAGCAAATATTGAAAATGCATTAAATGTTTCTTCCTTAGATGCAAGAAAAATAGTCTATGTAAATATAGAGTAATCATCAACTAGTACCATAACATATTTCTTACCCCACAGCTCATTGTTCTCATTGGTCCATAAAGATCCATATGGACCAGCTCCAAAGGTTTGGTAGTACTAACCCGTTTCTTAGGTTTAAACGAAGACTTTACCTGCTTCTCCCTAGCACAAGCCTCACAAACTCTTTCTTCCTTGAACTTAATGTTAGGAATACCAATCACCAAGTCTTTAGAGACAAGTTTGTTCAACTGTGAAAGACTAGCATGACCAAGTCTTTTGTGCCATAGGAAGGGATCATTTTGCATCACACTTAGACAACTCATGCTACCATCAGCTAGTGACAATAGGTCTACTTTATAAATGTTTCCATGCCTATTTCCCTTTCCAATGCCAATAATTTCCCTTTTCTTACCATTACCGAAGGAAACAATTCCTCCTTGATAAGCTGAGAGTGAAAGAAACAGTTCTTTGTGTCCTATCATGTGCCTTGAGAAACCACTGTCCATGTACCATTTGTGATTCCTCACCTTCACTCTAGCCTGCAAAAGAAAACTAGGGGTCAATTTTAAGAACCCAAACTAGCTCTGAGAAAAATGATGTTTTCTTTGTGTGAACCCAATCTTTTTTAGCCCAGAATGGTAATGCTTTCTTTGTGTGAACAATTTTCTTAGCCACATGTTTTTGAACAGGTTTATAGGACATGTTCCTTTGTGTAGCTTTTGCTAAAGATTGACAATTTATTTTTTAGTGATCAGTGTTCTCACAGTGTGTGCATAGCCAATTTTCAGAAAGAGTTAGATACTTACTCCTTCGATCCCATTTGGGCAATATTGAGATTTCTTAAACGCAATACCTTTTCTATTATTACTCTGATTTTTGTGTAACCATTCTAGTGCCTTAGAGGACTTATTCCATTTGACAGTTTTGTTCAATTCCTCTTTATTTTAAAGTCCTTTTTCCAAAGATCTTATCTTTTAATCTTTCTTAAATAGTTCATCAACTATCACTTTCAATTTCTCTTTAGCAACAAGCTGATGAGAATTAGCACTGCCTTTACCTTTTTCAACTGTTCTAGTTACTAAATTCACATTATGTAATTCCTGAACAGTTGATTCAAGTTTGAGGATCTGTTCCTTTAGCATGCTATTTTTCCTTTTCAAAGTGTCAATTTTTACTACCATTTTCTTGTATTCAGTTCCTAAACTTTCAATTTCATCATGCAGTTGATCTTTAACATTACTTAGAGATTTACGCTCATTTAACACAGTATGAAACACTTAATTTCTCTCTAGTCATGCACTTTACATCATTTTTATGTTTACAAACAAATACCTCAACATCTTCTTCATTGTCTGAATCTTCAAGAGCCATTAGAGTAAGCTCATCATCTAAATCATCATCAAACTGCTCATCATCACTATCTTGCCAATAAGCAATCATGGCTTTTGGAGATTATCTTTTCTTACAGACCTGCTCCTTATCCTTTCTTCTTCTTTCAACATGCTTCTTTCTCGATTATTCTTCCATAATTGGGCATTTGCTGATATAGTTCTCCATGCTTCTACATTTAAAGCATTCTCCACCTTGTTTCATGTTCGAAGACCTACCCTGTCTACTAGCCCCTTTTTTCTTATTCATGAATCTTTGGACACTTCTAGCTATCAGGACTAGTTCCTTCTCATCATTAACAGATCTATCAGAAGCAGTTAAAGATAGGTTGGGTTCAGTTTTAACTGGTTCTCCTATGTTCTTAGCTTGCTTCTTTAGTTCATAAGTTTTTAAATTTCCTATAAGCTCGAGAATTTGGTAAGATCCTTGCTTTCAATGATAACACAAGTCTTAATTTTCCAAGAGTCTGGGAGAACCCTACTTAAGATCTTTTCAGTTCTATCTTCGACAGTTAAAACCCTTCCCAAAGAAATAAGTTAAGTTGAAATATCATTAAACCTAGTGTACATTTCAGAGATTGATTCTCCTTCTTTTATTTTAAAACTTGCATATTCAGCAAAGAGAAGTGTACCTCTAGATATCTTTACCTAGTTGGTTCCTTCATGAGCAACCTACAAAGCATCCCAAATTTCTTTACCAGTGGAGTAGCCTTGAATCTTAGTGCACTCATAAGGACCAAGTCCACACACAAGTCATTTCTTGGCCTTGGCATTCTTTTCCCATTGCCTTAAGTCATCACCAGTGCATTCCCTTCTAGTTTTGGGAACATCCTCACCTTCAGCATCCTTCTTCATGGGAATCATAGGACCTTCGGTGACTGTATCCCATAGCTCATAGTCCTCGACTTGAAGATGATCTCTCATCCTTAGTTTCTACCATCAGTAGCATTGACCATTGGACAAGGGTAGCCTAACAGAGGACTGGCCCTCAGAATTTCCATGTGGTGCACTCATTCTAATCCTAAGGTGTTAGCCTTTTCAAGGATAACCTGATCTGATACCAATTGATAGTTCCCAAGACACACCACTATTACGTTAAGGACCAGTTTCTCAGATGTGTTCCTTTATTTTGTTAAGTGTGGAATAAATAAAGAATAAGTAAATGAACACTTTAGCATGGAAAAACTTTGACAACTTGGGATCAAAAAACCACGACCTACTCTCTCAAGTAGGATTTCAACTTCACTATTTGAAAGGCTCACTTGGTTACAAGACTTTCTTCTTACTAACCTAGGACTAACTTTAATCCTATAGTGACCCGTTTCACAATAGGTGAAGTTTCTTCAAGTAACAAGACTTGAATGTTGTGTACCCTTACAGAACTTCTAAGAAAGTAAATAGTACAACTGAATAGATGCTACTAAAGATGAACTAAGATTTAGAATGACAGGACTCAATCTAAGGAGCAAGTTCTTCACTTAGTTCCTTGTAGCTTAATAACTTCTCAAATACAACTTAGACTGCTTCAATGTTGTAGCTCTAATCTCTCTGTATTTGTGTGTGCCTTTAACTGCTGAAATGCTTCTCAATTTATAGAGTTGGAATCTTGAAAATTCTTGCACAATTAGAAGTCCAAATGTCTTCCAGTATTTGAGTCCTTATTGAACTCCTTGCTTGGATAGATGAAATCCTTTTGCCTTATCCCATTCTTATGCAATCTTTTCTACTCGTGCAATTCTGCATAATTATCAAGATAAATATTAGAATTAGGATAATATTAACATTTTCCGCTCAAACGGTTTTGCCTTAATATTTATTGAGTCTGCAGTGATTTAAAGGAACATGTTCATTGATCTGTTCCTTAGTCATCAGTCCAAACCCCAAGCTAACATAGGGTGTCACTAGTCTTTCTTCTCAATTTCAGAAATAGCAACAAGATGTTGGAGGTCACTCTTTTCACCCTCGTCATTCTTTAACAGTGGCACTATCCATTTTTAGCTGATAGTAATTGCATCTGGTCAGCCAGGGTAACTGTTGAAGCTAGAGTAGCTAAGGCATCGGCTTTCTTATTTTTCCTCATTGGCACATGCTGAAGAGTTATATCACCAAGCAATCCTATCAATTTTTGTGCATAGTTATGATAGGGGCGCTAATCGAGTTTCTTTACCGCGTAGCTACATAAAAGCTAATTGATCACCTATTTAGTGTCTCCATAGACTTGAAACTACAATTGTTTCACGTCGACGATCATTTTGAGCCCAAGTATGAGCGCTTGACAATCTACGACATTCTCGGAGCAACTTTGAGTCAAGGTGAAGGAATAAGACAATACCTCTCCCTGGGAGTTACAAACTAAAATTATGCCAACGCCATCTCCATCACGATGTGCAGCACCATTAAAGTACATCTTCCAAGATGGTTGAACTTCGATAAACATTGCATCTTTATCAGGTAACTTATTAGTCAGTTCCCAACCATCAAGTATTGGATGATTTGCAAAAAAATCACCAATGCTTGATTCCACCATGGCGAGCGGTGCAGGCCAATGTTTCGATCGCTAGCCAAAACAACCGTCAGACCAAAGATAAATGCAAGAAAAATAATCACGCGAAGAACGATTGAGAAAAGAATATTGCAAGTTTATACAAGAGCAAACAAATATGATCAAGAGGAAAAAACTCTTCTATAAACATTAAACATAAGTGGGTTTTAAAAAAAGGTAAGGAGTTGGTAACAAAGTGCATCAACAAAATTTAATAGTTGATTACAAGTGAATCAACAATTGAAAGTTAAATACAAGTGTTTCAGCAAGTGGAGTTGGTGACAGATGTATCAATAAAATTTAGAGTTGATTACAAGTGAATCGACAATGAAAACTTGATAACCAATGAGTCAACAATTGAAAGATTGGAGAGAAATGCTCCAACACAACAAAAATAAATAGATTATACAACTTTGAATTAAAGGAGAATATTGAAGACTGATTCAAAGGTGATTTAAAAAACATAAACTATTTATGATTTATTATCTGCAGATTTATTTAATTCATGCATAATTTAGATTTTTTTTTAAAATCCATATTAGAATAGATTTACTAATTAAAGTTAAAGTATACTTTATTTTTTTTTATAAATAGGGATGCTACTAGCTTCTCATTGTGGTGAAGACAATAAAGTTGAGATCAATAAAATTTTAAGCATATATTATTAGTTGAGACATTTATATCCTTCATCTAGGTTAGTAATTCTCTTTGAGTGTTTTCATTTGTCTTTTTAGAAACAAGCATGATCTCACGTAATTGTATTATATAGATTGCCTTTTTATGAAATATTATGTACACAAATATAATAGGGATTGAGATATTGAATAACAAACTCTCAAATATTATGAAAGGGTTAGGAAAAATACCGCCTTTCCGCATATATACTTTATTTTGATCTCAATAGGATGGCCTGTTTAAAAAAGAGATGAGGATTTCATCGATTTCGATTTTTTATTTACACTTTTTTCAAAAACAATTAAAATCTAATTAAATAATTTAACATTTAAAAAAAAAGGAAAAATAATACATGTCATAATAGTAAAATAATTCATAACAAGGGATTATGTACCAGGAGAATTCAATAGTAATGGAATAGATTGTGTAATTAATATTGTACCTAATTAATATTTATATGCTAGGGTTTCAACTGTTGTATTTTGGGCTTGGCCCATTAGTATCTTAAACACTATGTTAAGTCACACTTTGTACATGTATATATACCATCTTTGTTAACGGAAAAAGGTGAGAGAGTTTCACCCCAAAAGTTTTCTTCTACTGTGTGATTTTAGCATGGTATCAGACCCGCCAATCCATTGCTTCCTTGAATTTTGAAGCTTTAAATATTGAAGTTCTCTCTCAGAAAACATTGACGGCTAATGAGACAAGAATGGTTATCTCCGTCGACGGAGATTTGAGTGGTCAATGGAAAATGATCTCTTCGAATGTGACACGACCCGAAATCCGGTTAGGCCGTGCGGGCACCCGACATCCTTCCCTAGACCCGTCGGGCGAACCCTTACCAATTAAATTAGGAAAATAAATATAATTCAATTCATTAATAAGAACAAGACAAAAAAAAAACACTGACACACTGATACCTCTAAGCTGTACAAAAGAAATTACAACTGACTACCCAACATACTAGGTTTAGGGCTATCCAGACCAGACATCTAAGAGTACAAAAGAAGACAAATACCTCCTGAAGGGAACAAACTGCAACTGAAATAATAACCAATAAACTGGTGGCCATCCGGAATAAAAGCTGGCTCACCCTGACAACTGAAGTCGTCTTCGCTCCTACACAACGTGGCGAACTCAATCCTGGAGCGAACCTGCCGAAACGAAATAGATAGACAAGAAACAAACAACAAACAAGGGTGAGTCAAAAGGACTCAATAAGTGGGGCAGACTAGCCACCTCAAAGAATAGGATGGCTAGCCAGGGAGAAGAAACAGATAAATAAAATTCCTCTTATTTAAATTATAAAAACGCAGAGCCAGATAATAACTAGAAACACGTATGGGATGACAAACTCATTAAATTCAGGAACGTAAGATAGCCAGAACATATAGGTATCTCGAACATATAAACAATCAGAAATACATCCTGTTGCGGCGTGCAACCCGGTCCATATATTCATACTGTCGCGGAGTGCAACCCGATCCATATATTTACACCGTTGCGGCGTGTAAACCGATCCGTATATTTATACCGTTGCGGCGTGAAACCCGATCCTCGCAACTCAGAATACGAGCCAGAAATATATAGGTAAATTGAAATATGTCCACAATATGGTATACGTACCGCATATATAAAACACAACACAATGCACACAATAGTCAGTATGCGGTGCAATGCGATGGGATGAATGCGGTATGATGCAATGCAGTCACATATGTCTGATACCTATCTCCGGCGCGGGACTCTCATCGTCTACCAGGAGATATATGCAATAATGACCCTTCACCGGCTCGGGACTCTCATCGATTACCGGGAAGTATATGTAATGATGACCCTTCACCGGTGCGGGACTCTCATCGCCAACCGGGAAGTATATGCAATAATGACCCTTCGCCGGTGCGGGACTCTCATCGCCAACCGGGAAGTATATGCAATAATGACCCTTCGCCGGTGCGGGACTCTCATCGCCAACCGGGAAGTGTATGCAATAATGACATATGCAATAATGACCCTTCGCCGGTGCGGTACTCTCATCGCCAACCGGGAAGTATATGCAATAATGACCCTTCGCCGGTGCGGGATTCTCATCGCCAACCGGGAAGTATATGCAATGCTCAAAACCAGAGTGCAATGCTCATATGTTCAATGCAATACCAACTACAGGGCATAACATATAATATACAATGTAAATTCGAAAGCTAAGGCATAATGAGTACGCCTATCGGCAGCTACACACGTAAGGAACACGTGGTAGAAAATCCACGAGGCCAGGTGCCTCCAAAGAAATGGATATAAACACTTACCTCTTCCAAAAGTTAACACAGCCTCTCAATAACCGCTTTGTCCTTTGGTTTCATTGCCAAACGATCCCACTCTATTGAATAAGTAGAAAAATATATCAAATTAGGCTAAAGACTTCATTCCTCACATCTTAGGGCAAACCGATTAAGAACCCGATACCCTATTCGCATACGCAATACGCAGGCCAGGCCTATATACAGGGTTTAGGGTCACATGACCAAACCCTAAATAAATTATATTTATATGTTGCCCATAACTTACTGAGCACGAATATATAATCAATTTCATTATCGGGGTCCATTTGACCCTTTAAACTATCAATTTACGTCATTAGGGCGATGTCTAATATCCTTATTTTTACCGTAAAAATATATTCAAACATACCTGAATATTTCAGGGTGAAAATTCTACTTTTCTCCGGCCCTTTTTCTCATTTTCTGGCATTTTTTCTCACTGCTTTATCTCTGTTTTGCTTTCTCTGTTTCCGCTCATTTTTGAGCTTATTTGATGCTGTTCCTATCTTACTAGTAATACTACTTACCCACCGCCTTTATTTATATATTTTGTCTTTTTCTTCTTTTTGTTTTTTTTTTTGTTTTCTTTTCTTTTCTTTTCTCGACGAAAATTAAAACAGTGCCCTATGATATTTGAAATAATTCCAACTTTTGCATAGCAGTTATACAAAATATATATAACATACTTGCGAAGGCGGATCTCAAATTGGACTCCCGAAACTCAAGATGCAAATTTAAATGAAAAGAAGTCAAATTATTTAACTTTCGGCATTTTAGCGGAAACTAGCCGAACAACATCGAAATTCACTTTCGAAAGTTTATAAAAATTAAAAATAATCATACGAACCCAACGGCGCTTTCGGATTTCGAATCGGAGCTCATTCGGCAAAACCGAGCTCGAAAATCTCTTTTTTAATATTTATTGCCAATAAAAACTGAAATCTTCTTCCGATGCCTACCAAACAAGGTCTGATTTAGCTCAAATTTTACAGACAGGTCCTAATGGATATTACGAGTATTTTAAAATTATCGGCACGCCAATCGGAGTCCTAACTTCCGAAACGACTGACCGAGGTCGTTTCATTCTCCTCCACTTAAACTCTCGTTCGTCCTCGAACGAGCCTAAATCTAAAGCAAGATTTACGCAGATAACAAGAGAACTTTGCCCAACCTTCATAAACTATTCCACGGATATTATCTCATAATTACAGAATCAGAGTTATAACACGCAAATCCAACTCTTGGATAAAACATATTTGGATAATATGATAACATCATTGCCCAACTTATTCGGATTAAGCCGACCCTTTCTCAATTAATTGGTAAGGGTTCGCCCGACGGGTCTAGGGAAGGATGTCGGGTGCCCGCACGGCCTAACCGGATTTCGGGTCGTGTCAGTTGGTATCAGAGCTAGACTACTTCCGAGTCAGGCTAACCCAAAAATCGCAATCGAAGAAATAAATATAATTCAATTCATTAATAAGAACAAGACAAAAAAAAACACTGACATACTGATACCTCTAAGCTGTACAAAAGAAATTACAACTGACTACCCAACATACTAGGTTTAGGGCTATCCAGACCAGACATCTAAGAGTACAAAAGAAGACAAATACCTCCTGAAGGGAACAAACTGCAACTGAAATGATAACCAATAAACTGGTGGCCATCCGGAATAAAAGCTGGCTCACCCTGACAACTGAAGTCGTCTTCGCTCCTACACAACGTGGCGAACTCAATCCTGGAGCGAACCTGCCGAAACGAAATAGATAGACAAGAAACAAACAACAAACAAGGGTGAGTCAAAAGGACTCAATAAGTGGGGCAGACTAGCCACCTCAAAGAATAGGATGGCTAGCCAGGGAGAAGAAACAGATAAACAAAATTTCTCTTATTTAAATTATAAAAACGCAGAGCCAGATAATAACTAGAAACACGTATGGGATGACAAATTCATTAAAACCAGGAACGTAAGATAGCCAGAACATATAGGTATCTCGAACATATAAACAATCAGAAATACATCCTATTGCGGCGTGCAACCCGATCCATATATTCATACTGTCGCGGCGTGCAACCCGATCCATATATTTACACCGTTGCGGCGTGTAAACCGATCCGTATATTTATACCGTTGCGGCGTGAAACCCGATCCTCGCAACTCAGAATACGAGCCAGAAATATATAGGTAAATTGAAATATGTCCACAATATGGTATACGTACCGCATATATAAAACACAACACAATGCACACAATAGTCAGTATGCGGTGCAATGCGATGGGATGAATGCGGTATGATGCAATGCAGTCACATATGTCTGATACCTATCTCCGGCGCGGGACTCTCATCGTCTACCAGGAGATATATGCAATAATGACCCTTCACCGGCTCGGGACTCTCATCGATTACCGGGAAGTATATGTAATGATGACCCTTCACCGGTGCGGGACTCTCATCGCCAACCGGGAAGTATATGCAATAATGACCCTTCGCCGGTGCGGGACTCTCATCGCCAACCGGGAAGTATATGCAATAATGACCCTTCGCCGGTGCGGGACTCTCATCGCCAACCGGGAAGTATATGCAATAATGACATATGCAATATTGACCCTTCGCCGGTGCGGGACTCTCATCGCCAACCGGGAAGTATATGCAATAATGACCCTTCGCCGGTGCGGGACTCTCATCGCCAACCGGGAAGTATATGCAATGCTCAAAACCAGAGTGCAATGCTCATATGTTCAATGCAATACCAACTACAGGGCATAACATATAATATACAATGTAAATTCGAAAGCTAAGGCATAATGAGTACGCCTATCGGCAGCTACACACGTAAGGAACACGTGGTAAAAAATCCACGAGGCCAGGTGCCTCCAAAGAAATGGATATAAACACTTACCTCTTCCAAAAGTTAACACAGCCTCTCAATAACCGCTTTGTCCTTTGGTTTCATTGCCAAACGATCCCACTCTATTCAATAAGTAGAAAAATATATCAAATTAGGCTAAAGACTTCATTCCTCACATCTTAGGGCAAACCGATTAAGAACCCGATACCCTATTCGCATACGCAATACGCAGGCCAGGCCTATATACAGGGTTTAGGGCCACATGACCAAACCCTAAATAAATTATATGTATATGTTGCCCATAACTTACTGAGCACGAATATATAATCAATTTCATTATCGGGGTCCATTTGACCCTTTAAACTATCAATTTACGTCATTAGGGCGATGTCTAATATCCCTATTTTTACCGTAAAAATATATTCAAACATACGTAATAAACTCAAATAATATATTAGGATCATTACCTGAATATTTCAGGGTAAAAATTCTACTTTTCTCCGGCCCTTTTTCTCATTTTCTGGCATTTTTTCTCACTGCTTTATCTCTGTTTTGCTTTCTCTGTTTCCGCTCATTTTTGAGCTTATTTGATGCTGTTCCTATCTTACTATTAATACTACTTACCCACCGCCTTTATTTATATATTTTGTCTTTTTCTTCTTTTTGTTTTTTTTTGTTTTCTTTTCTTTTCTTTTCTCGACGAAAATTAAAACGGTGCCCTATGATATTCGAAATAATTCCAACTTTTGCATAGCAGTTATACAAAATATATATAACATACTCGCGAAGGCGGATCTCAAATTGGACTCCCGAAACTCAAGATGCAAATTTAAATGAAAAGAAGTCAAATTATTTAACTTTCGGCATTTTAGCGGAAACTAGCCGAACAACATCGAAATTCACTTTCGAAAGTTTATAAAAATTACAAATAATCATACGAACCCAACGGCGCTTTCGGATTTTGAATCGGAGCTCATTCGGCAAAACCGAGCTCGAAAATCTCTTTTTTAATATTTATTGCCAATAAAAACTGAAATCTTCTTCCGATGCCTACCAAACAAGGTCTGATTTAGCTCAAATTTTACAGACAGGTCCTAATAGAAATTACGAGTATTTTAAAATTATCGGCACGCCAATCGGAGTCCTAACTTCCGAAACGACTGACCGAGGTCGTTTCAGAATGATATCACATCAAAAATTTATCTCGGCTTGATATCACCCAAGTTCAGTTAACATGTGAGAATTATGATGAATCGTCAAGGTCTGTATGGACAACCTTGGAAGCCTGAAGGAAGTTTGATTTCATGAACGAAACTATTCAGAAACCTAATGAGAGTTAGCTACATCTGGATGATTTGGTTGACAATAAATTCCTTGTTAATAACTTGGATCCGCAATTCTATTGAACCCACCCCCTGGACTATCATCTCGCATATGGAGATGGCCCGAGTTGGTGGGAGAGCATCCAAGAGAAATTCTCCAATGGTAATGGACCACAAATTTAAGAATTGAAGGCAACGCTTTTCGGATATGCAAGTAGTAAGGTGTGGCTATTGTGGATTATTATAGGAAGTTGTCATCTCTCTGAGAAGAACTTGGAAAATATGAGGAATTTTTGACGTGTTCACATTGGAAGTGCACATGTAATCTTATGGTTTCCTGAAAGAAGAAAAAAAAGTGAATCATTTTATTATGGGATTGAATAAAAATTTGTATGGGATTGTCCTTTCTAATTTGTTGGCACAAGTCCCTTTGCCATTATCGAACCAATACTATCAACAGTTGGTGCAGGAAGAACGAGTGAAAGAAGTCGCTCGAGGCAAGGAAGAACAGGAAGAAGTCGTGGCCTTTGTCACACAGAGAGCATCTTCTTTCTGCAGAGGCGCTGAAAATAAATGGAAATGAGGGAAATGTTGTGATTGTGTCGTTCATAACCCACAACATTGTTATAAGATCGTCGAATATTAAGAATGGTGGGATTTTGGATATCCAATGAGAATGAATCCTGTCCACAAAATGACAATGTAACGGGTGGCCGAGGAAGAGATGCGCCTGAAAATTCTTCAAGAGGATGTGGTGATGGAGGTATACGAGCAAATGTGGCTCAAGAAGCAAACACAGAGGAACAATCCACGAGCACTGGAGGACCCAGAAGTCATAAGGGATGAAAGATGGAGTACAGCTATGAAACAAGAGTTGCAGGATTTGGAAGCGAACAAAACTTAGGAAATCGAACACCTCCCTCATGGAAAAAAAAGTGCTCCGATGTTGATGGGTGTATAATATTAGGTATAATTCTATTGGTACCATTGCACAGTACAAAGTTAGGCTGGTAATCCTTGGTAATTACCAAGTTGAAGGAATTTACACAAAGACTTTTGCACCGATTGCAGAGATTGTGAATATCCAAGGTTTTTTGGCGGTAGCGACTGCTAAAAATTGATGTCCATAATGCATTTCTTGATGATGATATTTACAAAGAAGTTTATATGAAGTTGTGCCCAAGGTATCAGCATAATGTCTCCGAAAATATCAGTCATCTCCGAAGATCGTTGTATGGTCTGAAGCAAGCTCCAAAGTGCTGGTTTACTAGGTTGTCGGGAGAAATTAAGAATTGTATGGCTTTAGACAATCACATTTTGATTATTCTTTATTTATACTTAAGAATGGACGATACAAATAAGTGCTCGTCTATGTGGATAATTTGATTATCTCGGGCAATGATTCCCAAGCTATTAATATTCTTAAAAATGTATCTCTTCAGTTGTTCTCATATGAAGGACCTGCGCACTCTGAAATATTATTTTTGAGTCGAAGTGCAAGAGGGCCTAAAGGGATTTTCCTCAGAGGTTGATTTATTAAGGGCTCACCCGGCTGGTACTTCTATGGAGCTTTATCGTTGGTTGGTACTTGATACTTGACTTATCTATGGATGATCATGAATGATATCGAAGACTACTGGGGACTCTGATTTATCTCTACTAATGCCTTTGGACTTATCTTACCGTGTTCATGTGTTGTCTCAAATTATGAAATAACCAAGGATTAAGCATTGAGACGCAACTGTAAGTGTGGTATGCTATTTGAAAGGTTGCTCACGACATGGAATTGTGATGAGTTCTAAGTGATCTCCGTTTATACAAATAGAGTGACTTCAATTGGGCGGGATTCCCACTGACCCACCGGTCGCTCACTTGAAAGAATATTTCTCTTGGAGACTCACTTGTATCCTGGCGGACTAAGAAGCAGCATACATTGTCTAGATCATCGACTGAAGCTAAATATAAATTTATAGATATGAGCGTGTGTAAATTGAAGTGCCTGAAAGAAATACTTTGGAACCTTAATGTAAGTCACCAATCTCCAGTCAGCTAAATGTGAAAGTCAGCTAGCTTCGCACGTCGCTCAGAACCCTGTATTTCACGAACGGACCAAGTAGATTGTTGCTTTTTTCGTAATGAGATTAACAGAAGAGTCATACGCCCAGGACACGTGCCCACAAATACTTAGCTGATATTATTATGCAGGCTCATGTTCACTTCCTTTGCAAATTGGGCATTCGAAATTCTCATGCACCAACTTGTAGGGGGAGGAGGCGCGGGGGTAATGAATGATATTTGTGTAACTAATATTATAATTAATGCTTCTATGGTAGGCTAGTGTGACGTCCCGCCACATCATGAGGCAAATAATGTGCACAAGATAACGGAAGCTTCTAGAGAGCCCAAGGGTGGTCTAGAGTATAGAAGGCTCTAGAACCTTTAAGGCCCTTGACTTAGGGCTTCCTTGGAATATGTAGAAGTATCTAGATCATGGGAGAACATTAGTTTGAGTTGGAAGGAACCAACATCTCATGGAACACTCTAGAAGAGCCAAGAGAGAGCATGCCAACTTTTAATATAGTCTAGAACCTTCCTTAGAGTAGTATATATAGGAGTAAGCATTTCATTTTCCTTGTCCAGCATCCAAGCCTTCTAAATAGTATCTAATATTGTAACTTAGCATCCAGCCAAGTTCCTTAGCTTTTCTTTCTTTGTACAAAATATTTGATCTTAATACAAGCCCTTTTGTGAACAACTAGTGCCTTAACCATGTGCAAATACTTTGCTACTTTGATTGCTTGACTTAAATATCATCCATGGATCTTAACTTGACACTTTAGGTGTCCTATATAGGTTCAAAGACTGAATTTGGGCGTTGCTTTTGGGTATCAATTATCTAAGTGCCGATACGCCGCCTAGAGCGAGTCTATGGTCGTGACAATGTGGTATCAGAGCGGGTCAATACCGAGAGTGTTTTATGTAGTTCCTTTGGAGAGAAATCATGTCAATTGATAAGGAAACTAACATTTCATTAGAGGAAGTTGCTTGTGGTCGAGATGCATCCGCGGGGGCAAAACAAGGAAGCGAGGGTCGTGAAAAGCACGGGATACGCAAGTGGAGATAATTGTCGATGCAAAAGTAAATGTGGTTGATGATGAGGGGGGTAGTGGTTCATCCTTGGAGAACGTTGGCGGTCGGGTGGAGCTTTTAGAAGCTAGTCTTGTCACCTTGAACCGACGTGTGGAGGCCATGGAGTCCGACCTCACTATATTGGAGAATCAAGTCATTGGAGAGTTGGAGGAACTTAAACGGACCATGATGGAGGTGCTCAAGGTAGAGGAGTATCGCAAGGAAAGAGTCCGCGAGTTGGAAGATATGTTTGGAGTTACCATTGCTGACCTACAAGGAAAAATAGAGGCCTTGCGGAAGAGCTTGGTAGGGACCATGGTCAAGACTACTAGGTGTGTGGTACTTGCACAAGGGACGAAGGTGAAGGTCCTTAAGCCAATAGAGTATGGCGGTACAGGGGATGCACGCAAGGAGGACGACTTTCTTTAGAGGATGGACAAGTACTTTGAGGCGGTCAAGGAGGATGACGAAGTTTCCAAGGTACGCAATGCCTCAATGTACTTGACCGAGGTTTCCGCGCTGTGGTGGCGTCGAAAATATGCCGACATGGAGAAGGGGCTATGAAAGATTGAGACATGGTAGCAGTTCAAGAAGGAGTTGAAGAAGCATTTCTACCCGATTAATGTGGTGTACGAGGCTAGGCGGAGGTTAAGGGAGCTCCGACAGACGACTACGATTCGAGAGTACGTGCGCGAGTTCACCACCTTGATGCTGCAAATCCCTACATTATCCGAGGAAGATTCCATCTTTTACTTCACGGATGGGTTGCAAAATTGGGCAAAGCTGGAGTTAAGAAGGCATCACGTAGCCAATGTGGATGAGGCCATAGCGATAACCGAGTCATTCGTTGACTTTAAGATGGAGCCTGTCAAGTCCAAAAGGGGCAACGCTATAAGGGTGGGGGAGATCATGACAAGGACGAAGGGAAAGGTATAGTCGAGGCACATAAGGGCAATGGCAAGGGGCCTGCCTATAACGGATAGGGGTCCAAGAGCAACGATAAGGGGCTGAACAATGGTGACGAGTATGTGCCCAATGGAGGGTGTTACTTTTGTAAAGGACCATATCGGGCGAGAGAATGCCTAGAGTTAAGGAAGCTTGCAGCAATGGTTGGAAACTTTACGCAAGCACACAAGGATGACATAGAAGAGAACGCCTGCATCGGGGAGATGCGGTTGGAATCTAAGCCGGGAGTAGAGGATATTAAGGCCTATCTTAGTGCCATGCATAGGGATCATGGTTGCAACAAGAAATGTTAGGCGGGCATGGTTGAAGATGATGATGAGTTGCAAAGTGGTGGCACGCTATCGGACTTAGGCAATGCACCAAGCAAGGGTCCAAGCTTGCTAGCAAGGCTGAGACTACAGAGGGTAGCCAAGTAGAAAGATGAAGTATGGACCCGATGCTTGAGAAGCTGCTAGACTTGGTCGAGTCATGGGGAGATTTAGGCCAAGGATAAAGGGAGGTATCCGATGGGCGCAGGATCGAGGCTATAATTACTAGTCGTCAAAAGTACAAACGGGGCAAGAATAAAGGTGACCAGTATCTTGTGACGTGGGTAGGCGAATCACTCCATAGGGCATCATGGCTAATAGACAAAGATCTTCGGCAGCGTCAAGGCAAGGTACGCGCGTATGTGTTGATGCTTTGTGCCGAGGGCAGCACAAAATCAGGTGGGGGAGAGTGTGACGTCCCACCACATCATGAGCCAAATAATGTGCACAAGATAAGGGAAGCTTCTAGAGAGGCCAAGAGTGGTCTAGAGTATGGAAGGCTCTAGAACCTTGAAGGCCCTTAACTTAGGGCTTCCTTGGAATATGTAGAAGTATCTAGATCATGAGAGAACATTGGTTTGAGTTGGAAGGAACTAACAACTTGTGGAATACTCTAGAAGAGCCAAGAGAGAGCATGTCAACTTTTAATATAGTCTAGAACCTTTCCTAGAGTAGTATATATAAGAGTAGACATTTTATTTTCCTTGTCCAACATCCAACTCTTCTAAATAGTGTCTACCATTGTAACTTAGGATCCAACCAAGTTCCTTAGCTTTTCTTTCTTTGTACAAAATATTTGATCTTAATACAAGTCCTTTTGCCAACAACTTGTGCCTTAACCAATGTGCAAATACTTGGCTACTTTGCTTGCTTGACTTAAATATCATCCAAGGGTCTTAACTTGACACTTTTGGTGTCCTATATAGGTTCAATGGCTGAACATGGGCATTTCTTTTGGATAGCAATTGTCTAAGTACCGACACGCTGCCTAGAGCGAGTCTAGGGTCGTGACACTAGGATTTATAGGGTGTTTCCTTCTATTTTGAGCTTAGTCCATTGGTGAAAGCTTAGACACAGAGCTAGGTTAGATTGAACTTATATATATATACCCACATTATTATCAATGAAAAAAAAGGTGAGGGATTTTCTCGCCAAATTGATCATTTTTTGGTATTTCTTAGCCGTTTACATTTCACAGCTGCTATTTCACTGTACTGAGGGTTAGTGATTTTACTTTTACCAAATTTAGTTTTTCCGATTTTTTAAAACACCATTAATACTCGCACCGTTGTTTACGAGATTGGAATAGTTGGTCAAGTAATTAGTCTGAACTAGAGTTAGCAGGGGTCTTTCCAATGATAAGGAAAGAAACAAACGAGCTGGTGAGGGTAATAAATAAAAATAAAATAAAGAAACAAAAGCTTTGGAAAGAAGTGCAAAACAAAAGAGAAGAATGAAAAATAACAAGAGCAACTGCAATTTGAGAATGAAAGATAGTGCTAGTGAAAGACACTCCATTATTTAGTCTTACATGTAAAACAAAAGACAAGGGCATATAGAGAAGCCCAAAAACAATTATAAAACTAGGTTATCAAGAAGTCCCATTAATCTTTTTTATTTTTCACATGTCCGCTACGGAATTCCCATTGACCCTGCTACAAACATCACGAATTTCCAGTTGAGCACCTGGTGACGAAGGGGGCAAGGTCCCCAATTTGTGCATTGCATTATTAAAGTCACGAATGAAAAGACCAACATCCGCACTATAGCTTCTAACAAGATCAGCAGTAGGCCTACTCCCCATCAGCACTTGGTCAGAGAAAAGAAGTCCTTGGTTATTATTTACCATATCAAAATAAACCTTATCAAAAGTCCCAGGAGTTGAATCCAATGGTACCAAGTTGGTGTTGTTATTGTTGACAGGGCAATTACACCTTAGAGTTGCTTGCATTGCTGGGTTAATGTTTCCACTGTCACACATTGTAATGCACCTTGCGAAACCTATCGTATGGGCTCCGGCTAACGCTACCATTTCCCTGTCCGACATACCTTTTGCACTGAATTTCCTTAATTGTGTGTTGAGATCGTCAAATGGAGCTGGAAGTTGAGTTAAAGCTCCTGTGAAATTTGCAGTTCTTGCATCTCTTCGTCCTAATTGTACTCCGTATGATACTCCTCCCAACTGTTGATTAAATATCACCAATTTGATTAAACATAATTCAAATGGTGGAGTCTTTTTTCACGAAAGAGTTAAATCTAAGAGGCAATTTGAGTTAGCTAATTTAAAAGTAGCTAATACGCGTGTTGACGATTATTTCTTAATAAAAAATTCTATGTTGAATTAAGCAATCGGTGTGCTGAGTAGAACTGAAATGAAAGGGACGAATTGCGGAAATGGAGTGGCAAGAAGAATTATGAAATATTTTTTGGGAACGGTAATTGGAAAATTAACAGATATTAAGGATATTTTAAGTAAAACTTTGATCAAACCAAAAATGCTCATAAGATAAAAAGTAATGATTTAAGGGTGACCAACATTTGAATTTTAATTATAGAACATTTGTGTTTATCAAAGGGGAGATAAACCAAAAAGTGCAAATTAACCGAATGTCCTTTAATTAGAATGAAAAGGATTGTTGTGGATTTCACGGATCGACCATGTCTGTAAGAGCACAATGCCCTTTTGAAGATAGAGAGTCAAGATAAGCACGCAAGACTACAAAATCAACGTCAAAAATAGTATATGTCCAATCTTGAAAATAATAATTGACGCAAGATGTTGACGTTGATTAAGCAGTCATGAGCTGCTTATTGCGACTTCCACAAGTTGTTACGTTTATTTCCTGGAGTAGGTAAATGTGAATTATATAGAGCAACAAGTGGATTCCTCCCCACCAACCAATGTACACCTCCTTTAATTTGTCTAATTAAGATAGTACCGACAACTCCATATCTGTTGAATATTACTTCCGCTGTGTTTACCTAAGAGAAAAACTATATCCGCTATACAAGTATTTTATCTAGACAAGTGTTGGGAAAGAAAAATAAAATAGACAAGTGTTTGAAGGAAAAAAAGTTGACAAATTTTGTCCTAAGATCTTTCTTTTAATTGATTACTAGTATTGCTTACTAGACGTGTAAATAGTTAATGTCGTTACAGTTTTTGAACGTCCATAGAAATTAAAAACACTTTACGTATTTAAGAAAATGTTTAATTTGATTTTCACCTGTGGCTTAATCGACAGAGAACAATAATTCTTGTAGAAACTATGTTATATATACTGCCAGGATGAAATATTCTTACACTATTAAGATAGCTTAACTTACTATGCTATACTAGTTAATATTTCTCTAAGATTCATCCACCAATTAATAATTATAACAGAAATTTATTTGTGATTATTTTATACTAATGATTTTATTATAGAGTATAAAACTTCAAACTCTTTTTGGTGTATAAATTATGATAACTTACCATAACAACAGAATCACGGGCAGCAATGGCTAGGATATCTGCACAAGAGACAGGTGAACTAGGGCATTGTTCTTTGACCCTTTGTTTAGCTTGAGCTATTACTTGATAACCTCTGGCTGAATTATTATTTGGTGGGGAACTTTGTTCTCCTTGGAATCTTCCAGGAATATCGTCTAGAAGTATACCCGCATCACATCCCTAAAATAATCACAGAACAATTATGTTAGGCCAACCATACTACGATATGGTAAATAGATATATACAGTGGCTACACGAAGATATATAAGGGGCAATTAAGCACGTATAGGCAAGTAGTACTCACGAAGCAACTTTTTCTCGTTATCTCCCACTGTAATTTATCACTTTAACATTCGCCAAGTTGTGATCATTTTATTTAAAAGTTTAAGATATTAAACAAAGAATACTTTCTGCTTACCTTTATTAAGGTGAGCGCTTGATTTTTCTTATTTAATCAATAATTTCAGTAAGCTCTCATAGTTACGTGATCGTAGAAAGGTACGTCTTTCTCATTCTGTGGCAAAAGGCAACAACAGTGACAAAAAGTACTAAGAAATGCATCGAAAGATCTTTTGTGAAAATGCTTAAAACTCCTTATTTAAAGTTATTTAGTCGATAAGCACGTTCCATGTGCAAAGGTTGTACTTGTGAATCGACTCCTTAAGATAGCCTCACGACTTGGTGGTCGGCATAACAATTATAACATTTTATTATATGCTACTGTATACTCACTAATCATCATAGATTATTAATGCGTGCATTTCATTATCGTGAAAATATTCCCCATGGTGTAGGTTTGACCAAGATTTTAATTTTCTTTTTTGCAATTTTCCATTCCATTTTGAATAATCATCCTTTATTTTGCATACCTTTGGAGTCATAATCATAGATATATATAGTTCAAATATGCTGGAAAACAGTGACTGAGATTCAAAGATGTCTTACAACTCTTATGATTCTGATCCTTTGAGGTGTCTACAATGGCTAGAACAAAACAATGGATCACTTACTCAAATTGGACATCAACTTAAGCTAGAGTTAAAGTGGCTCAAGTAATTGTCCATAAAAACATTGCGATTGATAATATAGTATAGTTAAATCGTTAGAAGATGGAGGATGAACAACTTACATCGACAAAGCAGTCATGGAAGAAGAGACGAATGAGAGATGCTCCCATTCTCCTCTCTGTCCTAATGGCATCTGCTACAACTGACAAAACAGCTGAGAAGATACACATTTCCTGATTTAACATGTCTGAATTTTGCTCCAAAACAGTGTTGCCTGCAGCTGACTCCATCATCTCATCAAGTTCCTTCACAATATCAGTTGGTTTTATTGGGGAATTAAGTATTCCAAGGCCATCCATGGCTACATATGTGTTCTTGTAAATAGAAATGCCAGCAAGTGTAAGAGCCAAATGTTATTCCTGCAACCAAATAAATCAGAAAAACAGAAAATAGAAGTGTATTATCAGTTTGGTATGGGACGATCCCGAGCCCACAATTTCCTTGTGTCTCCTTAAGAAATCTAACCCCCTCACAGTTGCCCAAGGTTCACGGGTTAATTTCTCCCAGGATGGAACGGGATAACAGTTCTACTGTAGCGGCACTTCAAACAGTAGAACACTGCGAACTCAAAGAAACGGAGCAAATCACACGACTTACTAAGACTTACTTAGTATGCAGAAAAGAAAGGATATGCAGTAAGAAGTTTTGTATTTTCGTTTTTCCAGTGTGTTGAAATGATGAAGACTGACCAGTTTATATAGCCATGGGAAAGGTATGAAGGGTCACCACTAATGTCTGAATTCATTGCCACTAACAACTGAATTCATCACCACTAATGGCTAAATTCATTGCCACTAACACCTGAAGTTACTGCCACTAATGGGCTGAACTCACTAAATGTCAGTAATGAATTTTTAGTTAATGGGAAAACGTGGGAGGAACAATTAATCTGAATTAATCCAAATCTGTTACACAAACAGATTAAATATTAAATATTAATAATAAATTATTAATTAAATAATATTTTTAGTTTTGTTGGTCCAAAAAATTAAGTCAATCAATCATATCAATTGACCGAAATCCGAAATCCGAAATCCGAAATCCGAAGCCGAAGCCGAAGCCGAGACGAGCGAGCGACGACGACGGCGTGAAGCTTCCCTTCTTCTCAACCCTTTTAAGAGCTAAGAGAAGTGAATTTGTATTTAAACCCAACAAAAGTCTTTTCCTCTACCATTATGGGAGAAAGTGCATTTCCTTACAAAAAAGAACCTTTTCACCTTCCCACCCATTTCCCATTCACACTCTATTTATTCCTAAATCCCAACAATCCCCCACATGAATGGGGAATGGCTATATTGGAAATATGCATGACAGACTTGTGTGATTTGCAAGAAAGAATTAGTTGCATCGGGATAAGTAGGTTTCCCTTTGAACTTTCCGTAGTGAACATACATCGGATATACTCGGTCAATCGGTAGATTTGATATCTTTGAACCGTTGAGCTTTGGTGTATACCTAGACAACGTATGTCACACAACTAACCCTTAACCGTCTTTGGTTCTCACTGTTGTGTTCGTTTCAGCCATGAACACCGCCTGGTTTCATAAGTACTTAGAGAACTTGCCATAACGAATTTTCCTTGAAGCGGCTTCCACTTCACACTTACATAGGTGATTTCTAAACGTGTAACCCTATAGATGTACACTGTTTGATAATTAAAATATCAAACTTAGACAATCATTAAAAAATGCCTTTAGCATTTTACCCTTGGTACTTGAACATTGTCTAATCATGAGAATGGACCAAACATTACCTGACAATGTTGGACCGTCAAACACGACTTTGTATTCTCCTTGAACCTAGTTCTTGGGATCTCCAGTCTCCTAGGTAGAGTTACCGCCGTGATGACTTGTCCTTGGCCAAAGTCCCATTCCCTTCGATGAACACTCAACCGCCTCTCTAGTTAAGCCTTTTGTAAGCGGATCTGCCACATTATCCCTTGACTTCACGTAGTCAATGGTGATAATTCCCCTAGAGAGTAGGTCCCTAACGGTTTTATGCCTTCGTCGTATGTGACGATTCTTACCGTTATACATGACATTCCTCGCTCTTCCTATAGCCGATTGACTATCACAATGTATACAAACTGGTGTCAACGGCTTAGGCCAAAACGGAATGTCTTCCAAAAAGTTCCGAAGCCATTCAGCTTCTTCACCGGCTTTATCTAACGCTATGAATTCAGCTTCCATAGTAGAGCGGGCAATACATGTTTGCTTGGACGATTTCCAAGACACCGCTCCTCCACCAAGTGCGAAAATATATCCACTTGTGGACTTAGAATCAGTTGTGCCGGTGATCCAATTGGCATCACAATATCCTTCAATGACTGCAGGATACTTGTTATAATGCAATGCAAAGTCATGAGTGTATTTTAAATACCCCAAAACACGTTTCATTGCCATCCAATGGGTCTGATTGGGATTACTCGTGTATCGACTTAGTTTACTTATAGCACAAGCTATATCCGGTCGAGTACAATTCATGACATACATCAAACTTCCCAAAACACGTGCATAATCCCGTTGCGACGTGCTTTGACCTTTGTTCTTCTTTAGAGCAAGGTTTACATCAATAGGAGTCTTTGAAATTTTAAAATCCAAATATTTAAATTTTTCAAGAACACTATTGATGTAGTGAGTTTGAGACAACGCCAGACCTTGAGGAGTTCTATGGATCTTAACACCCAGAATTAAGTCCGCAACTCCTAAGTCTTTCATATCAAATTTGCTAGTCAACATGCGTTTCGTAGCATTTATATTGGCAATGTTATTGCTTAGTATCAACATGTCGTCCACATATAAGCAAACAATGACTATACAATTAGGAGTATTCTTAATGTAGACACATTTGTCACACTCGTTAATCTTAAAGCCATTTGACAACATTGTATGATCAAATTTCGCATGCCATTGTTTAGGTGCTTGTTTCAGTCCATAAAGTGACTTAACAAGTTTACACACCATCTTTTCTTTACCTGGAACCACGAACCCTTCAGGTTGTTCCATGTAAATTTCTTCCTCCAAATTCCCGTTTAAGAACGCTGTCTTAACGTCCATTTGATGGATTTCCAAACCATACACGGCGGCTAACGCTATTAACATACGAATGGATGTAATTCTGGTTACCGGCGAGTATGTGTCAAAGTAGTCAAGACCTTCTTGTTGTCTATAGCCTTTAACAACAAGCCTTGCCTTGTACTTGTCAATAGTGCCATCAGCTTTCATTTTCCTTTTGAAAATCCACTTAGAACCTAATGGTTTGTTTCCAGGAGGAAGATCAACCAACTCCCAAGTATGGTTGCTCAAAATAGATTCTATTTCACTATTGACTGCCTCTTTCCAAAATGGAGAGTCTGAAGAAGACATTGCTTCTTTAAACGTCCGAGGCTCATTTTCCAACAGAAAAGTGACAAAGTCATCTCCAAACGAAGTAGAAGTTCTTTGACGCTTGCTTCGTCTTGGTTCTTCCTCATTTGGTGAATTTCCTTTGGTTCCTTCCCGAGGTCGTTTGGATCTTTCACCAACTGACTCACATTCCTTCTTATACGGATATATTGTTTCAAAGAATTCAGCACTATCTGATTCCATCACCGTATTAACATGAATGTCGGGATTTTCTGATTTATGAACCAGAAACCGATATGCTTTACTGTTTATAGCATACCCAATGAAAACACAATCAACTGTTTTCGGTCCAATCTTAACCCTTTTGGGTTTTGGGACTTGCACTTTTGCCAAACACCCCCACACTTTGAAGTAATTCAAGTTGGGCTTCCTTCCTTTCCACTTTTCATATGGAATGGAAAGTGTTTTGCTATGGGGAACTCGATTGAGTATTTGATTAGCCGTGAATAAGGCTTCCCCCCACAAGTTCTGGGGTAGACCCGAACTTATCAACAAGGCATTCATCATCTCCTTTAATGTCCGATTTTTCCTTTCCGCAATCCCATTAGATTGAGGCGTGTATGGGGCAGTTGTTTGATGAATAATGCCATATTCCAAACATATTTGTTCAAAAGGAGATTCATATTCTCCACCCCTATCACTTCTTATCATTTTGATCTTTTTGTTAAGTTGCGTTTCAACTTCATTTTTGTATTCCTTAAATGCGTCAATTGCCTCATCTTTACTACTAAGTAAATAAACATAGCAGTAACGAGTGCTATCGTCAATAAAAGTTATGAAATACTTCTTTCCACCGCGAGATGGTATTGACTTCATGTCACAAATATCTGTATGAATTAAGTCTAATGGTTCAGAATCCCTTTCAATTGACTTGTAAGGGTGTTTAGCATATTTAGACTCAACACATATTTGACATTTTGACTTAGCGCAATCAAATTTAGGCAATACTTCCAAATTGATCATTTTTCGCAAGGTTTTATAATTGACATGTCCCAAACGAGAATGCCATAAATTATTTGACTCAAGTAAGTAAGAAGAAGCTGCAATTTTATTCATAGTGTCAACGACCATTACATTGAGTTTGAAAAGGCCCTCAGTCAGGTAACCTTTTCCTACATACAGCTCATTCTTAGTTATTACAACTTTGTCAGAAACAAACACACACTTAAACCCATTTTTCACAAGAAGTGCAGTAGACACCAAGTTCTTCCTTATTTCAGGAACGTGAAGAACATTGGTCAGAGTCACAACCTTGCCAGACGTCATCTTCAGGAATATCTTCCCATATCCTTCAATTTTGGCCGTTGCAGAATTGCCCATAGAGAGCGCCTCATCAGGTCCAGCGGGAGCATATGAAGCAAAGGCTTCCTTCACAGTACAAACATGGCGGGTGGCTCCTGAATCAATCCACCACTCCTTAGGATTTCCAACTAAGTTGCATTCAGAAATCATTGCACATAAATCAATGTCTTGCACTCCTTGGGCCAATTTTGTCTCTTCAACCATGTTTGCTTGACCTTTTTCCTTTTTCTTGTCCTTCTTTGCAGCACGACAGTCTGCTGACTTATGTCCACTCTTGCCACAGTTGTAGCAATTTCCCTTGAACTTTTTCTTGCTGGGGTTGGTCTTCCCTCCAGAAGGCTTCTTTCTCTTATTTTGATTTGGATTGTGCTCAACAATATTTGCTCCCGCTATTGCAGCACTTCCCCGAGCCTTCTTTGCAGCAGATTTGTTGTCCTCTTCAATCCTCAAGCGTACAACCAAATCTTCAAGGGTCATCTCCTTGCGCTTGTGTTTCAAGTAATTTTTAAAGTCATTCCATGATGGAGGTAACTTTTCAATCATGGCTGCAACTTGAAACGCTTCATTAATCTTCAAACCTTCAAAGAAAAGTTTGTTAGCAACAATATAAATAATACTCTTAACAGAAGTATTAATCAAGATCAAACCTTCAGCAAGGAGATCATGGATAAGGACTTGAAGTTCTTGGACTTGGGACACAACAGATTTGTTATCCACCATTTTATAATCCAGAAATTTGGCAGCCACAAATTTCTTCAGTCCAGCGTCTTCAGTCTTATATTTCTTTTCTAGAATATCCCACAGTTTCTTAGACGTTTCAACATTACTGTAAACGTTGTACAGGTCATCTTCCAAGCCACTCAGAATGTAATTCTTGCATAGGAAGTCAGAATGCTTCCAAGCCTCAATCACAAGGAAGCGTTCATTTTCAGGTGTTTCATCAGCCAGGACTGGAGCATCCTCATTGATAAACCTTTGCAGGCTTAAGGTGGTCAGATAAAAGAACATCTTTTGCTGCCACCTTTTAAAGTCCACACCAGAAAATTTCCCCGGTTTTTCTGCAGGTGACATAACCGTTGCAGCAGCACGGCTAGGCCCAGCAGCACCAGAAACTGCGGTAGCATTCGTATTCACAGCAGGGACAGTTTGTTCAGCTCCGTTAGTCATCTCTGTCAAGTGACACAAGCAGAAACAATATTAATAAACTGTTTAAACAATAGGAGTAGAAAAAACCACGAAGGCTTTTAGTCCCCACAAACAGATTATTTCACAGTAATTAGGAGTAGAAAAACCACGAAGGTTTTAGTCTCCACAGCAGATTATTATATTATTTACGAGTAGAAAACCACAAAGGTTTTAGTCTCCTTAACCAGTATTTATTTAAGTGCAGAAAATAAATAACATTAGATTTCTTAAGCTTGTTATTCCTGCAACCAAATAAATCAGAAAAAACAGAAAATAGAAGTGTATTATCAGTTTGGTATGGGACAATCCCGAGCCCACAATTTCCTTGTGTCTCCTTAAGAAATCTAACCCCCTCACAGTTGCCCAAGGTTCACGGGTTAATTTCTCCCAGGATGGAACGGGATAACAGTTCTACTGTAGCGGCACTTCAAACAGTAGAACACTGCGAACTCAAAGAAACGGAGCAAATCACACGACTTACTAAGTATGCAGAAAAGAAAGGATATGCAGTAAGAAGTTTTGTATTTTCGTTTTTCCAGTGTGTTGAAATGATGAAGACTGACCAGTTTATATAGCCATGGGAAAGGTATGAAGAGTCACCACTAATGTCTGAATTCATTGCCACTAACAACTGAATTCATCACCACTAATGGCTAAATTCATTGCCACTAACACCTGAAGTTACTGCCACTAATGGGCTGAACTCACTAAATGTCAGTAATGAATTTTTAGTTAATGGGAAAACGTGGGAGGAACAATTAATCTGAATTAATCCAAATCTGTTACACAAACAGATTAAATATTAAATATTAATAATAAATTATTAATTAAATAATATTTTTAGTTTAATCAATCATATCAATTGACCGAAATCCGAAGCCGAAGCCGAAGCCGAAGCCGAGACGAGCGAGCGAGCGACGACGACGGCGCGAAGCTTCCCTTCTTCTCAACCCTTTTAAGAGCTAAGAGAAGTGAATTTGTATTTAAACCCAACAAAAGTCTTTTCCTCTACCATTATGGGAGAAAGTGCATTTCCTTACAAAAAGGAACCTTTTCACCTTCCCACCCATTTCCCATTCACACTCTATTTATTCCTAAATCCCAACACCAAAAGGCTCAGGGCCAAGCTCACATGACTAGCACTGAAAGCCATGATCAAGTGAAAAGAGAAAGGTTTTAAGAGCTATTGTATCTTTGGGATGATTTTCTTGTGCAATTTTGGCTCCTTTAAATAAGAAAATCCGACTGACTAAAGGTTAATTATTATTATAAACCGGTAGATGATTTTAAATAGAACAGTGGGGGTGTGGAGTGGACTTTTATTTATTTATGCTAAAAAAAGTTCCGTCAATGATGAATAGTATTAATCACACACGTTCCTTTTGAAAAACTTTCCATAAATAAGGAAGTAAGACTTGTCAAAGTTATACTAGAAGATTATATACGCATAGAGTAAGGATAAATATTTATTCGGATCGGGGTGGTTACACCAAATCATGTTACTTTAAGTGGTAGTTTGGTATATGATATATGATTAATTAATTCTGCTACAAAAAGCTGGATGGTTTTATCCCATGTTTGGTTTGTAAATTCAAATCAGTATTATCTAATCCCCAGTATGCACTTATGCACAATTTGATGGATAAATCAATACCAAAAACCCCCGGTACTAACTCATCCCGATATTAACTTATCCTTGTATAACTAATCCCGATATAACTTATCTTTGTACCAAACGACCCCTAAGTGATTTACTTGTGTAAAATTATGCATTAATTAATAATGGTCACATGATGAAACTCTATTTTCATACACATAGTATGAGTTTATTGATTTAGTGTAAACACCATAAACTTATATTAGTAAGTAAGAATTGTCAAAGTTACACATATCCATCACTTTGTACTTTATAATATTGGTGACCTAATAAGATTTTATTGTCCTTTACAAATTGACTGCATGCTTTAATGATCATCAAAATCTGATCGAGCAATGTCTTTACCCTCTTTTCACTCCCACTCTCGGATACCCCAATGTGATGAAATTTTTCTTTAGGAAAGAACTCACATTCACTGTTTTTGGTATGGTTATATCGTCTTTATCCATTTCCAGAAATAGAAAGCGCAAAATCGCTTTAACCAATGCATCATCTAGCTCAACAAATTCAATATACGTTCTTTCTTATTATCATCTTATTATACCGTCTAAAATTAAATCAAAATATATAACTTAAAATTAAAAGGGTGAAACGACATCAATCAGTCGTTTCGAGAGTTAGGACTCCGATTGGCGTGCCAATAATTTTAAAAGCTATGTGAGATCCATTAGGACTTGTTTATAAAATTTGAGGTCATTCGGACCTTGTTTGGTAGGTCTTCTAAGAAGGTTTTCGTTTTGGTTGTCAGCAAAGTCAAAAAGAGGTTTCCGAACTCGACTTGAGTAAATGAGCTCTGATTCCAAATCTGAAAGTTGCATTATGTTCTTATGCTCATTTTTAACATGTGAAAACTTTCAGAAGTAAAATTGAGGTCGTTCGGATAGTTTCCACTAATACCCAGAAAGTCAAGAAATCAACTTCTTCCCGTGGGACTCACATTTTGAGTTAAGGATATCTGTTTCAAGATCTGTCTTGACGAACATGTCACAAAGTATTATATGACTTTGTACAAAATTTGAGGTCATTCCAAGCCTTGTAGGGTCATATTCGGATGCAAATCGCAGCACAAGCGGGTGCTAGTGTAAAATTCTGCACCTTCTGGGCAGTGTTGCGCGATTGCGCGTGTGGGGGTGCATGGGGACGCATTTTTGCTTCCCCAAAGCGCGATCACGCACTTGGAAGCGTGACCGCGAAGAATGGTTGACTCGTGGGCGCCAGGGGTGGCGCGAAAGCGTCGGTTTCTATGTATAAAAGACTCATGTCGGCTTATTTTGTCTCTAATTCTTTTCTAGTTAAATCCAATCATTTCCAAAATTATTTCTTGGGACCAATTCACTCCAATTTTTCAGGTAATGATTCTAATTCAAATCTTAACGTTAATTCAATTATTAAAGTGGGAATTCATGAATTGGGTTAAAGGGAATTAGGGTTAGAACCCTAAACTTATGAAATTGGGGAAAGTGGTCGAATTGAACTTGCCAATGTAATTCAATAGTATATTTAGACTCGTGAGAGTATAAGGAGTCCGAAAATATAATGTTTGTGGGAGTCCGACTAAGCCCCGGCCCTGGGGCATTTTCGTAATTTTCTTCTATATCCGGCTAATAACTAAAGAATCAGTTTGTGAGCGCTTATATAAGCAATTTCTCTTCTTTCGCTTAGAGGAAAGTGGTTCACGAGACGTCAGGAAGGAAAGGAGTTCGTTCAATAGTCAATTTGGCTCGAAATTAAAAGGTAAGTGGTTTCATCCTATTCTTTGGCAGCCTTCGGCCCATAGGATGACCTACCCACGTGTTTCTTGCGTGCGTAGCTGCCGTATGGTGTACTTAATGCGCCATTATTCTATTTGCTTATTATCTTAAGGTGTCGTACTGATGTGTGACTTGTTGCTTTGTATCTTTGTATTACGTGCCACTAAGATGTGTTGACTTGCATTAGCCTCGTTGTCGAGCAAAGAGTATAAGCTTTCTACTGCATATAGGAATATTATGTGCTAGATTTGGTGTGTAAATGCTATATTGAGGGAAAAATTATCGTTATCCCAGTGGTATCTGTTGATAGATCTTTAATTTAGCAATTCGTTGCGAGTGAGGGTTAAATTGTGATTATGGACATCAATTGAGGAATAGAGAAGCCTTATTAAGTTATGAATCTTGAAATATCATCTGATTAAGCAATGAAAGACTTGTGTTGGTAATAGTTATGAATATATACTGATATTGAAATATCACCTTATGTAAATCTTCATACGCTATGGATTTCGTATACACCATATCTATATCTTCATACGGTATGGATTTCGTATCATCGTTACGCTATGGATTTTGTATCATCGATATGCTATGGATTTCATATCACCAATGCACTCTAGAGTTCGCATCGTAAGTGCACCATAGAGTTTGCACCCCTGATAGCGCGATGGATTTCGCATCAGGTTAAATATCCCGGAGTGCGAAAGAGTCTGCCCCGGGATAGAATTCAGGCACATGTGACCCTGTGGCACTATACTGCATTCATACTATGTTATGATAAAGATTGTTGTATGATACCTGATTATTATTCTAGGTCTTTGGTGTGCTCGATATATGAGATTAATCTGTTTGTTTGTCTCTTACTTATTGTTTCCCTTGGTTAGCTAGTTGGTCCTTGGTATAGATATTATTGCTTGATACATGAGTTCATGAGGGGATAGGGTGTTGGTGTTATATGAGTAATGGAAGGTGGATAGTGAGCTACACGTGTATGTTTATGTCTTCAGGAATGTATTGGTTGATTAGTATAAGTGTTGCATTTTACAGTCATTACGTTATTACTATTTTTTAGTTTCTTGTCTTCCCGGCTAGCTTACCTGTTTCTGTGAGGTAGCTAGCTAGCCCCCACTTACGGAGTCCTTTCGATTCACTCTCTATTTGTTTCTTGTCTATTTATTTCGTTTCGGCAGGTTCGCTCCAGGATTGAGTTCGCCAACGTGATTGAGGAGCGAAGACAACCCCAGCTGTCAAAATGAGCCAGATTTTGTTCAGAATGGCCACCAGCTTAGGTTCTATTATATCAGTTGTATTTTACTCCCGTCGAGAGATGTACATTTTTTTCTTGTATTCTTAGATGTCTGGTCTGAATAGCAATAAACCTAGTATACTGGGTAGGCAGCTGTATCTCTTTCGGAACGGCTTTTTTAAATACATGTATATATTAGTATGTCTTTTAGATTATTCGATGTTTGTCTCAAGTTAGTTTTTATCCATTTCATTAACTCGGTGATAAGGGTTCGCCCGACGGGTCTAGAGAAGGATGTCGGGTGCCCGCACGGCCTTGTCAAAAATTCAGGTCATGTCAAAGGGTTTCTTTTTAGGGAGGATTACCAAAACAGTGAGTCAACTCCCTCCCCTTACTTTTGATTAGCCCTTACTTTTTATAGCCAGTATACACAAAAACGAATATACAGTTTGTACAAATGATAGCATATGTATACATATGGTAGCCTCACGTATACACAGTATTTACACTAAAAAATATGATGTATACAGTCAAATTTATCGGGTATACACAATGTATATACTTATTTTTTTCAGTTATTTTTAGCGTATACATACTTTTTTTACAGTGTGTATATTGTTTAATAGAATAAAATTTGAATATATCTATTTTTCCAAACAAAAAAAAAATAGGAAAAAGCTCGACGGAGCAGCAGTCCCCATCGCGGGAGCAGTGGTCCCCACCGCCGGAGCACCAGTAGCAGGGACAGAACACAGTAGCAACGGGAAACACAGCAGCAACGGGAAAAATACTACAGTAGTGCCTTCCATATTGATCGGTTCTTTATACTTCATAAGTGCCTTCCATACTAGATAAAGTTATAACCATAATATATTAATAATCTGACTTATTGTGATAAAATTTGAACAAAACGCGAATTTGAGTTGGAATTTAATCTAATCTAAAGAAGAATATCTATTAAGAATAGGGATCTCAACAAGTAGTTCAATACAAAATAAAATTCAATATTTTATAATAGAATTCAGCGTGATTTTTTTATCAATAATTAGGCTTAAAAAATTAAAATTCGACTTATTAACAAAATTATATCTCCCATACTCGATAAATTATATATTTAAAACTTCTTTCTAAAATTCGTTTGCATAATAAAATTCTAATAGTATTTATCTAGGTCCTATTATGTTGAAGTTGTGAAGTCACATCAATTCCAAATTCCAAATTAATAAGAACACTTAATCACCACTACTACTACAATTTAAAGTATATCATTCAATAAATATCGTTTGGAGGGGAGTTATGGGATTTGACATTGGTACATTAGAGATATAAAGTGTTCGTTTTCTGATAAAAGGTAATAGTTGCTAGAGATTTTCCCGTAAAAAATTTCAATTATACATATTCACCTAGAGTTAGAAAGTTTAAGATAAAAATATGTTACTTGAACTAATTTAATTTGGACTTAAATTTTTTATCAGTTTATCACAATCGAAGTAATAAATCTTAAAAATATAACAATAACTTTGAGATCAATCAATGATTTATTCTCATTTTTTAGTACTTGCAACTATGTTTTTCCTCCCTAAACTTTTGACTTTAACTTAGGTCTTACCCATATATACATTTCTCATATACTTTACAAAATGAATATTGTATTGATCTCTCCCCAACTAACTACAACTACAAGATAGCTCTACTATAGATAGCTCCTTAAATATGACTACTATGCTAGCTACAAACTCTGTTACTAGAGTGCCTTCTATGCAGGCCTTTCCTGTTTTCTACTTAGTTTGTTTTAATATATAATAAGTATCTTTCTTACCAAAAAAAAAAAAAAAATTACAACTACAAGACATACAAATAGTTTTCATAATACTTAATATCTGTTTAGGTGAATATAATTTTTGAAATTTATGTAATAAAAGAGCATAATATTTGTGTGGTAATAAAATTTTTTTTTATAGGTGAATTAGATAATTTAAAATAAAATTGTAAATATAGAAAGCTAAGATCTCCGGTTTTTGGTTTCTTGTATATGTGTTTTCAATAGGGGTCTAATAAAGTAAAAATATATAAGATTTTTATGCTTCGGAATTCAAATTTTGTAGCCATGTCCGCCTCTGCTTCAGTCCCTGCAATAAAATAATTTAGTGTTAGTGGTAGTGGGAAGACTTTTCATATAGCCTTGAGTCAAATCTTCACAACGATTCCTGAAATCCCCTCCGAAGCCGCCGACCCCAATATTTAATCAAGTTTATCACATATTTACTGAAGCTGTCAAAAGGTGCTTATTTTAATAAAAATATTATTTTTTTAAATACGTAATGTCCAAAATAAGTACTATGTGTTTGCCAAATCATTAAAAAAGTACTTTTTAATAATCTTTACAAAAAGTGATTTTTAGTGTAAGGTTGATTAGTAAAACAATACAATATTAAGGTTCATTTTGTGAATTAAATGTAGAATAGAATTATGTTTTTAATGAAAGGCTTAAATTCAGTTTTTTATATTCATTCAGTTGAAATGTAAACTATAATGTAAAAATATATTTTAAGGTATTAATTAATAGGTATAAAGATAAAACAAAATAGGGAAGCAGAGAATAAAAGTTTGTTTTATTTGAGAGATATATTGCTTTAAATAATAAGAAACAATATATTAAATAAATATTTTGGTAAGCATATACTTGTCTTAAAAAATTAATAAACTACTTTTTCTTCTGAGAAGAATTAGAAACATGTAGTTTCTCCCAAGATCCAACAACAGAAAAATTGGTTCTGCTTCTTCAAAGTATTTTTATTTATTTTTTTTGACCAAACACGTTATTTTTTCTCAAAAGTGTTCATTAGAAAAATAAGTACTTTTGACTTCACATAAGTTTGGCCAAACAAACTATAATTTATAATCCAACCATTTAATGGTGGCACCCTCATACATTTCCTTGGTGCTCACTATAGAATGGTTCATGCTATTGTAATCTCTTTTTTGTTTTGTTTTAATTTATATGACATTATTTTTATAATAAGCCACAAAACCATTATAGCTTTTAAAATTTGAAGATAATTAACTTTAATTTTTTTTTATAATTTTACAAATATTATAGAACTTTAATTAGGCAACAAGTTTCAATAGCTTTATGGTCATAAAAATATTAAGATACTTTTGTAACCATAAAAATTTTAAAAAAAAATCATTTCTTTTTGAAATTTTATGTCTATTCAAAACGCACATATAGCAGTTAAATTCTGTAACTTTATATTCCTGAAATACCCTCCGTAGCCGCCTTCAACAGTTTTGGCGTTAAGATATTTTATTCATTCATCTAGGTGCTGTGTTACAAGTTGATATTTAAGTTCATTTGAAGTATAAACGGAGCTTAATTGGTTATATATCTGCTGCTTTTTTTTTTGGGAGAATTACACAAATATACAACCCTAATACCAAATTTACAAAAAATACTAATACTATACCCTTTTACAAAATATACCAATACTTTTTTTACAAATCATATACAATTTTCAACAAAACAAGAGAAATGAAGTTTTCTTCCTCCCAAAGCCCACTGCTCCAGATTCAGCATTACTGCAGCCTGCCAGTCGCCGGCGGTCAGTCGCCGGCCGCCGGTGGCAGGTGGCCGGAATTTTTTTTTTTTTTTTAAAATCTGAAAAAAGTTGTAGGTGCATAAACATACAAAAATACAATTTCATACTTAAAAAAGCATTTGATTTGATCTCTAAAAATACATAAACATACATAAAAACACTTTCATATTAAAAAAAATAGATTTTGATCTATAAAAATACATAAACATACATTAAAACACTAGAAATGTATATGCATCACATATACAAATACATACATTAAAGATTTTGATACATACAAAAGTTTTATGGTCACACATACACACAAATACAGTTTATACAAAAAAAAAATATATAAATTAACATACAAAATGTGTAGATTGAAATACACATACACAAATATACAATAAATTACGTAGAGATTCAAAAAATTTAATTGTATTTATAAATCAAAACATATACATACATATTAATACAAACTTATACATAAATATACACATCAATACACATTCAAAAACAAAATAAAACATTAAAAAAAAAGAAGGAGAAGCAGATCGCCGGCGTAGAAGCTCCGGCCACCGCCATAAGTAACAGATCTGGCGCCGTCTAGAGCAGCAGCGGTAATGCCACCACTCCGGCGACGCCGCAACAACAGAGATGAACAACAGTAGCAGCGTGCAGCAAAATGCAATGTGCCTTACCGGAAAAGACACCGGCTGGTCGCCGGAGAAGGAGGAAGGGCGGGGGACAGGCGGGTGGGTGGGTGGAGTGGAGAGAAAGAGAGAGAAAATTAGGGTTTTGTGTTAGGGAGGGAAGGAAATGAAGAAAATGGTATGTATTGTAATATATTTAAAAATATCGTTATTTAGGGTAAATATTTAAAAGTATTGGTATTTTTTGTAATTTAGCTATTAGGATTGTCATCTAGTGTAAATTTTCCTTTTTTTTTTTAATAATTTTTATTTAATATTATGTTCAACAAATATATGTTTAGGTCTCTCTCTCCCTTTTTTTTCCTCTAATCATTTTGTATATAAAGAACTTCGATTTGATTTCACTAATGAAATATCTTTTAAAAATATGACTCTAGAATCCATTAGGAAATCCTGAATGTAGAGTCCATTGGGAACGTGTTGGCATAGCATTTCCCTACATCGTAAACAGTTACTTTTTATATATTTAAACACTTCTCACTCTTTCTTATTCTCAATTGTAATTAGATTCTTGAGTCTTGATTATTACTATTAAATTTATTGATATGTGCAAGTTAATTGAATTCTGTAATTTTACATTTTGAATAATGGCCCTAATTGTTCCCTTTCTCCCTACGAACATTAATCTTTCCCAAAAATTTATTCGTATAATATTATAACTACTTCCGCTATAATATATGTGAGTTTCATACATTTTTGTCGATATGAATCAAACTTTTTTTTTTTTTGGCTTCCAGAAGAAAATCTTTTATGATCTGTAAAAGTAACATACTGAATTCATTTATTATAGGGTTTTCTGGTATTGCTCATGCTTTTATGTAATACCAATGATAGTATGCCCATGCAGGATCATGGGCCCAAATTCCCAATCTCACAATGAAATATATAGGGAAAATAATATAGCAAGCTATATAAGTTTGACATAGGAAGCATCATAAGCATACGGAGGTGTTTGATCACGCTTTCAATCCGCACGCTGATATGGACATATATCTTCCAGCGTAAACAACAAGGATTTAATCAAGGATTTTTTACATAAAAGTACAAGTTTTAGAGCTTAATTACCAAACATAGCAACATTTTAGTAAAATTACCCTATATAGAGGAAAACACAAGATAATTACAAACATAGCAAAAACATAGCAATATTTTCCCATAACATACCAAACCCTTACATTCTTCCTTCTATTTCCCCCACTATCACTTTTTCTCCTCCCATTTCCCCCTATTTCATTTTTCCTCCCACCATTTCCCCCCAATTTCACTTTTACTCCTCTCATTTTCTCCAATTTCACTTTTCCTCATCCATCCTCAATGTATCTCGTTGAATCTCACTATTTCTGCACCGTATCAACTGTTTCTACACCGTATCTACCTGTTTCTGCACCGTATCAACTGTTTCTGCAGCACCGTATCTCAACTGTTTCTGCACCGTTTCAACTGTTTCTGCAGCACCGTATCTAACTATTTCTGCACCGTTTCAACTGTTTCTGCAGCACCGTATCTGCACCGTTTCAACTGTTTCTGCAGCACCGTATCTAACTATTTCTGCACCGTTTCAACTGTTTCTGCAGCACCGTATCTGCACCGTTTCAACTGTTTCTGCAGCACCGTATCTCAACTGTTTCTGCACCGTCTCAACTGTTTCTGCAGCACCGTATCAACTCCCGTTTCAGACTGTATCACCTCTGTTTTCAGACTGTATCATACTGTTTCAAAGCCGTTTCGGACTGTATCAGATTGTTTCAACAATTGTTTTAACAATATTTTATTGTATCATATTGTTTCAACGTCTTTTCACACTGTTTTAACCGCTGTTTCAAATTGTTTCAACGATGTTTCAGTTGCTCAAATGGAAAAAAATAACACGATATTAAACCCAGAAATAAAGAAAACAAAGTCAGCATATACTATGGATATCCAATAACAGCACCCAGAATCGAGGAAACAGATCCACGAGCAAAATCACTTCCTGCACCAAATTAAATCGCTAAGTATTGTAGAGTTCTACTGATGCAATCGTTTCAGCAGCACCAATAGCAAAAATCATCAATGATTTGTCAACAGTACCGAATTGTCACGGTCATATAGTGTTCACTGGAAGTCCATCCCGATATTTTCATATGAAATCATCACACCAATTTATAACAATTCCTATTCGCCAAAGAAGACTCATCGTAATCCCAGAAAATCCATCCTAAGGTTCTCGCTTTTCTGCCAATTTCCCAACCCAAAAAGGAGAAAATCATTTGGGGAAATCTTGGGTACTGTCACGTGAGGAAGCTGTGAGGTTCCGTCTAAGTAGGCCATGGTTGAATTCACTTGACTGACTGAACCTATAGTGGCTGCTCGCTGTAACAATGCTGTGGCAGAGAGCTGAGGGGGAGGGGGTACGAGTGGGGTAAAGAAAATGGGGAGATCTCTCTTGTACTTGGGGTGTTTTAATTTGAATTGTGCTTTGGGTGTTTAATTTTGTGTTTTGGGTGTTTTAATTGGGATTGGAAGAAATGTGCTATAAAAAATATTGCTATGTCTGGTAATTTTAAAAATGTTGCTATTTTTGTGTAATTAAAGGTGTATATTTGTATATATATGTAAAAAACCCTTTAATCAATTATTTAAGAGATTTTTGTCACGAGCTTAGTCTTGAACTAAGCGAATCGTGCGGCACTTGACAATTTGGTCACTATCTTACTATGCCAAGTCAGTCGAAACTACTAAGGATCACTAAGACACTGGAAATAAATGAGAGAGAATTGCCAAAAGAAGCTTTTTATTATTTGGAAGATTGCTGTTTGATTGCTTGATGGTTTACAAATGAATGACCCCTCTATTTATACTACTCACTTAGGGGCTAGTGTGCAAATAAACCCCCCTCTAGAATTATCTACAAGCTATAATACTCTAAGGCATTCCTAAGGATTTTTCCTAGCAAGTCCATAAGAATCTAGAGTATTCCCAAAGGAATATCTCCATACCTCTCTAGAATATTCCATCAAAGTGCTAGGATCCTTTCCAAGTAAGCTTCCACATGGCAAAAACATGCGCCAAATGTCGCCTACATGGCATGATGATATGATGGGTCATCACATTCTCTCCCACCTAATATTGCAACGACCGCGGCGCAATGCTGCTGCATAAACTCTCGAATCTTGTCTTTAAATTGCCACAAGTCTTCATACCATTCCCATGTGGCCTCCTCTAGTGCTTGTCCCTTCCAGTGTACAAGGAACATGGCTGTGGCCTTTTGTCCCTGTTTCCGTATGGCTTGATAGTCAATGATAGCTTCAATCTCTCATTCATGAGAAGCAGTGATAGTGATAGGAACACGACTCGACTCGCTCCTGCTCGGATCATCCTTGTCTTCGTGGTATGGCTTGAGCATGTTGGCATTGAAGACAGGATAGATCTTAAGATGTGGCGGCAACTCAAGCTTATAAGAAATCTTGCCCACCTTGGAAATGATCTTGAATGGGTCCTCGTACTTACGCATCAAGTTTTGGTGCATGCCCCGTAGTGACTTGAATTGCCTCAGGTTAAACTTCACCATTACCATGTTCCAACTTTGTAGTCTGTGGGATGCAGCTTACGATCTGCAAATTAACTTCTTCATCCTCTTAGCTGCCTTGTCCAAGTAGGACTTAGCAATGTCAAGCTTCTCCTCCCAGCCTTTGGCCATATGATAAGCCCCCAAACTCTTGCCTTCGAATGCTACAGGTAATGAATGTGGAGTTTGTGGTTGTTGGCCAGTGGCTAGCTCAAATGGCGTCCGCCTCATGGACTCGCTCCGTTGCAAGTTGTGAGAGAATTGGGCTATGTCCAAGGGTCTTGCCCAATCCTTCTGATTTGCGCTCACATAATGCCTCGGGTAGTACTCCAGCAAGGCGTTGACCCGTTCTGTCTGTCCATCTGTCTGCGGATGAAAGCTAGTTGAAAAGCGCAGCTCCGTACTAAGCATGATAAATAGCTCCCTCAAAAAATTTCCACTGAAGCGAGGGTCTCGGTCGCTGATAATGTGCCTCGGTAAGCCCCAATACTTAACCACGTTCTTGAAGAACAACTTGGCGGCTTCTTTGGCTGTGCAACTGGCTGAGGCGGGCATAAAAGCGGCATACTTCGAAAATCTGTCCATGAACACCATAATAGTGTTGTAACCGTCGGACTTCGGCAAGCATGTGATAAAGTCCATAGTCACACTCTCCCATGGACGCTCTGCAATAAGTAGTGTTTCCAAAAGTCCTCCCGGCTTCTTCTGCTCAACCTTGTCCTGTTGCCACACAAGGCAAGTCTGCACATAACACTCTATGTCATCCCGCATGCATGGCCAGTAGTAGAATGACTCAACTAAGGCCCTAGTGCGTCGTTGGCCTTGATGACTGGCCCACATAGTATCATGGCTCTCCTTTATGATGCGCCGCCTGATGTCTCCAAACTTAGGCACATAACCCTCCGTCCTGTGGTAAGCAATAGTCCATCTTCCTCCCAACAACGTCTTGTCTTGCCTTGGGTTGCTAACTCCATCAGCTGCTTGGTTGTTGGGTCATGTTGCATACCCTCCTTGATAGCCTCGAAGTCACAACTTGCTGAAGTGATGGCAGCAAGTTCGGCTTTCTGACTCAAGGCATCGGCCACAACATTGCCTTTGCCTGGCTTATACTCCTGCACATAGTCAAACTAGGCCAAGAAATCCTGCCATCTAGCCTGCTTCGGTGTGAGCTTCTTCTGCGTCTGAAAATAGCTAGTGGCCACGTTATCGTTCTTGACCACGAACTTTGACCCAAGCAAATAATGTCGCCATGTGCGTAGGCAATGCACAATAGCGGTCATCTCATTCTCTTGCATTGTGTAGTGTCGCTCCATGTCATTCAATTTGTGGATCTTGAAGGCTATAGGAAGCCTATCTTGCATCAATATACCCCCAATGGCGAAGTCCGAAGCATCTGTATGTACCTCGAACGTCTTGGAAAAGTCTGGCAAAGCTGAGATTGGTTCCTCCGTTACCTCTGCCTTAAGGCCTTCAAACTCCTGTTGGCAATGCTTCGTCCAATCCCACGGCTTATTCTTCTTCAGCAACTTAGTCAACGGTGCGGCCTTGGCTGAATAGCCACTAATGAACCGACGATATTAGTTAACAAGACAAAGGAAAGATCTCGACTCGATCACCTTAGTTGGTGCCTCCCATTCTTGGATAGCTCGTACCTTAGCCTCGTCCATGCGTAACTCAGCACTACTAATGATGTGCCCTAAGAAGTGCACCTTCGACTGGGCAAACTCGCACTTCTCCCGCTTGATGTATAGCTTATTTTCCCGCAAGACTTGGAAAACCTTCTTTAAGTGCTCCACATGCTCATCTAGAGTGTTGCTATAGATGACTATGTCGTCCAAGTAGGCCACCACGAACTGATCAAGGTAGGGATGAAAAATCTTGTTCATGAGAGTGAAAAATGTAGCAGGGGCGTTGGTTAAGCCGAAGGGCATCATCAACTACTCAAAGGCTCTGTATTTCATCACGTATGCTGTCTTTGGCTCATCGTCTTCTGCAATACGAACTTGGTAGTAGCCCTTGCGAAGATCCACCTTGGTGAAGTACTTGGCTTGTCCAAGGCTGTCGAACAAGTCAGCAATGAGCGGGATCGGGTACTTATTCTTCACTGTTACTTTATTGAGCGCCCGATAGTCTATGCATAGGTGCAATGATCAATCCTTCTTCTTCTGGAACAATACCGGTGCACCAAAGGGTGCTTTTGATGGGCGGATATAGCCAGCATCTAGTAGCTCCTTCAGTTGTTTCCTAAGCTCCTCCAACTCGGGTGGTGCTATCTGGTATGGGGAAAATGCTAGTGGCTTAGCTCTTGGATCCAACTCGATCTTGTGGTCCACCTCGCGTCTCGGAGGTAAGTGCTTAGGCAGCTCCTCGGGCATAACGTCTTTGTTTTCCTCCAGAAACTCCTCTATGCAAGGTGGAAATGTCTCTGCCTCACCACTGATGTGAACCAAACCATGCGGAAGCAAGATAAAGGAACGGAAGCGATAAAGTAAACACAAAACGAGAAAATAGGGGACGGGGAAGAACTAAAAAATAAGAAAGAACGGATAATTCAAATCAAAACATGATCGATTATCCAAGGGAGAGAATGAAACTTGAACCTAACAAGGATTCATACTAGGATGACATCCATTTGGTTCCAAGTAAATGAGTCCGTGAAGCCTCGGGCTTTCACAAGATAGGCTCGGCCTAATCTATCTCTATTCTCAACTCTCAATCCAAAACTAACTAAGGACTAAGCTTAGGATTAGGCTATTTATAGTAGCTATGCATTTACAATAATAATTGGACTAAAATGCCCTTAATTCTAATTCTGGAAAGCTGTCTGAACGATCCTTCATCGCGATCGCGCTGAACAATTTGGGACTTCATCGCGATCGCGTAGAGAGGCTCGCGATCGCGCAGTGCATCAGCTTCCCAACCTTCCGGCAAGCTCGCATCATGTCTTCTGGCCTTCTTTGACTTGAATCCTGGTTTCCAAGCTCTCTTTGAAGCGTTCTCAGTCCCGTATGTTGAGCGTAAACTCCCCACGACTTTGGATACCAATCCGGATTGCGTCATTCTCCCCTTCTTAAAAGGATCTCGTCCTCGAAATCAAGCCAACAAGACCTACAAACAAGGCAAAGGCAAACGAACTTCCTACTTCAAGAGTAGGTTAGTGCCCAAAAGTGTGGAAAACACACTCTTATGGTAGAGCCAAGCATCAATGTCAATTAAAAAGCTTATATCCCTAAAGGAAACAATAACTTCTTGGCTCAACAAAGAACTGCATCCAACACTAGAATAAGCAACGAGATCAAAAGGGCATAAAACATGCAGGATGTAGCAATCAAACCCCTTACGAGCCCTACACTCATGACCAACATACCAAGCCTTCATTGCATTTTTATCACAAGGTGACATCATGGCTTTGGCATGCTTAACACTCAAGGTGTGATCAACACAGGGAATAGAACACTCAAAATAGTTCGAGCAACAACTAGCATCAAGGATTCCACTCCCCTTCTTAAGAGCACTCTCACACACACCAAGAGATAGCTTCTCACCTCCAAAATCACCTCCAAGACAATCCTCCTCACTAGATAAGCTCTCAAGGGAGGTCTCAAATAATGGATTATCTATAGAGTTAAGCTTCCCATACCATGGAAGTTCAAGCTCACACTCTCCTCTAGTTGAATGCACATCACCACCTATTTCAAAATCCCCTTCAAACATAGGGTCAGTGAAGACAAGTTCACCTCCCATCAAAGGTGAGGCATCCAAACTAGAATCATCATCCACACTTGAGGAGTCATCGAATACAATTCGATCCATCTCATCCACTAAGGACTCCTCAAGGTTACTATCAACCTCACTACAACACATAGATCCACAATATGCAATGGCATCCATAATGGTATGATCATACAACTCATTTTCCCCTTTATCAAAGATTGGTGGGGTGTCATAACAAGGGTCGCAAGCAAGGTCAACTACAACATCTTCACTAAAGAGAGGTTCAATGAAAATCGAGCTCACATCATGATGTGGCTTTTCAACCCTCTCAACTAGTGGTTCACATTCACACACAAGTTGACCATTTGACTCTACACTAGTTGCAAACACATTGTAATCATACAAATCACCAACTAGCATAGAGTTTTCACAAACAATATCACAAGACAAGGAAGCATCATGCTCATGGGAAGAAGGACTAATACATACCTTTGAGTGGCCATCTTACTCACTCAATGCACTTGAAGTGTCATGGGTAGTACCTCCAACTTGGAGCACACATTCTAGACCTTCTTCACCTTGCCCTTCCACATTGGAACATGATTGAGGCTCCATTGGTTTGCCTTCAAGAGTACCTACACAAGAGCTCACACAAGTAGAAGAAAAAGATAAAGGGTTAGGGTTAGAATAAGGGGTGTCCTCACTCTTAATGATTCTTTTTGCCTCTTTCTTTTCCCTCATTTTCTTTTCAAGGTCGGGTGCAGATTCGGGTGGTGACATCCCACTCACTTCACTCAACACATCCTCTCCTTTTTCCACTCAAGGAATGTCACCGGTCACTCCCTTACTCCTCTCAATCTTTTGTCTCTCAAATTCGGGTGGATTGGGATGAGGCCCAAGAATACCCATAGCCGGAGTAGGTGGACTTTTAACATCAACCCGGAGTCTAGGACTTAGAAACTCATCACTTGAAGTCTCCTTCTTCTTCGTTGGTGAACCACTTGACCTTGAAGCTTGTGATTTCGGGTTCTCCTTGTTGACACTTGTCAACTCCTTTCTAGCACTTGTCTTTCTTCCTTTATCTAGTATTCCAAAATAAAATTCTTTTGACTTTCATTGGAGGGGTGGCGACAAGACAAAACTTTTGGTCCCGTAAAGTGAAAGCGTGCTTCCAAAACTTCTCACTATACTTGACATTTCTAGCAAGCTTTCATGGTTTTCCCAACAACAAGTGACAACCTTTTATAGGCATCACATCACATAGTACTTCATCATGATAATTGCCAATTTTGAACTTTGCCCACACTTGTTGTGAATGACCACAAACCCATCTCCATTCAACCAAGGCCACATATAGGGGAAGGGATGACTACAAGTTTCCAACTCTAATTGTTCAACCATAGAAACACTTGCAACATTAGTATGGCTCTTATAATCAATGATCATGGCACAACCAAACCCTCCAACCTTACAAATTGTGTGGAAGAAGTTCTTTCTTTCTTCAAAAATTGCTCCACACAAACTTCATCACACTCATGGTTGTCTACAAAATGATTCCGTCTAAACATAGTTCTCAAAGCATTGTTAGTCCAAGACAAATCATTTATAGTACATGTAGCACCTTTTCCCACGCTAGGCCTCAAGTTGCCTTTCACATAAGAATTAGAGACATTAAACCTTTTAGAACAATTAGAAGATATAGACTCACTTTTTCTCATGGGGTAATTACCACTTCTCCTCAAATCGATAGAAAGACCACTACTACTCTCTCGTTTACTTTTAGAAACACAAAGAGAAGATGCAATTGAACAATCTCTATAATAATCTTCATCATCAATTCTCTCTATGTCACTATCTACATTTTCATGTTCATCACAAGAAGAGTAAGTAGGAATATTGTACCTTGAAGCGTCACTATCACCATTTCCAAGACTAGAAGCATAGGAGTTTTCATGGTCACGATCATCCTCATAAGCCTCGTAGCCTCCATGAGCTTTCTGATCACCATAGTGACTCACTTCATCTTCATAAGAGCCATAGTTCCCCGAATCATCATAGTAGCTCCCACCATCATCATAGGAACCATAGTCTCCACAATCATCGTAGAAATACCCATCATCACCATCATAGGAGCCATAGTCTCCATCATCTCTACATGAACTATACCCTCTACAATCATCATCCGACGCCATATCTATAACAAATAAGAGCAAAGGGCCTCACAAGTTCACTCCCTCACGTGTATCACTCAAGTAATGTTCACTCAATTTTCTTTCCACTCGTGTATATACTCAAGGTCTTTGGCTTTTATGACCACACTCTATTGTTCTCACCACTCTTAGCCTTTTTCCTCTTAAAGATAGCCTTATCCCCTTTATAGGAACCAAAATGAGAAGATCAACAACTAGCACGTCCAAGTATAGGTTCGGAATAGAGTTTATAAGACACCAAGGAACAAATAAGGACACACAAGCGGACTAGGAACAAAGAAAACAAGCAATGAAACCAAAAGAGAGAAGTTACAAGACTACTAAGGAAGTGACACAAGAAAGACTCGAATCGAATTGGCACTAAATGGATTCAGAATTGGATGGAATTTTGTTTGTGATCTAGATACTCACCATATTTGATGATACAATTGGAGTTTTGGTGATTGGAAACTGTTCGGAAGCTGTTGCGAACATTCTGTCCCAAAACTGGAATTCTGAAAAAATGTTGTTCTTCGCTATCGCGTACAGATGGGCGCGTTCGAGCAGAGCAAATAATTCCCAAGATTAATTTTTCTCTTCGCTATCGCGCTTGACTCTTCGATTCAACTTATTTTTCAATTCCCAAGGTACCCAAAGTTGTATAATGTGTCTTCCAACAAACCCCGATGAATTTAACTTCCAAGCAAACAATCAAACTCAAGAATCAATGTCTTCATGCTCAAGAACAAGGGTTTAAAAAATGGAGACTTTAATTTTCAAATTTTCAATCCGTATCACCAAATCGTGATATAAGGGTACTAAATCAATGGGAAAATAATATAGATCAATCCCCAATACTTTTCAATAGATGGGGAATTCGTTTCACAACACGAATTTCAATTTTTCATCTTTTTTTTTAATTTTTTTTTATAAGAACAATAACAATAAGAACACGAATCTAAAGACACAATGAACAAGGAACGTGGATTCGTAAGAACGAAACACGAGCCTTGCTCTGATACCAAATGATATGAACCAAACCACGCGGAAGCAAGATAAAGGAACGGAAGCGATCAAGTAAACACACAACGAGAAAATAGGGGACGGGGATGAACAGAAAAAGAAGAAAGAATGGATAATTCAAATCGAAACATGATCGATTATCCAAGGGAGAGAATGAAACTTGAACCTAACAAGGATTCATACAAGGATGACATCCATTCAGTTCCAAGTAAAGGAGTCCGTGAAGCCTCGGGCTTTCACAAGATAGGCTCGGCCTAATCTATCTCTATTCTCAACTCTCAATCCAAAACTAACTAAGGACTAAGCTTAGGATTAGGCTATTTATAGTAGCTATGCATTTACAATAATAATTGGACTAAAATGCCCTTAATTCTAATTTTGGAAAGCTGTCTGAAATATCCTTCATCGCGATCGCGCAGAATAATTTGGGACTTCATCGCGATCGCGCAGAGAGGCTCGCGGTCGGGCAGTGCATAAGTTTCCCAGCCTTCTTGCAAGCTCGCATCTTGGTCTTCTGGCCTTCTTTGACTTAAATCCTGGTTTCCAAGCTCTCTTTGAAGCGTTCTAAGTCCCGCATGTTGAGCGTAAACTCCCCACAGCTTTGGATATCAATCTGGATTGCATCAACCATCGTCATTCTCTAAGCTTGCAAGGGTTGGTATGAATGTTGGCTCCCCCTTCTTGAGCCCCTTGACAAGATGCATAGCTGAAAGTTCGGTCTGACCTTTTCCCTACAGCATAGTCACTGTCGGCACCATGCAACATCTTTCCCGCTCCATGACCAAGAGACGTTAGAGATAAGGATCGATCACAGTATGAAAATGTTGGAAGAACTCTTGTCCAAGTATGATGTCAAAGATATCCATAGGTGCAACGGTGAAGGTTGTCATACCTTGCCAACTGCCCAACTTTAAACTAACATCATTGGCTACACCGCATACCTTTGTCGGCTCGGCATTGACTGTCTTGAGGCGGGTATTGCTTGGGGCAAGCTTCATCCCTAATCTCTTTGATGCGGCCTCGGTCGTGAAGTTGTTTGTTGCTCCAATGTCGACCATAGCACGAGCGGGCTTGTTAATAGTGAGATCCACGTACTGAGTGCTATACTCATTGGCCTTATTAGCTTGCCTCGTGACAGCTTCACATAGTCCGATCGTACCCAATTGTGTTGTGCCCGAACTATCTCCTTGTTCTTGCTCATTTCGCTCTCGCACTATGGCACTGAGACTCTTTAGGTCCGGACAATTCCTAAAGCCATGCGGCCCTCCACATAAGTAGCATCCTTTCTTCTCAGCCAAAATGCCTTTTTCTCGGCATAACTCTGACGTCCACCCTTCTTTCCATCAGACTTGTTAGCGTCTTGAGTCTTAGGGTGTTGATGTTGAGTCTCCTTGCCTCTACCACGGTCTCCCCCACCTTTGGCAGGGCTACCCTTGTACTTCTTGCCCTTGCTTTTGTCATGCCTGAAGTCCATCAAAGACTCAGCCTCAACCATGGCTAGATCTATGTTGGTGACTTGTCGGCGTTGCAACTCCTGCTTAGCCCAATTTTGCAACCCATCCATGAAGTGGAATAACAAGTCATCACTAGTAAGGTTGGGAATTTGAAACATGAGGGTGGTGTACTCTTTCACGTAGTCTCGAATACTACCTGTCTGTTTCAACTACATAAACTTGCTCCTTGCCTTGTACACGAAATTGTTGGGGAAGAACTGTCGCTTGAACTCCACCTTGAACGGCTCCCACGTGCTAATGGTGCACAAGCCTTTTTCGATGTCAGTTGTCTTCTTTCTCCACCAAAGCATGGCAGTTTCCGAGAGGTATAACACAACAGTGTTGATTTTGACCTCTTCGTCCATCACTTTGCCATGCCTAAAGTAGTTCTCCAAGTGCCAAAGAAAGTTCTCCACCTCTTGCGCGTCAGGAACCCCCTTGAACACCGATGGCTTAGGAGTCTCAAGCTTAGCCTCCCTCGTCACAACTACATTGCTGGCTGTCTCGGTCACACCAGCATCGACCTGCTCCTCGAGCGCCTCCATCTTTGTCTTCATGGCATCGATGGTGCTCAGTGCGTCCATGAGCCTGCACTCTAAGGTAGTGATGGTCTGTTTTAGCTCAAACTCGGCTTGCTTACGTCCCTCCAACTCCTTCTGGACGTCCTCAATCTCATCAAGGGTGTGCCTCTCAAGAGTGTCGAAAGCGCCTTCTAGTTTTCCCAAAAGTTGGTCAATGATGTCCATAGCTTCCATCCCCGCTTCGACCTTCAAGATCCACTCCTTCCCGGGCATGAGGTCCTCATCTTCCTCCTCGGTGGTTGGTGGGTCGGGGGATATAGCTCTTTTGCTTGGAATGACACTAGACGATCCTTCCTTACTCTGGTTGGCATTTCTCTTTCTACTTCGCCCTTTCTTGGTGGCGGACTCCCGAACGACATTGGTTGGAATGTTGGCAATGTTGAGTTGGTTGTTAGTTTCCTCCACGTTGGCCATTCCCTCAGTCACAACCTTCGCTCTGATACCACCATGTCACGACCTTAGTCTTGAACTAAGCGAATCGTGCGACACTTAGACACTTTGGTCACTATCTTAGTATGCAAAGTCAGCCTAAACTACTAAGGATCGCTAAGAGAATGGAAATGAACAAGAGAAAATTGCCAAAGGAAGCTTTTTATTATTTGGAAGATTGTTGTTTGATTGCTTGATGGTTTTCAAATGAATGACCCCTCTATTTATACTAATCCTCCACATTTACAAATAGACCCCCTCTAAAATTATCTATAAGCTAGAATATTCTAAGGCATTCTTAAGGATTCTGCCTAGCAAGTCCATAAGGATCTAGAGTATTCCCAAGGAAATATCTCCATACCTCTCTAAAATATTCCATCAAAGTGCTAGGCTCCTTTCCAAGTAAGCTTCCACATGGCAAAAACATGCGCCAAATAACACCTACGTGGCATGATGGCATGGCGGGTCATCACATCTATCTATATCTATATCTATATATCTACTAATTGAGAAATATAGAAGAGTGATGTGGCATAGTTGTTTGGCCAAGAATCACTCATTTTGGCCTCTTTTCACCATTTCTCATTCACTCATTCAACTCAGCTCATTTTGTCACTTCCTCATTTGTATTTTTGTTTTCTGTTTATTTTTTCTAATTAATATCAATTAATCTTCTCCATTCATAACTGAAGGATAGCTGTACGTCATTTATATTTCATTTCAATTTGATTCCTTCCAATCAATCTCATTTAATCTTCTTCATACATAACGGAAAGAAATTTGTGGTAGAGGTATGTAATTATATTACTTTATTTTCCCTACCCCTATTTAAGTCACTAATTAAAGTCCTAAATTAAATTGATGAACCTGCAAATGAGGATATGTATGATCTTTCTGAAAACTATATAAAGAGAGACATTTGTGGTACGATATATACACATTTCGCATAAGCAATTCAAATTTTTACTCTTCCGGCTCACTGTTTAAGACAACATTTCTTACAATATATACTCTGCAGCTTTTTTTAGGAAAAGGTAACATTTGACACTTGCAATGCATTTTGTTCCTGATATTTATTCTTTATTCGAGTTTAATACTAACTCAAGAGAGTTCGTAATTTCTTATTGGTTTCTTTTGTAGCATGGCTGGTAAGTTTTGCACTCATTTTCATTTTTTGAAGAGGTGATCGATGAGAGTGGCAGTGTGCTAAGACAATAAAAAAAAGGTTAAAGATGAAGGAGATTTGTTCTATTCTTTATTTGTGATTGAATGGTGTACTTTTGGAGAATAGATATGTGATGAGTTTGTGATTTTATGGATTGATGAGGTGGTTGAGAGTTGATTATGATAACTAAGTGGATTAGAATTAGTGTACAGAGAAAAAATCTCTGCAGACTGCAATGTTTAAGAAAATAGAAAATCTAGGTCATTCTTTTATATGAAAAATGGATCTCACTTATACTTTTGCACTTTGCTAAGTTTATGGGGAAAAGGGGTTTTGAGTTTTGTTTTACTTTTTTTAGTCTTTTTTCAGTTATTAAGTACATATCATTTTTCACGTTTCTTCTCATTTCCTCAGATACTCATATCTTTTGTTCTTTTCCCCTATTTATAAGCGTACATACAATTGTGGGAAACAAAGACAAAATCAAGAAATTAGGAAAGGAATGGAGAAAGAAATGGAAGGAAACACTTTATTGCAGGGCTTCCAATAAGGGGAACTCTTGACCAGTTAAAACTTGAAATGTTGGCTAACTTTTGGTTAAGGCAATGATAGACACAAGAAAGCTACACGATATTTTTTAACACTCTATGCGTATTCTTTTTAGAGAAAGGCTTTGGGTTCTTTTACTACAAGATATTTCTCAAGACACTTTCAAGAACATTTCAACGTTTTAGTATGAAGTTAACCCAAGGGAGAAGAAGAAATGAAAGAAAACATAATAGAGGATAGATGGGAGGCAATGTGAATTTCTGAAATAGAGGTTTTGGAATAAAAGGAAAGTTCTCTCCTCTATCTTGTATAAATTTACAAACGAAATTATTTCTAAATTTATTGATGTAAAATAGATGTCTTCTACATCCGCGCGAGCGCGGATTAGTTAACTAGTTTTTACACTAAAAGAAAAATAGAAGACGTAAATTATCAAAAATGATTCATATTTTCGAATCTTACCCGACCTGTCACCCTTTTATCAAGATAGCAGTGTGCCGCAAGTTTATAGAAGTTTGTACAATTTTATACAAGTTTATACACGTGTATAAAATTGTATAAATTTGTATAAGTGTGTATATGTGAGCGAATAAATCTGTATATTAAGGATGTTTATATAAATTTTTACTTTTTCTGTGTATATTTTTGTATTTCTCTCATTGCTATGCATTTATCTATGTTTATTCATATATAATTTATTTTTTTGGATGGAAATTTGTATGTCTAAACTTGTCCAAAGCAATGATATAGACAAAATCAACAACATAACTTCAGTAAAATACAAAAAAGTAACGACAACACTGGCGGAGAAGGTGTCTGCTGGCGGCTCAGTGGCAGGAGAGGGGGAGATTTCGTAGTTAGGGTATTTTTTTTGGAAGGAGTGCTAAAATTTATAATTTTAGGGATGTGTGCTATGCATGAAAAAAAACTATGGCGTGCTGTTTGTAATTTTGGGTAGTGGGGCTGCCTATTTCTGAAAATTTCTCATTATTTAAGGGACACTTACAAAAATACTCACAAAACCTAAAATAATTGCAGCCACTACCCACTACTTTCAAATATTACCCGACGTACTCACTAAACTATTTACCCACTCTACTCATCCAGACTTGTATACCATAGTTTATGCAGTATACCATAAAGGTATACACATATAAAGTATAACAAAGGTATACAGTAATAAATGACCTCCAAACTTTTATACCATAATTTATGCAGTATACCTTAAAGGTATACACCTATAAGGCATAACAAAGGTATACAATAATAAATGGGTATTTTAACGGTAGAAATTGGGATATTAGACATCGTTATAATAAGTTAAATTGATAGTTTAAAGGGCAATTGGACCCTGATAATGAATTGACTATACATTCGTACTCAGGGAGTTATGGGCAACCCGTAAATATAATTTATTTAGAGTTTAGTTATGTGACTTTGAACCATGTACATAGGCTTGGCCGGCGAATCGCGTATGGGAATAGGGTATCAGGTTCCTAACTGGATTGCCCTAAGATATAAGGAATGAAGCCTTTAGCCTTATTTGATATATTTTTCTGCTTATTGAATAGAGCGGGATCATTTGACAGTAAGTCTAAAAGATAAAGCGGTTGTTGAGTAGCACTTTGGAATAAGGTAAATGATTATATCCATTTCTTTGGAGGCCCTTGGCCTTGTGGATATTCTACCACGTGTTCCTTACGTGTGTAGCTATCGATAGGCGTACTCGTTACGCCTTAGCTTTGATTTACATTGTATATTATATGTTATGTCATGTTGTTGGTATTGCATTGAGCATTTTACTTTATTTTTGAGCTGAACATATACTTCCCGGTAGTCGATGAGAGTCCCGCGCCTGTAGTCTGATCTGAAAACCTCTACACCTATATATTCTTGGTAGTTAGTTGTATTATTCAGACATGTTGTGTATATGTCTACCCTTGAGAGTTATTTTGTTTTGTTAAGGTTAGGTTGAATTTTACTTTCAGGATAATTCTACGCCATTTATATCGATTCAGTCAATAGGGTTCGCCCGACAAGTCTAAGGGAGGTGGTCAGGTGCCCGCACGGCCAAGCCGAGAATTCGGGTCGTGTCACTATATGACTTTCTATTTAATGAATAACCAACAAATACTCCCTCATCACTTCTAGGATCAAACTTTCCTAAGGCATCTTTTCTATTATTGTGAATAAAGCATTTACAGCCAAAAGCCCTAAGATGTATGTGAAATGTTAGGTTTTCTTCCTTTATGTAATTCATAGGGGGTGTTTTCAAACAATGGTCTTGTCATGCATCTATTTATTATATAGCTAGCAGTATTTATAGCCTCAGCCCAAAAACTTTGTGGTAGGTTTCCAGATAACAACATGGTTCTAGCCATATCTTCTAAGGTCCTATTTTTTCTTTCAACTACTCCATTTTGTTGTGGAGTTCTAGGTGATGAGAATGATCAATACCATTTTCATTACAGAAGTTAAAGAACATCTGATTTTCAAATTCAGTACCATGATCTGACCTAATAGAAACAATGTGACTATCTAGAGTTCTTTGAGCTTTCTTAGCAAATATTGAAAATGCATTAAATGTTTCTTCCTTAGATGCAAGAAAAATAGTCTATGTAAATATAGAGTAATCATCAACTAGTACCATAACATATTTCTTACCCCACAGCTCATTGTTCTCATTGGTCCATAAAGATCCATATGGACCAGCTCCAAAGGTTTGGTAGTACTAACCCGTTTCTTAGGTTTAAACGAAGACTTTACCTGCTTCTCCCTAGCACAAGCCTCACAAACTCTTTCTTCCTTGAACTTAATGTTAGGAATACCAATCACCAAGTCTTTAGAGACAAGTTTGTTCAACTGTGAAAGACTAGCATGACCAAGTCTTTTGTGCCATAGGAAGGGATCATTTTGCATCACACTTAGACAACTCATGCTACCATCAGCTAGTGACAATAGGTCTACTTTATAAATGTTTCCATGCCTATTTCCCTTTCCAATGCCAATAATTTCCCCTTTCTTACCATTACCGAAGGAAACAATTCCTCCTTGATAAGCTGAGAGTGAAAGAAACAGTTCTTTGTGTCCTATCATGTGCCTTGAGAAACCACTGTCCATGTACCATTTGTGATTCCTCACCTTCACTCTAGCCTGCAAAAGAAAACTAGGGGTCAATTTTAAGAACCCAAACTAGCTCTGAGAAAAATGATGTTTTCTTTGTGTGAACCCAATCTTTTTTAGCCCAGAATGGTAATGCTTTCTTTGTGTGAACAATTTTCTTAGCCACATGTTTTTGAACAGGTTTATAGGACATGTTCCTTTGTGTAGCTTTTGCTAAAGATTGACAATTTATTTTTTAGTGATCAGTGTTCTCACAGTGTGTGCATAGCCAATTTTCAGAAAGAGTTAGATACTTACTCCTTCGATCCCATTTGGGCAATATTGAGATTTCTTAAACGCAATACCTTTTCTATTATTACTCTGATTTTTGTGTAACCATTCTAGTGCCTTAGAGGACTTATTCCATTTGACAGTTTTGTTCAATTCCTCTTTATTTTAAAGTCCTTTTTCCAAAGATCTTATCTTTTAATCTTTCTTAAATAGTTCATCAACTATCACTTTCAATTTCTCTTTAGCAACAAGCTGATGAGAATTAGCACTGCCTTTACCTTTTTCAACTGTTCTAGTTACTAAATTCACATTATGTAATTCCTGAACAGTTGATTCAAGTTTGAGGATCTGTTCCTTTAGCATGCTATTTTTCCTTTTCAAAGTGTCAATTTTTACTACCATTTTCTTGTATTCAGTTCCTAAAGTTTCAATTTCATCATGCAGTTGATCTTTAACATTACTTAGAGATTTACGCTCATTTAACACAGTATGAAACACTTAATTTCTCTCTAGTCATGCACTTTACATCATTTTTATGTATACAAACAAATACCTCAACATCTTCTTCATTGTCTGAATCTTCAAGAGCCATTAGAGTAAGCTCATCATCTAAATCATCATCAAACTGCTCATCATCACTATCTTGCCAATAAGCAATCATGGCTTTTGGAGATTATCTTTTCTTACAGACCTGCTCCTTATCCTTTCTTCTTCTTTCAACATGCTTCTTTCTCCATTATTCTTCCATAATTGGGCATTTGCTGATATAGTTCTCCATGCTTCTACATTTAAAGCATTCTCCACCTTGTTTCATGTTCGAAGACCTACCCTGTCTACTAGCCCCTTTTTTCTTATTCATGAATCTTTGGACACTTCTAGCTATCAGGACTAGTTCCTTCTCATCATTAACAGATCTATCAGAAGCAGTTAAAGATAGGTTGGGTTCAGTTTTAACTGGTTCTCCTATGTTCTTAGCTTGCTTCTTTAGTTCATAAGTTTTTAAATTTCCTATAAGCTCGAGAATTTGGTAAGATCCTTGCTTTCAATGATAACACAAGTCTTAATTTTCCAAGAGTCTGGGAGAACCCTACTTAAGATCTTTTCAGTTCTATCTTCGACAGTTAAAACCCTTCCCAAAGAAATAAGTTAAGTTGAAATATCATTAAACCTAGTGTACATTTCAGAGATTGATTCTCCTTCTTTTATTTTAAAACTTGCATATTCAGCAAAGAGAAGTGTACCTCTAGATATCTTTACCTAGTTGGTTCCTTCATGAGCAACCTACAAAGCATCCCAAATTTCTTTACCAGTGGAGTAGCCTTGAATCTTAGTGCACTCATAAGGACCAAGTCCACACACAAGTCATTTCTTGGCCTTGGCATTCTTTTCCCATTGCCTTAAGTCATCACCAGTGCATTCCCTTCTAGTTTTGGGAACATCCTCACCTTCAGCATCCTTCTTCATGGGAATCATAGGACCTTCGGTGACTGTATCCCATAGCTCATAGTCCTCGACTTGAAGATGATCTCTCATCCTTAGTTTCTACCATCAGTAGCATTGACCATTGGACAAGGGTAGCCTAACAGAGGACTGGCCCTCAGAATTTCCATGTGGTGCACTCATTCTAATCCTAAGGTGTTAGCCTTTTCAAGGATAACCTGATCTGATACCAATTGATAGTTCCCAAGACACACCACTATTACGTTAAGGACCAGTTTCTCAGATGTGTTCCTTTATTTTGTTAAGTGTGGAATAAATAAAGAATAAGTAAATGAACACTTTAGCATGGAAAAACTTTGACAACTTGGGATAAAAAAACCACGACCTACTCTCTCAAGTAGGATTTCAACTTCACTATTTGAAAGGCTCACTTGGTTACAAGACTTTCTTCTTACTAACCTAGGACTAACTTTAATCCTATAGTGACCCGTTTCACAATAGGTGAAGTTTCTTCAAGTAACAAGACTTGAATGTTGTGTACCCTTACAGAACTTCTAAGAAAGTAAATAGTACAACTGAATAGATGCTACTAAAGATGAACTAAGATTTAGAATGACAGGACTCAATCTAAGGAGCAAGTTCTTCACTTAGTTCCTTGTAGCTTAATAACTTCTCAAATACAACTTAGACTGCTTTAATGTTGTAGCTCTAATCTCTCTGTATTTGTGTGTGCCTTTAACTGCTGAAATGCTTCTCAATTTATAGAGTTGGAATCTTGAAAATTCTTGCACAATTAGAAGTCCAAATGTCTTCCAGTATTTGAGTCCTTATTGAACTCCATTCTTGGATAGATGAAATCCTTTTGCCTTATCCCATTCTTATGCAATCTTTTCTACTCGTGCAATTCTGCATAATTATCAAGATAAATATTAGAATTAGGATAATATTAACATTTTCCGCTCAAACGGTTTTGCCTTAATATTTATTGAGTCTGCAGTGATTTAAAGGAACATGTTCATTGATCTGTTCCTTAGTCATCAGTCCAAACCCCAAGCTAACATAGGGTGTCACTAGTCTTTCTTCTCAATTTCAGAAATAGCAACAAGATGTTGGAGGTCACTCTTTTCACCCTCGTCATTCTTTAACAGTGGCACTATCCATTTTTAGCTGATAGTAATTGCATCTGGTCAGCCAGGGTAACTGTTGAAGCTAGAGTAGCTAAGGCATCGGCTTTCTTATTTTCCCTCATTGGCACATGCTGAAGAGTTATATCACCAAGAAATCCTATCAATTTTTGTGCATAGTTATGATAGGGGCGCTAATCGAGTTTCTTTACCGCGTAGCTACATAAAAGCTAATTGATCACCTATTTAGTGTCTCCATAGACTTGAAACTACAATTGTTTCACGTCGACGATCATTTTGAGCCCAAGTATGAGCGCTTGACAATCTACGACATTCTCGGAGCAACTTTGAGTCAAGGTGAAGGAATAAGACAATACACCTCTCCCTAAGAGTTACAAACTAAAATTATGCCAACGCCATCTCCATCGCGATGTGCAGTACCATTAAAGTACATCTTCCAAGATGGTTGAACTTCGATAAACATTGCATCTTTATCAGGTAACTTATTAGTCAGTTCCCAACCATCAAGTATTGGATGATTTGCAAAAAAATCTCCAATGCTTGATTCCACCATGGCGAGCGGTGTAGGCCAATGTTTTGATCGCTAGCCAAAACAACCGTCAGGCCAAAGATAAATGCAAGAAAAATAATCATGCGAAGAACGATTGAGAAAAGAATATTGCAAGTTTATACAAGAGCAAACAAATATGATCAAGAGGAAAAAACTCTTCTATAAACGTTAAACATAAGTGGGTTTTAAAAAAAGGTAAGGAGTTGGTAACAAAGTGCATCAACAAAATTTAATAGTTGATTACAAGTGAATCAATAATTGAAAGTTAAATACAAGTATTTCAGCAAGTGGAGTTGGTGACAGATGTATCAATAAAATTTAGAGTTGATTACAAGTGAATCGACAATGAAAACTTGATAACCAATGAGTCAACAATTGAAAGATTGGAGAGAAGTGCTCCAACACAACAAAAATAAACAGATTATACAACTTTGAATTAAAGGAGAATATTGAAGACTGATTCAAAGGTGATTTAAAAAACATAAACTATTTATGATTTATTATCTGCAGATTTATTTAATTCATGCATAATTTAGATTTTTTTTTAAATCCATATTAGAATAGGTTTACTAATTAAAGTTAAAGTATACTTTATTTGTTATTATAAATAGGGATGCTACTAGCTTCTCATTGTGGTGAAGACAATAAAGTTGAGATCAATAAAATTTTAAGCATATATTTATTAGTTGAGACATTTATATCCTTCATCTAGGTTAGTAATTCTCTTTGAGTGTTTTCATTTGTCTTTTTAGAAACAAGCATGATCTCACGTAATTGTATTATATAGATTGCCCTTTTATGAAATATTATGTACACAAATATAATAGGGATTGAGATATTGAATAACAAACTCTCAAATATTATGAAAGGGTTAGGAAAAATACCGCCTTTCCGCATATATACTTTATTTTGATCTCAATAGGATGGTCTGTTTAAAAAAGAGATGAGGATTTCATCGATTTCGATTTTTTATTTACACTTTTTTCAAAAACAATTAAAATCTAATTAAATAATTTAACATTTAAAAAAAAGGAAAAATAATACATGTCATAATAGTAAAATAATTCATAACAAGGGATTATGTACCAGGAGAATTCAATAGTAATGGAATAGATTGTGTAATTAATATTGTACCTAATTAATATTTATATGCTAGGGTTTCAACTGTTGTATTTTGGGCTTGGCCCATTAGTATCTTAAACACTATGTTAAGTCACACTTTGTACATGTATATATACCATCTTTGTTAACGGAAAAAGGTGAGAGAGTTTCACCCCAAAAGTTTTCCTCTACTGTGTGATTTTAGCATGGTATCAGACCCGCCAATCCATTGCTTCCTTGAATTTTGAAGCTTTAAATATTGAAGTTTTCTCTCAGAAAACATTGACGGCTAATGAGACAAGAATGGTTATCGCCGTCGACGGAGATTTGAGTGGTCAATGGAAAATGATCTCTTCGAATGATATCACATCAAAAATTTATCTCGGCTTGATATCACCCAAGTTCAGTTAACATGTGAGAATTATGATGAATCGTCAAGGTCTGTATGGACAACCTTGGAAGCCTGAAGGAAGTTTGATTTCATGAACGAAACTATTCAGAAACCTAATGAGAGTTTGCTACATCTGGATGATTTGGTTGACAATAAATTCCTTGTTAATAACTTGGATCCGCAATTCTATTGAACCCACTCCCTGGACTATCATCTCGCATATGGAGATGGCCCGAGTTGGTGGGAGAGCATCCAAGAGAAATTCTCCAATGGTAATGGGCCACAAATTTAAGAATTGAAGGCAACGCTTTTCGGATATGCAAGTAACAAGGTGTGGCTATTGTGGATTATTATAGGAAGTTGTCATCTCTCTGAGAAGAACTTGGAAAATATGAGGAATTTTTGACGTGTTCACATTGGAAGTGCACATGTAATCTTATGGTTTCCTGAAAGAAGAAAAAAAAGTGAATCATTTTATTATGGGATTGAATAAAAATTTGTATGGGATTGTCCTTTCTAATTTTTTAGCACAAGTCCCTTTGCCATTATCAAACCAATACTATCAAAAGTTGGTGCAGGAAGAACGAGTGAAAGAAGTCGCTCGAGGCAAGGAAGAACATGAAGAAGTCGTGGCCTTTGTCACACAGAGAGCATCTTCTTTCTGCAGAGGCGCTGAAAATAAATGGAAATGAGGGAAATGTTGTGATTGTGTCGTTCATAACCCACAACATTGTTATAAGATCGTCGAATATTAAGAATGGTGGGATTTTGGATATCCAATGAGAATGAATCCTGTCCACAAAATGACAATGTAACGGGTGGCCGAGGAAGAGATGCGCCTGAAAATTCTTCAAGAGGATGTGGTGATGGAGGTATACGAGCAAATGTGGCTCGAGAAGCAAACACAGAGGAACAATCCACGAGCACTGGAGGACCCAGAAGTCATAAGGGATGAAAGATGGAGTACAGCTATGAAACAAGAGTTGCAGGATTTGGAAGCGAACAAAACTTAGGAAATCGAACACCTCCCTCATGGAAAAAAAAGTGCTCCGATGTTGATGGGTGTATAATATTAGGTATAATTCTATTGGTACCATTGCACAGTACAAAGTTAGACTGGTAATCTTTGGTAATCACCAAGTTGAAGGAATTTACAAAAAGACTTTTGCACCGATTGCAGAGATTGTGAATATCCAAGGTTTTTTGGCGGTAGCGACTGCTAAAAATTGATGTCCATAATGCATTTCTTGATGGTGATATTTACAAAGAAGTTTATATGAAGTTGTGCCCAAGGTATCAGCATAATGTCTCCGAAAATATCAGTCATCTCCGAAGATCGTTGTATGGTCTGAAGCAAGCTCCAAGGTGCTGGTTTACTAGGTTGTCGGGAGAAATTAAGAATTGTATGGCTTTAGACAGTCACATTTTGATTATTCTTTATTTATACTTAAGAATGGACGATACAAATAAGTGCTCGTCTATGTGGATAATTTGATTATCTCGGGCAATGATTCCCAAGCTATTAATATTCTTAAAAATGTATCTCTTCAGTTGTTCTCATATGAAGGACCTGCGCACTCTGAAATATTATTTTTGAGTCGAAGTGCAAGAGGGCCTAAAGGGATTTTCCTCAGAGGTTGATTTATTAAGGACTCACCCGGCTGGTACTTCTATGGAGCTTTATCGTTGGTTGGTACTTGATACTTGACTTATCTATGGATGATCATGAATGATATCGAAGACTACTGGGGACTCTGATTTATCTCTACTAATGCCTTTGGACTTATCTTACCGTGTTCATGTGTTGTCTCAAATTATGAAATAACCAAGGATTAAGCATTGAGACGCAACTGTAAGTGTGGTATGCTATTTGAAATGTTGTTCACGACATGGAATTGTGATGAGTTCTAAGTGATCTCCGTTTATACAAATAGCGTGACTTCAATTGGGCGGGATTCCCACTGAACCACCGGTCGCTCACTTGAAAGAATATTTCTCTTGGAGACTCACTTGTATCCTGGCGGACTAAGAAGCAGCATACATTGTCTAGATCATCGACGGAAGCTAAATATAAATTTATAGATATGAGCGTGTGTAAATTGAAGTGCCTGAAAGAAATACTTTGGAACCTTAATGTAAGTCACCAATCTCCAGTCAGCTAAATGTGAAAGTTAGCTAGCTTCGCACGTCGCTCAGAACCCTGTATTTCACGAACGGACCAAGTAGATTGTTGCTTTTTTCGTAATGAGATTAACAGAAGAGTCATACGCCCAGGACACGTGCCCACAAATACTTAGCTGATATTATTATGCAGGCTCATGTTCACTTCCTTTGCAAATTGGGCATTCGAAATTCTCATGCACCAACTTGTAGGGGGAGGAGGCGCGGGGGTAATGAATGATATTTGTGTAACTAATATTATAATTAATGCTTCTATGGTAGGCTAGTGTGACGTCCCGCCACATCATGAGGCAAATAATGTGCACAAGATAACGGAAGCTTCTAGAGAGCCCAAGGGTGGTCTAGAGTATAGAAGGCTCTAGAACCTTTAAGGCCCTTGACTTAGGGCTTCCTTGGAATATGTAGAAGTATCTAGATCATGGGAGAACATTAGTTTGAGTTGGAAGGAACCAACATCTTATGGAACACTCTAGAAGAGCCAAGAGAGAGCATGCCAACTTTTAATATAGTCTAGAACCTTCCTTAGAGTAGTATATATAGGAGTAAGCATTTCATTTTCCTTGTCCAGCATCCAAGCCTTCTAAATAGTATCTAATATTGTAACTTAGCATCCAGCCAAGTTCCTTAGCTTTTCTTTCTTTGTACAAAATATTTGATCTTAATACAAGCCCTTTTGTGAACAACTAGTGCCTTAACCATGTGCAAATACTTTGCTACTTTGATTGCTTGACTTAAATATCATCCATGGATCTTAACTTGACACTTTAGGTGTCCTATATAGGTTCAAAGACTGAATTTGGGCGTTGCTTTTGGGTATCAATTATCTAAGTGCCGACACGCCGCCTAGAGCGAGTCTATGGTTGTGACAATGTGGTATCAGAGCGGGTCAATACCGAGAGTGTTTTATGTAGTTCCTTTGGAGAGAAATCATGTCAATTGATAAGGAAACTAACATTTCATTAGAGGAAGTTGCTTGTGGTCGAGATGCATCCGCGGGGGCAAAACAAGGAAGCGAGGGTCGTGAAAAGCACGGGATACGCAAGTGGAGATAATTGTCGATGCAAAAGTAAATGTGGTTGATGATGAGGGGGGTAGTGGTTCATCCTTGGAGAACGTTGGCGGTCGGGTGGAGCTTTTGGAAGCTAGTCTTGGCACCTTGAACCGACGTGTGGAGGCCATGGAGTCCAACCTCACTATATTGGAGAATCAAGTCATTGGAGAGTTGGAGGAACTTAAACGGACCATGATGGAGGTGCTCAAGGTAGAGGAGTATCGCAAGGAAAGAGTCCGCGAGTTGGAAGATATGTTTGGAGTTACCATTGCTGACCTACAAGGAAAAATAGAGGCCTTGCGGAAGAGCTTGGTAGGGACCATGGTCAAGACTACTAGGTGTGTGGTACTTGCACAAGGGACGAAGGTGAAGGTCCTTAAGCCAATAGAGTATGGCGGTATAGGGGATGCACGCAAGGTGGACGACTTTCTTTAGAGGATGGACAAGTACTTTGAGGCGGTCAAGGAGGATGACGAAGTTTCCAAGGTACGCAATGCCTCAAAGTACTTGACCGAGGTTTCCGCGCTGTGGTGGCGTCGAAAATGTGCCGACATGGAGAAGGGGCTATGATAGATTGAGACATGGTAGCAGTTCAAGAAGGAGTTGAAGAAGCATTTCTACCCGATTAATGTGGTGTACGAGGCTAGGCGGAGGCTAAGGGAGCTCCGACAGATGACTACGATTCGAGAGTACGTGCGCGAGTTCACCACCTTGATGCTGCAAATCCCTACATTATCCGAGGAAGATTCCATCTTTTACTTCACGGATGGGTTGCAAAATTGGGCAAAGCTGGAGTTAAGAAGGCATCACGTAGCCAATGTGGATGAGGCCATAGCGATAACCGAGTCATTCGTTGACTTTAAGATGGAGCCTGTCAAGTCCAAAAGGGGCAACGCTAGAAGGGTGGGGGAGATCATGACAAGGACGAAGGGAAAGGTATAGTCGAGGCACATAAGGGCAATGGCAAGGGGCCTGCCTATAACGGACAGGGGTCCAAGAGCAACGATAAGGGGCTGAACAATGGTGACGAGTATGTGCCCAATGGAGGGTGTTACTTTTGTAAAGGACCACATCGGGCGAGGGAATGCCTAGAGTTAAGGAAGCTTGCAGCAATGGTTGGAAACTTTACGCAAGCACACAAGGATGACATAGAAGAGAACGCCTGCATCGGGGAGATGCGGTTGGAATCTAAGCCGGGAGTAGAGGATACTAAGGCCTATCTTAGTGCCATGCATAGGGATCATGGTTGCAACAAGAAATGTTAGGCGGGCATGGTTGAAGATGATGATGAGTTGCAAAGTGGTGGCACGCTATCGGACTTAGGCAATGCACCAAGCAAGGGGCCAAGCTTGCTAGCAAGGCTGAGACTACAGAGGGTAGCCATGTAGAAAGATGAAGTATGGACCCGATTTTTGAGAAGATGCTAGACTTGGTCGAGTCATGGGGAGATTTAGGCCAAGGATAAAGGGAGGTATCCGAAGGGCGCAGGATCGAGGCTATAATTGCTAGTCGTCAAAAGTACAAACGGGGCAAGAACAAAGGTGACCAGTATCTTGTGACGTGGGTAGGCGAATCACTCCATAGGGCATCATGGCTAATAGACAAAGATCTTCGGCAGCGTCAAGGCAAGGTACGCGCGTATGTGTTGATGCTTTGTGCCGAGGGCAGCACAAAATCAGGTGGGGGAGAGTGTGACGTCCCACCACATCATGAGCCAAATAATGTGCACAAGATAACGGAAGCTTCTAGAGAGGCCAAGAGTGGTCTAGAGTATGGAAGGCTCTAGAACCTTGAAGGCCCTTAACTTAGGGCTTCCTTAGAATATGTAGAAGTATCTAGATCATGAGAGAACATTGGTTTGAGTTGGAAGGAACTAACAACTTGTGGAATACTCTAGAAGAGCCAAGAGAGAGCATGTCAACTTTTAATGTAGTCTAGAACCTTTCCTAGAGTAGTATATATAGGAGTAGACATTTTATTTTCCTTGTCCAACATCCAACTCTTCTAAATAGTGTCTACCATTGTAACTTAGGATCCAACCAAGTTCCTTAGCTTTTCTTTCTTTGTACAAAATATTTGATCTTAATACAAGTCCTTTTGCCAACAACTTGTGCCTTAACCAATGTGCAAATACTTGGCTACTTTGCTTGCTTGACTTAAATATCATCCAAGGGTCTTAACTTGACATTTTTGGTGTCCTATATAGGTTCAATGGCTGAACATGGGCATTTCTTTTGGATAGCAATTGTCTAAGTACCGACACGCTGCCTAGAGCGAGTCTAGGGTCGTGACACTAGGATTTATAGGGTGTTTCCTTCTATTTTGAGCTTAGTCCATTGGTGAAAGCTTAGACACAGAGCTAGGTTAGATTGAACTTATATATATATACCCACATTATTATCAATGAAAAAAAAGGTGAGGGATTTTCTCGCCAAATTGATCATTTTTTGTGTATTTCTTAGCCGTTTACATTTCACAGCTGCTATTTCACTGTACTGAGGGTTAGTGATTTTACTTTTACCAAATTTAGTTTTTCCGATTTTTTAAAACACCATTAATACTCGCACCGTTGTTTACGAGATTGGAATAGTTGGTCAAGTAATTAGTCTGAACTAGAGTTAGCAGGGGTCTTTCCAATGATAAGGAAAGAAACAAACGAGCTGGTGAGGGTAATAAATAAAAATAAAATAAAGAAACAAAAGCTTTGGAAAGAAGTGCAAAACAAAAGAGAAGAATGAAAAATAACAAGAGCAACTGCAATTTGAGAATGAAAGATAGTGCTAGTGAAAGACACTCCATTATTTAGTCTTACATGTAAAACAAAAGACAAGGGCATATAGAGAAGCCCAAAAACAATTATAAAACTAGGTTATCAAGAAGTCCCATTAATCTTTTTTATTTTTCACATGTCCGCTACGGAATTCCCATTGACCCTGCTACAAACATCACGAATTTCCAGTTGAGCACCTGGTGACGAAGGGGGCAAGGTCCCCAATTTGTGCATTGCATTATTAAAGTCACGAATGAAAAGACCAACATCCGCACTATAGCTTCTAACAAGATCAGCAGTAGGCCTACTCCCCATCAGCACTTGGTCAGAGAAAAGAAGTCCTTGGTTATTATTTACCATATCAAAATAAACCTTATCAAAAGTCCCAGGAGTTGAATCCAATGGTACCAAGTTGGTGTTGTTATTGTTGACAGGGCAATTACACCTTAGAGTTGCTTGCATTGCTGGGTTAATGTTTCCACTGTCACACATTGTAATGCACCTTGCGAAACCTATCGTATGGGCTCCGGCTAACGCTACCATTTCCCTGTCCGACATACCTTTTGCACTGAATTTCCTTAATTGTGTGTTGAGATCGTCAAATGGAGCTGGAAGTTGAGTTAAAGCTCCTGTGAAATTTGCAGTTCTTGCATCTCTTCGTCCTAATTGTACTCCGTATGATACTCCTCCCAACTGTTGATTAAATATCACCAATTTGATTAAACATAATTCAAATGGTGGAGTCTTTTTTCACGAAAGAGTTAAATCTAAGAGGCAATTTGAGTTAGCTAATTTAAAAGTAGCTAATACGCGTGTTGACGATTATTTCTTAATAAAAAATTCTATGTTGAATTAAGCAATCGGTGTGCTGAGTAGAACTGAAATGAAAGGGACGAATTGCGGAAATGGAGTGGCAAGAAGAATTATGAAATATTTTTTGGGAACGGTAATTGGAAAATTAACAGATATTAAGGATATTTTAAGTAAAACTTTGATCAAACCAAAAATGCTCATAAGATAAAAAGTAATGATTTAAGGGTGACCAACATTTGAATTTTAATTATAGAACATTTGTGTTTATCAAAGGGGAGATAAACCAAAAAGTGCAAATTAACCGAATGTCCTTTAATTAGAATGAAAAGGATTGTTGTGGATTTCACGGATCGACCATGTCTGTAAGAGCACAATGCCCTTTTGAAGATAGAGAGTCAAGATAAGCACGCAAGACTACAAAATCAACGTCAAAAATAGTATATGTCCAATCTTGAAAATAATAATTGACGCAAGATGTTGACGTTGATTAAGCAGTCATGAGCTGCTTATTGCGACTTCCACAAGTTGTTACGTTTATTTCCTGGAGTAGGTAAATGTGAATTATATAGAGCAACAAGTGGATTCCTCCCCACCAACCAATGTACACCTCCTTTAATTTGTCTAATTAAGATAGTACCGACAACTCCATATCTGTTGAATATTACTTCCGCTGTGTTTACCTAAGAGAAAAACTATATCCGCTATACAAGTATTTTATCTAGACAAGTGTTGGGAAAGAAAAATAAAATAGACAAGTGTTTGAAGGAAAAAAAGTTGACAAATTTTGTCCTAAGATCTTTCTTTTAATTGATTACTAGTATTGCTTACTAGACGTGTAAATAGTTAATGTCGTTACAGTTTTTGAACGTCCATAGAAATTAAAAACACTTTACGTATTTAAGAAAATGTTTAATTTGATTTTCACCTGTGGCTTAATCGACAGAGAACAATAATTCTTGTAGAAACTATGTTATATATACTGCCAGGATGAAATATTCTTACACTATTAAGATAGCTTAACTTACTATGCTATATTAGTTAATATTTCTCTAAGATTCATCCACCAATTAATAATTATAACAGAAATTTATTTGTGATTATTTTATACTAATGATTTTATTATAGAGTATAAAACTTCAAACTCTTTTTGGTGTTTAAATTATGATAACTTACCATAACAACAGAATCACGGGCAGCAATGGCTAGGATATCTGCACAAGAGACAGGTGAACTAGGGCATTGTTCTTTGACCCTTTGTTTAGCTTGAGCTATTACTTGATAACCTCTGGCTGAATTATTATTTGGTGGGGAACTTTGTTCTCCTTGGAATCTTCCAGGAATATCGTCTAGAAGTATACCCGCATCACATCCCTAAAATAATCACAGAACAATTATGTTAGGCCAACCATACTACGATATGGTAAATAGATATATACAGTGGCTACACGAAGATATATAAGGGGCAATTAAGCACGCATAGGCAAGTAGTACTCACGAAGCAACTTTTTCTCGTTATCTCCCACTGTAATTTATCACTTTAACATTCGCCAAGTTGTGATCATTTTATTTAAAAGTTTAAGATATTAAACAAAGAATACTTTCTGCTTACCTTTATTAAGGTGAGGGCTTGATTTTTCTTATTTACTTAATAATTTCAGTAAGCTCTCATAGTTACGTGATCGTAGAAAGGTACGTCTTTCTCATTCTGTGGCAAAAGACAAAAACAGTGACAAAAAGTACTAAGAAATGCATCGAAAGATCTTTTGTGAAAATGATTAAAACTCCTTATTTAAAGTTATTTAGTCGATAAGCACTTTCCAGGTACAAAGGTTGTACTTGTGAATCGACTCCTTAAGATAGCCTCACGACTTGGTGGTCGGCATAACAGTTATAACATTTTATTATATGCTACTGCATACTCACTAATCATCATAGATTATTAATGCGTGCATTTCATTATCGTGAAAATATTCCCCATGGTGTAGGTTTGACCAAGATTTTAATTTTCTTTTTTGCAATTTTCCATTCCATTTTGAATAATCATCCTTTATTTTGCATACCTTTGGAGTCATAATCATAGATATATATAGTTCAAATATGCTGGAAAACAGTGACTGAGATTCAAAGATGTCTTGCAACTCTTATGATTCTGATCCTTTGAGGTGTCTACAATGGCTAGAACAAAACAATGGATCACTTACTCAAATTGGACATCAACTTAAGCTAGAGTTAAAGTGGCTCAAGTAATTGTCCATAAAAACATTGCGATTGATAATATAGTATAGTTAAATCGTTAGAAGATGGAGGATGAACAACTTACATCGACAAAGCAGTCATGGAAGAAGAGACGAATGAGAGATGCTCCCATTCTCCTCTCTGTCCTAATGGCATCTGCTACAACTGACGAAACAGCTGAGAAGATACACATTTCCTGATTTAACATGTCTGAATTTTGCTCCAAAACAGTGTTGCCTGCAGCTGACTCCATCATCTCATCAAATTCCTTCACAATATCAGTTGGTTTTATTGGGGAATTAAGTATTCCAAGGCCATCCATGGCTACATATGTGTTCTTGTAAATAGAAATGCCAGCAAGTGTAAGAGCCAAAAGGCTCAGGGCCAAGCTCACATGACTAGCACTGAAAGCCATGATCAAGTGAAAAGAGAAAGGTTTTAAGAGCTATTGTATCTTTGGGATGATTTTCTTGTGCAATTTTGGCTCCTTTAAATAAGAAAATCCGACGGACTAAAGGTTAATTATCTATTTTTTATATTATTATACTAATATAAAAGTGGGAATCCTTAAAGTAAAAAGTAAAAGACGAAAATACCCCTAAAATATTAAACTCCCATTTTTTGCCTCCAAAACTAAATACTATCTTTAAGTTTTGTATATTAAATTAAATAAGTTGCTACATAGTTAGTATTGCTTTCATCTTCCTATACGGATTAAAAATTTTGGAATTTGAAGAGGTAGTAATTGAAAGGTCAATAAATTAAATGAACAAGAAACAATTAGGACTCCAAAATTCTCAATATTCGATACATATAAATTCATCCATGTCATGCAACCGTTTATTAAGATTTTCTTTTCCTTTTTGCTTTAGCTGGTCTAGAAGCCAATAATATCTTATCAGTTTATTTGTTATGTTTATGTAGATGATACCGTATACACATGTTTTAATGATGTTTATATCATTTTAAAGTTAGATATTCATGAAATATACGAGCAACACGCAATTTGTACTTACTTATAAGTACATACGCGCAATGCGCGTGTCCAAACACTAGTTATTATAAACCGGTAGATGATTTTAAATAGAACAGTGGGGGGTGTGGAGTGGACTTTTATTTATTTATGTTAAAAAAAATTCCGTCAATGATGAATAGTATTAATCACACACGTTCCTTTTGAAAAACTTTCCATGAATAAGCAAGTAAGACTTGTCAAAGTTATACTAGAAGATTATATACGCATAGCGTAAGGATAAATATTTATTCGGATCGGGGTGGTTACACCAAATCATGTTACTTTAAGGGGTAGTTTGGTATATGGTATATGATTAATTAATTCTGCTACAAAAAGCTGGATGGTTTTATCCCGTGTTTGGTTTGTAAATTCAAATCAGTATATCTAATCCCCAGTATGCACTTATGCTCAATTTGATGGATAAATCAATACCAAAAACCCCCGGTACTAACTCATCCCGATATTAACTTATCCTTGTATAACTAATCCCGATATAACTTATTCTTGTACCAAACGACCCCCTAAGTGATTTACTTGTGTAAAATTATGCATTAATTAATAATGGTCACATGATAAAACTCTATTTTCATACACATAGTATGAGTTTATTGATTTAGTGTAAACACCATAAACTTATATTAGTAAGTAAGAATTGTCAAAGTTACACATATCCATCACTTTGTACTTTATAATATTGGTGACCTAATAAGATTTTATTGTCCTTTACAAAGTGACTGCATGCTTTAATGATCATCAAAATCTGATCGAGCAATGTCTTTACCCTCTTTTCACTCCCACTCTCGGATACCCCAATGTGATGAAATTTTTCTTTAGGAAAGAACTCACATTCACTGTTTTTGGTATGGTTATATCGTCTTTATCCATTTCCAGAAATAGAAAGCGCAAAATCCTCTTAACCAATGCATCATCTAGCTCAACAAATTCAATATACGTTCTTTCTTATTATCATCTTATTATACCTGTATTGGATTAAATCCGTCGTCACCAAAGTTGGTGACTAAGCATCCACGTAGGACGACGAATAAACGACACGTGGCTATGAATGGGCATAAAGGCAACGGATAGAATCAAAGATGGACAACAATAACGGACGGATGAACAGTCACCACGGCCAGAATAGTCGCAACTCGTCATCAAGACGATTCAAAATAGAAGTCTTATCCTCAAGCAACGTAACTGCTCGATCAAGGAGTTATAACTGCTCTTGAACGGACGCTTAGTTATCTATATATTGTAATCTAAGTCACAAGCATTGTATCTAATTCTCTCTCTCTGAACATACATCTGTATTCCAATTATTAATTAATATCCGATTCCTTGCCTTCTGTCAATACTTACTACTCCTACTCACAATCAAGTGATCTCATTTATTATTCCGCTACTTAAATATCGTAAAGAGTACGAGGAAGGAAGTTTGATCAAGTCTATACGGCCTGAACACGGTTCCTTTCATTTAAATCTTCATTTATTACATCGCATTAATTGTGTCTTTATTTCTTTACATTTACCATAGTCATTTATATCTTTTCACATTAGGCATTTAATCTTGATTATTGATCGTGACTCCGCTTTATAAATTTAATTGTGACTTAACCTAATAAACGATATTACGGTTAAACAATTTGGCGACCATAGTGGGAGCCGGTCAATAACTTCCGTAGGTTAATTGCTTATCGTATTTTATTCTTTATTCGTTTTCTTCTTGCCCGTTGGCTCTCCTCGTTTTCTTTTTGTCAAAATGGCAGATAACAACTCACACAACAACGCTCCCTTTGACGGGCAACAAGACCTTAACGCCGCGGAGCAAGTGGACTTGAATCTGGCCGGGGACGAGCAGCAAGACGACGTTCCTGCAGACGATGACGTAATCCCCATTGCAGAGGACGAGAACGTGCTCCCAGCAGAACAGGAAAACGAGCACAGCCAGCAGGGTAGCAGAAATAGCCGCCCTCCTGGCCGAGGAAACTTCGATCAAGGGCCTGGAGGACCTAGAAGACCCAATGGTCCTGGGAATTCGAGGAATTCTCAAGACGCTGTCCTTGAATTCATACGGCAACAGGCTGAAATCAACAGGCAACTACGGGAAGCTATCGACGGCCTACGAGGACAAACCCAGCCAAACGCAGGAAATCCACCCATTGGACGTCCAAGGGACGCTTCACCGTCCCATGCCTCGAGACGCGCTGAAAATAAAAAAGCAGGATCAGCGGTGCCAACGGAAATGAGCGAGGTCATGGAAGCCCTCACCAGGCAGTTCAAAGAAAGCCAGGAGGCCCTACAGCGCTCTCTTCATGAGAGGATTGATCTGATCCCCGGCGCACCACCCACTTTGAAGAAAGTTGACGTTCAACGGTATACTCAAAGGCCTTGGAAGAAAGAAGCAGCACCAAAGGCAATACCCAAAACATTCAAAATGCCAAACATACCAAGATACCGGGGAACAACTGACCCCAATGACCACTTGATGATGTTTCGCAATTTCATATAGGCAAGCGATCTCACCGACGAGGAGATCGAGTCGGTACAATTAAAGAAGTTCGTAGAAACCTTGGCAGATGGCGCTCTACGATGGTATTCGATGCTGCCACCAAATTCAATAGGATCTTTTGCCGAGATGGCGGAGTTATTTGTCAAAGCACACACAGGCGCTCAGAAAACAGAAACAAGAGTTAAAGACATCTTTGAAATCAAACAACTGCCCGGGGAGTCTCTCCGGAAGTATGTGGATCGCTTTCAGCGTGAACGTATGTTGCTACCCAAAGTTCCAGATCGATGGGCGGCTATTGCATTCACCAACAGCTTGGACGTCAAAAGTTCTGAAGCGACCAGATGATTGTATGAATCCCTGCGAGAATATCCTGCAGCAAACTGGTCGGATGTCTGCAATTGCTATAATTCAAAGGTACGTATAGACGAAGATAAATTGATTGGCACAGGTGCCCGGGGACGGAGCCAAACTCGCACCAATGGCGCTGGGGGAAAGATCGAGACAGATAAACCAGACGCACGGCACGAGCCATATCCCAATCGGTCGCGTAAAAACTCAAATGGACGCGGTCGTAACAACAAAGGCCTTGCAAGGGGCAATGATTCTGCTTCAACCTCTAGTGGACTTCCAACCCTGCCCGTTTTCAATATCGGAACAGTTGAACTTGTAGCAGTGCTTGAGGGGATGAGCGAAAAGGTCAAATGGCCTAAGGATATGAAGGGTGACCCCAGCAAGCGCAACAAAAACTTGTGGTGCGAATTCCACCGCGATCACGGCCACACAACGGATGACTGCAAGGCTCTAAGGTACGAGGTCGCTAACTTATTGAAACAGGGCTATCTCAAGGAATACTTGACGGAAAAAGGAAAACAAACTCACGCAAAGGCCCAGCAAAATAAATCAGAACCTCCCCGAGCATCATCTCCAAAAATGACAGTCAACGTCATCTCTGGTGGTATCGAGGTTGATGCAGTCACATACACAGCAAAGAAATACGCCAAAGTATCCATCACAAAGACCAAACGACCACGACTTGAGGATACAATAACTTTTGAAGAAACAGATGCAGATGGCTTGCAATTTCCTCATGTGGACGCTTTGGTGATAACATTACGAGTAGAAGAGTTTAATGTCAAAAGAGTGCTCATTGATCCAGGCAGTTCAGCGAACATCATATTATCTCGGGTCGTGCAGGAGTTGAAACTATACAATGAGATCATACCAATTTCTCGGGTTCTCTCAGGATTTACCTGGTCGAAGGCGTCATGAGACGAACAACGTTTCATGTCGTTGATGGGGATATGGCTTACAACATAATCCTTGGGAGGCCATGGATACATGATATGAAAGCAGTCCCGTCAACATATCATCAAGTAATGAAATTCCCTTCAGAGTGGGGAATACGGGAAGTTCGGGGAGAGCAGCGTTGCGCTAGAGATTGCTACTCAGTTGCAGTCAAACTCCCCGAGGAGGCAAAATAGCAATTAAAGAACCCGGGATCAGAGTCAAACAATGGAGCATCAGACTACCGAGTCCCGGAATTCATATCAAAGTTGGATGCACGGGAAGAGTACGCGCCAACTATTGAGGCTCTAGAATCAGAAGGACTTTTCGATAACATGCCTGAAAGAAAAGTATATTTGGGAGCGGAGTTAAACAAAATTTGCGAAAAGATATCTTGCACCTCCTCAAGGAGCAACACACCACCTTTGCGTGGTCATATGCAGATATGACAGGAATCTCCCCGGAGATTATTTGTCATAAGTTGAACGTGGATCCGTACCATCGCCCGGTAAAGCAAAAGAAGCGCCAACAAGGAGCATTCAGGAACCAGATCATAAATGACGAAGTTGACCGCTTGCTCAAGATTGGCTCCGTCCGAGAAGTCAAGTATCCAGATTGGCTGGCCAATGTGGTCGTAGTGGCAAAGAAAAATGGCAAGTGGAGGGTCTGCATCGACTTCACTGATCTGAACAAAGCCTGCCCGAAAGGTTCTTATCCACTACCTCAGATTGACCAACTAATCGATGCGACGGCCCGGCACGAAGTACTTACATTCCTTGATGCATATTCAGGCTACAACCAAATCATAATGGATCCCGGCGACCAGGAGAAAACTTCCTTCATTACTTGCCGAGGTACGTATTGCTATAAAGTAATGCCTTTTGGACTTAAAAATGCAGGTGCGACTTACCAACGATTAGTCAACCGGATGTTTCACGACCACATTGGCAAAACCATGGAGGTCTACATCGACGACATGCTGATCAAGTCCAAACGGGCAGAAGATCACGTAGCACACTTGAAGGAGGCCTTTCGAATCCTTGATCAATACAACATGAAACTCAACCCGGAGAAATGCGCATTTGGAGTGGGTTCAGGGAAATTTCTTGGTTTCATCGTTTCCCAGCGAGGGATCGAGGTAAACCCCGCCCAGATAAAAGCTATAGAAGCCATCCCCGACGTACTTCATAACAGAAAAGATGTAATGCGGCTAACCGGGAGAGTAGCAGTGCTAAGGAGATTCATTTCTCGCTCATCTGATCGATGCAAAAGCTTCTTCGACGTACTGAAACAAAACAAGGAATTCGATTGGACCCCTGAGTGTCAGCAAACACTTAAGGATTTGAAGCGATACCTGTCAAACCCGCCTCTACTTTCAACGCCCCAACCAGGTGAACAACTATTACTTTACCTGGCCGTGTCTGAGTCTGCGGTAAGTGCAGTTCTAGTTCGAGAAGACAAAGGTAAGCAACTTCCAATTTATTACATTAGCAAATCTTTATTAGATGCTGAAACTCGCTATCAACCTTTGGAGAAATTAGCACTAGCCTTGGTAATCGCTGCCCGTAAATTAAGACCTTATTTTCAAAGTCACTCAATAGCTGTAGTTACTACCTTCCCCTTACGCAATATCTTGCACAAACCCGAATTCTCGGGCAGGTTAGTAAAATGGGCAGTAGAATTAAGTGAGTTTGACATATCTTATCAACCCCGGGTAGCCATAAAATCTCAGGCCCTAGCAGATTTTATTACAGATTTTAGTGCTACTATGTACCCTGATGCTCAACGTGAGGCGGTTCTTTTCGCCGGATCGGAGTCGGGGACATGGACCGTACACACTGACGGGTCCTCGAGCGTAAAAGGATCAGGATTAGGTTTAGTTCTTACCACTCCCTCGGGGGAGACCATTAGACAGGCCATTAAATGTCCCTTTATTACGAATAATGAGGCCGAGTATGAGGCCGTAATTGCAGGATTAAAATTGGCTCGAGATTATGGAGCCGACAGAATTCACCTTAAGAGTGACTCTGCCCTGGTTATCAATCAAATAAATGGTGGCTTCATAGCAAGGGAGTCTCGTATGCAGAGGTATCTTGCCCGAGTCACTGGTTTGCTAGCACAATTCGACGACTGGGAAGCCATACAGATTCCACGAGAAGAGAATCACGAGGCTGATGCCTTGGCAAATTTGGGTTCAGTTGCAGAAATCGGAACAACAGGTTCAGTGGCCGTGGCTCATCTTCTATGTACAACAATCGATAAAGATGCAATGGAGGTCAACACGACCAGTCTGACTTGGGATTAGAGGAACGAGATAATCAATTATATACTACATGGAACCCTACCATCAGACGTTAAGGCTGCTCGAAAACTGAGGATAAAAGCTGCCAGGTATACAATTATAGATGGTATCCTTTATCATAAGACTTTTGCAGGTCCACTCGCCAAGTGTCTAGGTCCTAGCCAAACTGAGTATGTGATGAGGGAAGTTCACGAGGGTTGCTGTGGGAATCACTTGGGAGGCAAGGCGCTTGCACGAAAGCTTATACGAGCAGGCTATTATTGGGACAAAATGGAAAAAGATACTAACGAGTTTGTCAAAAAATGTGACAAGTGCCAAAGGTTTGCACATCTCCTGCATCAGCCAGCAGAACCCTTGCATTCAATCATCTCCCCGTGGCCGTTTATAAAATGGGGAATGGATATCGTTGGGCCACTACCCACTGCACCTAGAGGGGTACGTTTCTTGTTAATTATTACTGATTATTTTACAAAGTGGGTTGAAGCTGCAGCATAGTCAAGGATACGTCAAACGGAAGTAATTGATTTCCCTTGCCGTTATGTCATTTGTCGCTTCGGAGCACCCAAAGAGATTGTCATGGATAATGGTCCTCAATTCGTTGGTCAGAGGGTCACAAGATTCCTTGAGGATCTGCATATTAAAAGGATCACTTCTTCCCCATATCACCCAGTGGCAAACGGGCAGGCAGAATCGACCAACAAGATAATAGTGGATTCTCTCAAAAAACGTCTCGAGCAGGCCAAAGGGTGCTGGGTGGAAGAACTCCCCGGGGTTCTTTGGGCATATAGAACAACCACAAAAATGACCACTGGAGAAACGCCTTATTCCTTAGTATATGGTTCTGATGCATTGATTCCAGTCGAAATCGGCGAACCAAGTCTACGATATGCTCATGCAACTAAAGAATCTAATTCAGTCAACCTATCCGAGGAATTGGATTTTCTAGAGGAACGTAGAGAATTAGCACTTATACGAGTAGTAGCTCAGAAAGAAAGGATAGAACAATATTATAATCGGGGACTTAGGCTGCGTAACTTTGAAGTCGGGGACTTTGTATTGCGTAAAGTCTCCCAGAATACGCAAGAAGCGAACGTCGGCAAACTTGGTCCAAACTGGGAAGGTCCCTACAAGGTGGTTGCATCTGTTGGTAAGGGTTGATATCATTTGGCACGACCAGATGGATCGCTTCTACCTAGCAGTTGGAACGTGACTCACCTAAAGAGGTACTACTTCTAAGTAATACGTGGGTTAGTGTTTCTGTCCATTCTCTGTTGCTTACTCGTTATTGTTTTCTTTTAAGTTATTCTGTTTTCTTATCTTTGTCTAATTGGCACTAACGGTCTTCAAAACACCAGATCCGTTTAGCTCAACTGGTAGAGCTCGAAGTCCTCGAGCTTCGCGGCTGTGGGTTCAAATCCCATAACGGACACACTCCTCTTTTGGTTATATGTGTTCCTTGATTCAGCGTTTCACCCATTGTCTTTTCATGACTGAAATTATGAAATTTCAACATAAAAACGGGGGGGTGGCGAGGGCCCCAGTAGCCCAAAGTCCCGGCTAATACGAGTGATCTTCGAGCAGAGCAAGGTCATAATCATTCGCCAAGTCCACGGCTAATCAAGTAAGTTCAATAGAACTATTTTACTTGTGCTACGTTATTTTTTACATTTTGCGGCTAGTATTCGCCCAAACTCTATAACTTTACGACCAAACAATCTTGTGTTTTGGTCATTGGGTTGCCCATTCTTTTCAACAGAAATAACAGGGTAAAACCTCAACCTGAACAAAGATGCAAAAACTCTCAATTGTCAAATATGATAAGCAAAGTTTATCGCAGGGCCATCTTATACGGCCAGATTTCAGTCAACCTAAACGGCCTGGTTTCGTCCAGCCCAGGAGGCCTGATTTCATTCATCCTAACTAAGGGCAGCTTAACCTGGTTATGACGAAATTTTATTTCAAAACATCTGCGTAGATTAACAACCAAAAAGGGAACTCAGACACTAGGATTTGAAACATAACTCTGACCTCTGAAAACCTCATTAAGCAACGAATGTCAACATCATTCATATGAGCAAGACTTGAGACCCAAAAATGGCCATCAAGCCTCGCCAGTCAAACAAAAGACAGTCAAAATATACATTCGTTCACAAGTTAGCAATATTCAAAGTTAACAACGTCCAGTAAATTTATAACAAGGACTAGATAAGGCGTCAGTCATCATTTGGGCCAGGCTCTCGACCTGATGCACTAGCTCCATCAGTCGGATCCCCACCCAAATCTTCATCTTCATTATCCTCACTGCCTTCATCGTCCTCTTCATCTTCATCGTCATCATCGTCAGCTCCTACTTCCATGCCCAAGGCCTGCTTGACGTCGACGATAGTAGCTATGGTCTGATCGAGGACTGATTCGACATTAACTTGGCCACGCTGCATTTGGATGAGCAACTTCTTCTTGGCTTCGAGGGCTTCCAGCTTGGAGTCGATTGTGTAGCGGTCCCTCAGATTCGCCAATTCCATCGTCAATAGCTCCTGGACCCTCGCAGATTCCTCAGCCCGATTCTTGGCTTGTTGTAGTTCTCCTCGAGCAGCCTGAGATTCAGCTTCAGCTTTGTTCATATTTCTCAACATCAGGTCGGAAGCGCTACGGATGCCTTCCAAAGCAACTTCTTTCACATTAAGCTCATGGGCGAGTTGAGAAATCTGGCGACCTTGTTCATCCATCCTGGCTTTCAGATCTTCGAAGGATAGCGCGAACCTTTCTTTCTCGTCCAAGAGACGGTCCCTCTCCTCGAGGAGGGCGTTTATCTTATCATTAGCCTCAGTGTTGGATTTCTCCAACCTGTCTATCTTGTCCTCAAAGAAGCCACGCCTCCCTTCCAGGACCCGCTTCTCCCCGATCAGAGCTCGTTTTTCCTCTTCTAAGGCCTGCTTGTCCTGAAGAGCCTTCAAAAGATCTTTCTTTAAGTCAAGAACTTGTTCCTGATTGTTCAACCTAGAACGGAACATGATCTCGTCAGCCATCATACTTGCCTGGCAACAAGTGAAAATACGTAGGTAATCAGAACTAAGGTCTTAATAAAAATAAAGGAGTAAAGAGGGAAACATTACCCGAGCAGTGTCTTCAGCGATTGCGTAAGCTAGCTGCTCATCGCTCATGCTGCGCATATTCCACTCCTCGCGAGGACCGATCAGGTTGGACGTCACTTTAACCAAGTGGCTAGGCTTCGTCAAAAAATCTGTGTCCGGGGGAATGGTGAAGTCACACTCCCTCATACATGGCCTGGGCTCCCTCTCTTGTTCAGAAGGATATTAGGGACCAAATTTATGACGAATACCCTTAACGGAGTACGCCCCAATCCTTCCGCCTAGAGATACTCGCCTAGTAAGCTTTGTGCGAGAGACCTCGACGTCACCTGTCTCATCAGGGTCCAAAGTGTCGCACTCTTGCAGATAAACTGGTGCCACCCCAGCACCAGTTAAGTTCATCATGTCCTTGTAGTGGAATATCTGAGGTTCAGCCTCCCCCTCAGTCTTCCTCCGCTCATCAACCTTCTCACCTTTCTCCTCATCCTCCTCTCTCACCGGCTCTTTGCCAGGTCGCCTGTGGCTGACTTGTTCAGGCTCATCTAGCTTTGGGTCCTCGGGGAAGAAGGCAAAACCTTCATGCATTCTTTCTTCCCCTGCTTCCTCAGCTCTGTCTCCTTCTTCACCACCAACCCGGGGACTCTCCTCGAAAGCGTAAGAGGAAGTCTCTACATCTTCCCTCTTATCACCCCGAAGAGATGCCCTCTTCCTCTGAGTCAAGCTCACATCGGGGGCCTCTGAATCTGAAATGACAACTATCATGGGCTCAGCAGATTCAGGGGCAGCCGCCGAGCTTTTAACACTCTCTTGTCCAGCCTTTGGCGTATCAGCAGCAGCAACATCGGTTTCAACTGTTTTTTCAGAGGGCTGAGGAGTCTTACGGGCTGTCCTCGTCTGCTTCTTGGGTTTACTCTTTTCAGAGTCAGACTTCTTTCTCTTCAAACTCGCAAGGACCTCCTCACCACCCTCCCTGGCCTTGATAGCTGCAGCAGTTTGGAGAATGGCAGCTGCCTCCTCGTTGATCTCAGCCACGGGGTCAACGGTCACCTCCACAGGAGGAGGAGCGGGAAAGTAACTACCACCAGCACCTAAACCTGGGAATAAAGTCACGTTAATACCATGATGAGTTCTGCATAAGTTAGCAGGAATTTGGGTAATCAGCTTACCATGGGTGCTGGGGTTCGATAAGTGCTTTAAAGTAGCGTAGTAAGACCACTGCCTCTGCTCGTGGATGAAACCTGCCAAAATAGGTTCAACCCAAGCGGACAATTCTTCCTCGGAAATCAAACCGTCGTAAGGAATCTTGTCAGCTAACCAATAAAGAGTAAAAATTAGAGGGTGCAAATACGTAGCTCAAAGAGTACTCAATACAAGGACTCGGGGACTTACGAGTTTTGTTCCACACCTCGCGGAGATTAGTTTTGCTGGCACGTGTGAGGAGTTTGGACTGCACATAAACATACCTATGCATCCAACCCCTATCCCCTGTATCTTCAGATTTGCTTACTAGAGCTTTTCTTCCTCTCATACGGGCATTGATATATCCATCTCTCGCAATCTGAAGGCTATACAAAGAGACAAAATGCTTAAATTCAAAGTCCTGCTCAGTCTCATCGGCGAACCACTGTAGCAGGGAAATAATTCTATAAATGCTCGGACACAGCTATCCCGGGCAGATAAGATAGTATTTACAAATATCCTCTATGACAGGATGCAACGGGAGCGAATAACCTATCGTGAATGGATACGTAGATATGGCTGTCCATCCAGTTCTCGCAGAAATAATATTCTCCGTTGGATAGGGGCAAGAAACTGTAACATCATCATCCTAGCCACAATCTGCCCTAACCCTAGGCAAAAGGTCAGGAGTGATTGAACTCTTAAACCGGCTTGAAGGCCACGACCTTATATTGCCATAGTGACTAAACGAGCTGATTGAACAGTCATTTTCAAGGCTTCCCCAAAGTTTCGGAATCACATCAGCAACTGAAGTTGAAGAACTCGTGGATTGACCACCTGCTGCTGAAGAACTACTAGCCGCAGCATCCATATTCAAACTTTTCTTGGCTTTTGGAGACATTTGGACCAGAAGATTGGAAGAATTTTTTGCGTTTTGGAGATTTTTAGAAAAGTGTTTTGAAGCTTTGAAGGATTGGATGAAATTTGGAATGAAGTAAAAAGGTTTCAAGCTGGTAGAAGTCATATTTATAGGGTTGGCAAAACCCGACCTGCACCTACACGTGGCAAGCATCCGCGCAAGAGGTAAATAAATGAAGCCGTTGAAAGAAGAAAAATCGAAATGGCGGTTTTTGCTTTGGGACGTGCAAGACGTGAGTAGGCGCAGGTCAATCATCACTCCTACAATCTCGAAACACGCAACAGTCACTTTTTCAGTAAAAAGTGAAGCGAAATTGACAACTTGCACGCTTTGTCTTTAGCGGCGCATTTAATGCTTACACTGATGGAATGTCAATCAATCGAAAGCCTTTAAGAGTTCAACGGGCAGCATCTAAATGTGAGTACAAGGACTCGAATGTGTCACTTGGGAAAAATTCAAAAGAGTTCTTTCCCGCTCAAAATTCGTTTTCCACTCCTCGACCAGATCCTCTGCCCGAGTAGTGCGGGGACTATCTGTATTGGATTAAATCCGTCGTCACCAAAGTTGGTGACTAAGCATCCACGTAGGACGACGCATAAACGACACGTGGCTATGAATGGGCATAAAGGCAACGGATAGAATCAAAGATCGACAACAATAACGGACGGATGAACAGTCACCACGGCCAGAATAGTCGCAACTCGTCATCAAGACGATTCAAAATAGAAGTCTTATCCTCAAGCAACGTAACTGCTCGATCAAGGAGTTATAACTGCTCGTGAACGGACGCTTAGTTATCTATATATTGTAATCTAAGTCACAAGCATTGTATCTAATTCTCTCTCTTTGAACATACATCTGTATTCCAATTATTAATTAATATCCGATTCCTTGCCTTCTGTCAATACTTACTACTCCTACTCACAATCAAGTGATCTCATTTATTATTCCGCTACTTAAATATCGTAAAGAGTACGAGGAAGGAAGTTTGATCAAGTCTATACGGCCTGAACACGGTTCCATTCATTTAAATCTTCATTTTTTACATCGCATTAATTGTGTCTTTATTTCTTTACATTTACCATAGTCTTTTATATCTTTTCACATTAGGCATTTAATCTTGATTATTGATCGTGACTCCACTTTATAAATTTAATTGTGACTTAACCTAATAAACGATATTACGGTTAAACAATACCGTCTAAAATTAAATCAAAATATATAACTTATAATTAAAAGGGTGAAACGAGTCGTTTCGAGAGTTAGGACTCCGATTGGCGTGCCAATAATTTTAAAATCTATGTGAGATCCATTAGGACTTGTTTATAAAATTTGAGGTCATTCGGACCTTGTTTGGTAGGTCTTCTAAGAAGGTTTTCGTTTTGGTTGTCAGTAAAGTCAAAAGGAGGTTTCCGAACTCGACTTGAGTAAATGAGCTTTGATTCCAAATCTGAAAGTTGCATTATGTTCTTATGCTCATTTTTAACATGTGAAAACTTTCAGAAGTAAAATTGAGGTCGTTCGGATAGTTTCCACTAATACCCAGAAAGTCAAGAAATCAACTTCTTCCCGTGGGACTCACATTTTGAGTTAAGGAGATCTGTTTCAAGATCTGTCTTGACGAACATGTCACAAAGTATTGTATGACTTTGTACAAAATTTGAGGTCATTCCAAGCCTTGTAGGGTCATATTCGGATGCAAATCGTAGCACAAGCGGGTGCTAGTGTAGAATTCTGCACCTTCTGGGCAGTGTTGCGCGATTGCGCGTGTGGGGGTGCATGGGGACGCATTTTTGCTTCCCCAAAGCGCGATCACGCACTTGGAAGCGTGACCGCGAAGAAGGGTTGACTCGTGGGCGCCGGGGGTGGCGCGAAAGCGTCGGTTTCTAGGTATAAAAGACTCATGTCGGCTTATTTTGTCTCTAATTCTTTTCTAGTTAAATCCAATCATTTCCAAAATTATTTCTTGGGACCAATTCACTCCAATTTTTCAGGTAATGATTCTAATTCAAATCTTAACGTTAATTCAATTATTAAAGTGGGAATTCATGAATTGGGTTAAAGGGAATTAGGGTTAGAACCCTAAACTTATGAAATTGGGGAAAGTGGTCGAATTGAACTTGCCAATGTAATTCAATAGTATATTTAGACTCGTGAGAGTATAAGGAGTCCGAAAATATAATGTTTGTGGGCGTCCGACTAAGCCCGGCCCTGGGGCATTTTCGTAATTTTCTTCTATATCCGGCTAATAACTAAAGAATCAGTTTGTGAGCGCTTATATAAGCAATTTCTCTTCTTTCGCTTAGAGGAAAGTGGTTCACGAGACGTCAGGAAGGAAAGGAGTTCGTTCAATAGTCAATTTGGCTCGAAATTTAAAGGTAAGTGGTTTCATCCTATTCTTTGGCAGCCTTCGGCCCATAGGATGACCTACCCACGTGTTTCTTGCGTGCGTAGCTGCCGTATGGTGTACTTAATGCGCCATTATTCTATTTGCTTATTATCTTAAGGTGTCGTACTGATGTGTGACTTGTTGCTTTGTATCTTTGTATTACGTGCCACTAAGATGTGTTGACTTGCATTAGCCTCGGTGTCGAGCAAAGAGTATAAGCTTTCTACTGCATATAGGAATATTATGTGCTAGATTTGGTGTGTAAATGCTATATCGAGGGAAAAATTATCGTTATCCCAGTGGTATCTGTTGATAGATCTTTAATTTAGCAATTCGTTGCGAGTGAGGGTTAAATTGTGATTGTGGACATCAATTGAGGAATAGAGAAGCCTTATTAAGTTATGAATCTTGAAATATCATCCGATTAAGCAATGAAAGACTTGTGTTGGTAATAGTTATGAATATATACTGATATTGAAATATCACCTTATGTAAATCTTCATACGCTATGGATTTCGTATACACCTTATCTAAATCTTCATACGCTATGGATTTCGTATCATCGTTACGCTATGGATTTTGTATCATCGATATGCTATGGATTTCATATCACCAATGCACTCTAGAGTTCGCATCGTAAGTGCACCATAGAGTTTGCACCCCTGATAGCGCGATGGATTTCGCATCAGGTTAAATACCCCGGAGTGCGAAAGAGTCTGCTCCGGGATAGAATTCAGGCACATGTGACCCTGTGGCACTATACTGCATTCATACTATGTTATGATAAAGATTGTTGTATGATACCTGATTATTATTCTAGGTCTTTGGTGTGCTCGATATATGAGATTAATCTGTTTGTTTGTCGCTTACTTATTGTTTCCCTTGGTTAGCTAGTTGGTTCTTGGTATAGATATTATTGCTTGATACATGAGTTCATGAGGGGATCGGGTGTTGGTGTTATATGAGTAATGGAAGGTGGATAGTGAGCTACACGTGTATGTTTATGTCTTCAGCAATGTATTGGTTGATTAGTATAAGTGTTGCATTTTACAGTCCTTACGTTATTACTATTTTTTAGTTTCTTCTCTTCCCGGCTAGCTTACCTGTTTCTGTGAGGTAGCTAGCTAGCCCCCACTTACGGAGTCCTTTCGATTCACTCTCTATTTGTTTCTTGTCTATTTATTTCGTTTCGGCAGGTTCGCTCCAGGATTGAGTTCGCCAACGTGATTGAGGAGCGAAGACAACCCCAGCTGTCAAAATGAGCCAGATTTTGTTCAGAATGGCCACCAGCTTAGGTTCTATTATATCAGTTGTATTTTACTCCCGTCGAGAGATGTACATTTTTTTCTTGTATTTTTAGATGTCTGGTCTGAATAGCAGTAAACCTAGTATACTGGGTAGGCAGCTGTATCTCTTTCGGAACGGCTTTTTTAAATACATGTATATATTAGTATGTCTTTTAGATTATTCGATGTTTGTCTCAAGTTAGTTTTTATCCATTTCATTAACTCGGTGATAAGGGTTCGCCCGACGGGTCTAGAGAAGGATGTCGGGTACCCGCACGGCCTTGTCGAAAATTCAGGTCATGTCAAAGGGTTTCTTTTTAGGGAGGATTACCAAAACAGTGAGTCAACTCCCTCCCCTTACTTTTGATTAGCCCTTACTTTTTATAGCCAGTATACACAAAAACGAATATACAGTTTGTACAAATGATAGCATATGTATACATATGGTAGCCTCACGTATACACAGTATTTACACTAAAAAATATGATGTATACAGTCAAATTTATCGGGTATACACAATGTATATACTTATTTTTTCCAGTTATTTTTAGCGTATACATACTTTTTTTACAGTGTCTATATTGTTTAATAGAATAAAATTTGAATACATCTATTTTTCCAAACAAAAAAAAAAATGAGGAAAAGGCTCGACGGAGCAGCAGTCCCCATCGCCGGAGCAGTGGTCCCCACCGCCGGAGCACCAGTAGCAGGGACAGAACACAGTAGCAACGGGAAACACAGCAGCAACGGGAAAAATACTACAGTAGTGGCGACACAGCAGTGGCGGCACAGCAGCAGTGATGGAGGAGCAGTGCCAGCGTCGGAAACTTCCAGATCTGGGACGGTAGCAGTTAGGGGGGGAAGGGGAGGAGGAAAGGGGGCAGCGGCGGAAACCCAAGAAAAGAGGGGCAAGAGAAGGAAGAAGAAATCTTAAAGGGTGTGGCTTAAAAAAAATATAAGGTGTGTCTAGGTATTTATTTAGAGTAATTTTGAAAAGAAAATGCTAAAACAATCTATAATGGAGGCATTTTGTATATACAATGTTATTTCCCTTAGCAAGTCTACGCACCTGATGCATGTGAGGGTAAGGTAAGGAAGTCTCTTTATCACGTATGAGTAAAGAGAGAATCGGAGACAAGAAGAAAGTTGGTTGAGACACCGGATGATAGGGCGGGCGGTCCTACAACTCCTTCTCTTGATAGTCTTGAGTTGTTGGTTACCTCATATCCGAAAAGTACTTTCTGGGAAATTAATACCAATTTCTTTTTTAATTTTGAGGAAACAAGGGAAGGTTCTCCTCTCCTTTCCTCTCAAAATCTCGAGATGTCGAAGTTGTTGTTCGACTTTTTGAACTTTGCGGTGCGGTTGCTTCCGACATTTTAAAGTTCTTCTGGAATAAGTTTTAAACTATTGCAAGTTAATGTCACATCGCATATTTAGCAGCATCTATTATTTCTTTTTTTGGTAGAAAGATAATATATTATAATAACAGCTAATATGCATCATATCAAAATACAGAGTCAAGTTGGACTAATAAATGAGGAACCACGTACTCCCTAGTCCCTATATTTAAGTTTATTTGATAATACTTTTCTAAACTAAAAGCAAATTATCTCAAATTTATTTATTTATTTTATCATTAATAAAGAAAATTAAAATCACATAGATATTATAAAGAGCCTTACAAAAACAAGTTTTCAAAGTCTTCCGCTTTTTTTTTTTTTTTTTTAACTTGGTCAAAATATTTGGTGTTAGCCACATCGATTGCAATTTGCAAGAGACAGTGCAAGATACATAACTTGGGTCAAACATTTGGCTTGTGCTCCTTCCTTCGGTAGTAGGTCAACCACCCTATTTTGGTCAATCTGTTATCTGTAACTATGCCTGCATCAAGACCTACATTTATGCAAAATATTATTGTAACTAATGTGCTCATTACTTATTCTATGTAGGAAAATTTTACTAGTAGATATGGAGCTCATGAAAGAAAGGAAGAATTCTAAATCTTCAACAACAAGAAGATTAAGCAAGCGTTTGGACATAAATTTGGTTGAAATTTAAAAATTTGAGTATTTGAAGTTGAGTTGAAAAATAAATTTTGGAACTTAAAATTGTGTTTAGACATACATTTTTTCTTGAAAAAAAAGTTGAAGTTTTATGGGTAGAAAAAAATAATTTCCCCAAATCTATCAAATACTACTCTCAAGTAGAATTTGAGAATTTGAAGTTTGGTTTTCAAATTTTGCACAAATCCTATGAACAAACTAAAATTTGAAGTAATATTTTAAATACTACTCTCAAATTCTACCCAAATTTTAAGATACTCAGTGAATTCCCACCCGTTGCTACTGTACCCTTAATTAAGAAACTTTGATTTAAAAAACTAAGTTTATTTTTTAGGATTTTTTTTGGTAGAGCTTCAAACTTTAACTAAAATTATAGTAACAACTAAAACTTAACGGAAAACAGAGTACTAATTTTCATATAATACTTTTCTATTTCACGGCATCCTTACATATTGTATGGATTAATTATTTTTAAATATTTTATTAAATATTATAACAAAAATCAAAGGTGACAATTTTGATTGCTAATATAATTTAAAGGTGATGACATGATATTTCATAATTTAAAAACAACCTCAAAATATTAATTCAAATATAATTTTCATTTCATGCAATGTACGGGGTAGAATTAGTCCTTACCTGAAATATTATGGTAGTAGATGATTTTAAATTTACATATTTATATACAATTGTATTGGGTAAAAATCGTCGCCTTCGGTCAACACCTCGCGATGGTAGACCGAAGGGAAAACGAGCTGATGTTCCGAAGCGAAGTAGTCGATCTCATGATCGAGTCACCGGGGTCAAGTCCCAGCAGCTCGACCGAAGACAAATCGGACTTCGGGCCTTGGTGACACGCCCTCCTACCCGAACAGTAAGGTCAAGCGACCGAAGCCTTGAGACAAGGCCTCGGTTAGAACCTCGGTTCCAACGGCTTTGCAGCCCACTACTTTGCCCCACTAACTCCTCCATATTGCTGTCCAGATCGTGGGAGAGATGCTTGCTGATGATGGAGAACGTGGGCAAGGCTCTTAGGCCTATAAATAGAAGTTCATTTTGTATTATAGGCATCCAGAAATTTGTACTGAAACTCTGCCAAAATCTGTACTCAACGTTCTTATATTGAAATACGATTGTTTCTTCGCATTTACTTCTTTCTTGTGCATTTATTCAACTTTGATACGAAGAATTGCTTATATTCGAATCCAAATTCTATTTGTACACCTAAATCTGATTTAGGCCCATACAAATTGGCGCCGTCTGTGGGGATATAAGCAGAAACGCTTTGTTCCAAAGTTCCGCATTCGTTTTTTGTCAAAACTTTCGATTCGTTATGGCTGATAACGACAACAGTGGTAATAACGGCGATCGGGTTGGCGTTCCGTTGAACCAACAGCCCATTGCCCCAATGACAACTGAGGAGTTCCAGATGTATGTTGTCACAACGCTAAGAGCTCTCCAAACTAAGCAGGATGAGCAAGCAAGCATCAATGCTGAGCTTCGCGCCTCGTTAGAGGCGAGAAATAGTTCTGCCCCTAACGGCACCTAGGCCATGGCTCCTGGTGGAGGCATCCCGCCCTTCGTTCCTCCGGGCGCGATAACAGGGGGACCTCACAACGGAGCCACGTCTGGGGGCTCGGGGAACAACCCGACGTCCACGCCACACTTCGGGACGGTTCCCACCGTGGCGGAGACAACGTCCTCGGTGGACGCTGAAAGAATGAGTAGAGAAATCAAGGCGCGCGTAGAAAAGCGCCTCAAAGGCGTGCCTGGGATAACGTAGGAGGAAGACGACCTCGACATTGATCAATACAGGGAGCAGCCCTACAAGCTCGAGGCGGCCCCAGCCCCAACTCCCCCGGGCTTCAAACTTACATTCCTGAAGAAATATGATGGGACAACTGACCCCAAGGAGCACATAAGGGAGTACATGGCCATGGTGAAGAGCAACGACTTATCGGCTACGCAGCTCGAGTCGATGTTCTTAAAGAAGTTTGGTCAATCGTTAGAGAAAGGGGCGCTTCGGTGGTATCTGCGCTTACCAGCGGGGTCGATCTCCTCGTTCAAGGAAATGTCCAGCGCATTTGTCAAAGCTCATACCGGGGCTCAAAAGATCCTCCAAAGGAAGGAGGATATATGTGAAGTGAAGCAGCTGCCCGGTGAGCCACTTAAAGAATTTCTTGAGAGATTCCACGCCGAACGCATGGAATTGCCTCGGATTGATGATACCTTGGCCATCATGGCATTTGAAAAGGGTATCAATAGTCGCAATTCCGGCGCCGCCGCTGAATTGCGCAAAGAATTACAACAATATCAGGTCCTGACGTGGGAGGATCTGCATAGACGCACTTACTCCAAAATCAGATTGGAGGAAGCTAAGTTCAAGAACCGAGGTTATCAGCAGCATAACCGAAGTGAGTCTTCGAATCGCGCCGAGGCGCCGCGAAGTAATTCGAAGGGGAGGTATGAACCTTACACTTCGACGAGGCAGCATGTTAGCCAGAGGTTGGGTAACACCCTCGGAAAATAATACCCTGCCTCTCACGTAAGCCAAAGGCTCGGGGGGAAGGTTCAACCAAACACGAGTCAAAGAAACCCCCAAGCACCGCTTCGGTCCCTAGAAAGGATCTCCCTCGGATCCAAGATTATAACTTCAACATATCGACCTCGGAGCTGGTCGACGTCGTCAAGGGGACAGCCGGGGTAAGGATTCCCAAAGATATGAGGACCCCGGTGGACAACAGAGACCACAATCTGCGTTGTGAATTCCATGCAGATTATGGCCACAGAACCGAGGACTGCAAAGCTTTGCGCCTCGAAGTAGCCCACCTACTAAAGAAAGGAGTCTTGGCCGAGTTCCTCACTGACAAGGGGAAAGACAATTTCTCCAAAAACTGGGGTGATGGACAACCACCTCGAGCCCCACCCCCGGAAAGAGTAGTGAACGTCATCACCGGGGGCTCCGAGGTGAACGGCATGAACTTCGCCGCGTCCAAGAAATTTTCTAAGCTCTCCATCACCATGGAGAAGAGGACCCGAGTTGGAGGCTCGGGCAAAGACATAGTGTTTGATGAAGATGACTGTGATGGGATGATGTTCCCCCATCACGATGCTCTAGTCATCATGCTAAGAATCAACAACGCCGACATCAAAAGAGTCTTGATTGACCCCGGCAGCTCAGTAAACATCATCAGCTACGGGGCCGTGAAGAAGATGTGGCTAAAAGGGGAGATCATTCCCAAATCAACAGTGTTGGCTGGTTTTAACAACTCAATGGAGAAGACGTTGGGTGAGATCACGCTAAAGACATTCGCCGAGGGTGTCACCAAAGAGACACTGTTCCAAGTCATGCCCGAGGATCTGGCCTATAATGTGATCCTCGGGCGGCCATGGATCCACTCCATGGAAGCTGTTCCCTCCACCTTACATCAAGTGATTAAATTCCCAACGCCTTGGGGGGTTCGATCAATCAAGGGGGAACAGCGAGTAGCGAGGGAGTTCTACTCAGTGGCCCTGAAGAGTGGAGTCGCCCCGAGCAGGCCAAAGAAATAGCAACCAACGCAGCCGGGGTCGAGCGAGGCAAACCTCCAAAATGAAACAGAAGAAAAGATCCCGGCATGCGTCCAAGAGCCTCGGAAGCAAAAAGCCGAGGACTCAACCATTGAAGAGCTGGACTCTTTCACTCTATTGAAAGATCGTCCAGAAAGAAAGGTGCATATCGGCTCGGAGCTGGACCCGGAGTCGAAAGAGGCGATCATGGAAGTTTTGAGGTCCAACCATGATTGTTTTGCCTGGGCCCATTCAGACATGACGGGTATCGATCCGGAGATCATGACCCACAAATTGAATGTGGACCCAAAGTTCACCCCGATAAAACAGAATAAAAGACCACATGCCGGGGTCAAAAAGAAGGCGATCGAGGATGAAACCACCAAGCTGCAAGAAAATGGTTTCATTAGGGAGGTGAAATACCCCGAATGGCTAGCCAATGTTATGGTCGTGCCGAAGAAGAACGACAAGTGGAGAATGTCTGTGGACTACACTGACTTAAACAAAGCTTGCCCCAAAGATTCTTATCCACTGCCACAAATTGACAGGTTAATAGACTCCACGGCTGGACACAAACTGTTGACCTTCTTGGATGCATATTCGGGCTACAACCAGATCCTGATGGACTCGAAGGACGAAGAAAAGACCTCGTTCATCACTGACCGAGGTACTTTCTGTTACAAAGTGATGCCCTTCGGGTTGAAGAACGCCAGGGCGACCTACCAAAGGCTGGTATGTCGCATGTTTAAAGAATATATTGGAAAGTCTATGGAGGTTTACATAGACGATATGCTCATCAAATCGATCCGAATGGAGGATCATTTGAATCATCTGAGGGAGGCCTTCGCCGTTTTGAGACAATATGGCATGAAGTTGAACCCCGAGAAGTGCGCCTTCGGCGTCGGATCAGGCAAATTCTTGGGATTCATCGTCTCTGAGCGAGGCATCGAGGCTAACCCTGACAAAATTAGAGCCATCGAGGAGATCCCCGAGGAGCTAACCGGGGTGAAAGAGGTTCAACGCTTGACTGGCCGAGTCGCTGCCCTGAGTCGATTTATCTCAAGGTCCTCGGAGCGATGCCACAAATTCTTCTCCGTTTTGAGAAAAAACAATCACTTCGAGTGGACACCGGAGTGCAAACAAGCGTTGAAAGACTTGAAACAGTACTTTGCTAACGCACCGTTGCTTGCCAAGCCAAAAGAGGGTGAAACATTGCTAGTCTACCTGGCAGTGTCCGAGGTGTCAGTCAGTGCTGTGCTGGTTTGGGAAGAAGATGGCAAACAACAGCCCATCTACTATGTGAGCAAGACACTCCTCGACGCTGAAACCAGGTATCCACACTTGGAGAAACTAGCTCTTGCTTTACTTATTACTGCCCGGAAACTACGACCTTACTTCCAGTGTCATCCAATAGCCGTAGTTTCAACCTTCCCTTTGAGAAATATATTACATAAACTGGAGTTATCAGGGAGGCTATCAAAATCGGCAGTAGAGTTAAGCGAGTATGATATCACCTATCAACCTCGAACTGCCATTAAGTCTCAAGTCTTAGCAGATTTCGTGGCCGATTTTAGTGTCGGGATTTTGCCCGAGGCTGAAAAAGAAAACTCCATGGCTAAGGGAGCCACCCGGGATTATGGATACTCTACACCGATGGAGCAACAAATTCCAAAGGTTTGGGGTCTGGCATAGTTTTGAGAGCACCAACCGGGGAGAAAGTCAGGCATTCGGTTCGGTTCAAGAAAGTGACCAACAATGAAGCAGAATATGAGGTAGCTCTAGCAGGTTTGGAGCTGGCTAGAGAAATGGGTGTTGAAAGGATCGAACTAAGATGTGACTCACAGTTGGTAGTAAACTAAGTCCTCGGCGATTACACGGCTCGAGAGCCCCGAATGCAGTTGTACTTAGATCGGGCACAAAGGACTCTGGCCCAATTCCAAGAATGGCAAGTTAAATAAGTGCCTCGGGAAGAAAATACTGAGGCTGATGCTCTGGCCAACCTTGGTTCGACGATCGACGAAGCCCACTCGGGGACTGACTCAGTGGTTCGGCTGCTTTCAGCACAAATGAGAGAGATGAAGCTGCAGGTTAACTCGGTGGACAATCGTTGGGATTGGCGAAGTAAGTTCATCACATACTTCGACTCGGGGACTGTCCCCCAAGATAAAAAAGAAGCAAGGAAGTTGAGGACTCAAGCAGCCTCGTACCATTTGATCGAGGGCAACTTATACAAAAGGATGTATTGCGGCCCGATGGCCAAGTGCTTGGGTCCCGACGAGGCAAGATATGTGATGGCCGAAGTGCACGAAGGCGAATGTGGCAACCACTCGGGGGGAAAATCCTTAGTGCGTAAGTTGTTAAGAGCTGGGTATTATTGGCCCACAATCAGTGCCGATGTGAAGGCCTTCGTGCAAAAATGCGATAAGTGCCAGCGCCATGGTCGATTGATCCACCAGCAGGCCGAGCCTCTACATTCAGTGGTATCACCATGGCCCTTCATGAAATGGGGAATGGATGTTGTTGGGCCATTACCCAAGGGAAAGGGTGGTGTTCGTTTCATCTTGGTGTTGACTGATTACTTCACAAAATGGGTGGAAGCGGCGGCTCTCACCGAGGTAAAGCAAAAACAAGTAATCGACTTCATCAAAAAGAACATCATCTACAGGTTCGGAGTCCCAAGGGAAATCGCTTGTGACAATGGGAAGCAATTCATGGGGGCAGCTATTACTAACTTCTTCAAGCAGTGGGGGATCAAAAGAATAGCCTCGACTCCATATCACCCAAGTGCCAATGGTCAAGCCGAGTCTTCAAATAGGATCATAATAAAAAATCTCAAAAAAAGACTCGATGAGAAAAAAGGCCCTTGGCCCGAAGAGTTACCCGGGGTTCTATGGGCCATGGGAACGACGGAGAAGAACAGCACCGGTGAAACCCCCTTTTCACTTGCTTATGGAATGGATTCCCTCATCCCCGTAGAGGTGGGATAACCAAGTCTTCGGTATGCTCACACGACCGAGGATGCAAACCAAGAGGCCATGCGCATAGAGTTGGACCTGCTCGAGGAGAAAAGGGAGCTAGCCTTGGTTCGGTTAGTTGCTCAAAAGAGGCAGATCGAAGCATATCTCAATAGAAGACCCAAATTCAGGAATTTCAAGGTTGGAGATTATGTGTTGAAAACCGTGAATCAGTCAACAAAAGAAGAGAACGGGGGAAAGCTCATCTCAAATTGGGAAGGACCCTATAGAGTCAAGGCAATCGTTGGAAAAGGCTCTTATCAGATCGAGAGTTTGCAAGGAGAGCCCGAACCTCTAAATTGGAACATCTCCAACCTGAAACGATACTACTTTTAGCCAAGGTAAATATCTTTCAATTCTTCTTAAATTAAACAGCCCCGAGCCGAACAACGCTCCCATGGCATCGATAAAAAATATGCTAACTTGCTCCTCGTTCCATCTTTTTGCTTGACCTTTTCAGGAAGCGAACCGAACCGACTCCAGTGCTCGGATCTTCATCACGATTCACAACCGAACACTGGGGGGAGTGAGAAGGGTTGACACCGAGGTCGGCATCGAGCCTCCCCAGCCGAAGCCTATCTATCCGACAACCGGGGACTCACCCCCGGGGATTAGATTTAGTACATTGTAAACCGGCTCGATAGTGGCATGATGTTTATTTTTTATTTGAAAGCTCGGTTTTCACCCGAGGCATGTTTCGGCTTGGTTTTTTATGTACATAGCCGACTTTGGCTCGTTTATATCAATAAAATGACTTCGATTTCGTTCATTTTATATGTGTAAATTTTGCACTTCGGAGCTGCACAATGCATCGACTCAGGGGCGAGACGTCGTCCTAAGTTCGCATCGATTAAATTCAGTTAAAGTCTTGCAAGCGTATTATGTTTTCTTAAAGTGTTCGGTTCAAATGAAAAGCCAACACAGCTCATAAAGCAAAGAGTTTTTCATTAAAGGCCCGAAGGCTAATATTATTTACATTCAAAGTGACCCAAAAGTCAAACGTAAGTACAAAAGCCCGAAGGCCAACATCCAAAAAGGCACGAAGGCCTCAAAAGCAAGAGTCATCAAGAGTTTACTAAGGCAACGCCCCATCGGCATCTCCACTGCCCTCCTCGGCACTATCGCCTTCATCATCTGACCCCTCGCTCGAAGGGAGCTCATCCACGATCCTTTGAGCCTCGGCTGCAGCTTCCCGTGCCTTGACAATTTCGTCCTCAAGCACGATCTGCCCGGCCTGAACTTGCTCAAGAGTGCTAAGCCTAGCCTTGACAACGGCCCATGTTTCCTCAAACTTTGCCCTTGTTGCCCTGACATCGGCTCGCTCATTAAGGTATGCGACTCGGCCTTCGAGCTTGGATACTTTAACCCGAAGGGCTGGCACCTCATCCACTTGGCTTTGCAGCTCGATGAGTTTGGCGTTGTATTCCCCAAGTTTGCTGCGGTATCTCTCACCCGCTTCAAGAACCTCGGTCTTGGCCCTGAAAAGGTCGGCCTCCAGGCGGGCATTCTCAAGGCTCAACCTCGAGCGCTCAGCAGCAAATTCTTCTGTCGCAGCCTGGACACGAGCTTCAGAGGATTCCACTGTTGCGCGAAGATCAGCCTCGGCTTTCGCCGAAGCTTCATTGGCACGCTCAAGCTCACTATTCAGAATTGCGAACCGATGCTCGAGCTCGGTCACCTGCCCCTTGAGAATCTTCTTCTGCTCATCCCAGGCGGTGGCGGCTGCTTGAATCTCCTGGGCTCGATCCCGCTGGAGACGAACAGCTTGCAGCGCGAGGACCAAGCTCTGCATTTGAAACATATGTCAATACTCGAAAGATTAATAAAGTCATGCAGAGCACAAACTAAAGCTTACCCGAAGAGCTGAAGCGGCTGAAACACCCATCAAACTCATGGGGTTGAGGTTTCGAAAGGCATGAGCTTCAGCGGGCCCGAGCAGGCCATCAAGAGACATGATATCCTCCTTCGTGGCATCTAACAAGTTAGCATCGGGATATATCTCCAAAGCCCGAGCTGCAATGTTGGTAGGCTTCGGCGAGTCTCCTGAAGCCTTAACCATGCCTTTGATCAAACCCTCGCCCATTTTAGCCTTACCTTCTCGCCTTCCAGCCTCTCGGTTAGACTCCTCTACATGCACGACCTCGGTCGGTCCGCCTGCTTCAACCCTAACTTCGGGAACGGACTCGGGGGCTGGATCTGGTCTCTCCTCGGGAACCAGAGGGGGAAGCTCTTCGTCACTAGGCACATCAACAAGTCCCCGGCGCTTAGTGATCAAAGCCTCGGCAACGGGGGCGGCAACCTCCTCAACTCGAGGACCTTTCGCTTTGGTCGCCCGCTTTGAAGTCGCTCTCTTTCTTTTAGCACCTGGGGAAGGAAGAGGGGCAATTCGCTTAGCGTAAGTGTGAGTGGCGGTGGAAACACAAGAAAACCTACCCAAGAAAATTTCACCTTATGAGGTCCCTTGGCTCGAGGAGGCCTTAGCTTTCTTCTCCTCGATCAGCCTCTTTGCCAAATCCGCCATCTTGGCAACCCCCTCGGTGACGTCCGTCACCAATTTCTCACTTCTCTTTGTTTTCTTGCTCCCTTTCTCCTCCTCTCTACCTTCCGCCTCCGCCTCGGCTTCTTCTTCGTCGTCGGCTTCCCTCACGGCCTTGCTGGGGAGACCTATGTAGGCAAAATGGAAAAGTCAGAATCAAGCAGTTTAAAGTGAATCTAGCAACCCAAAGCCTTCAACAACTCACCGTGCCTCTTGCACGACCATCGGTTCTCCCCCAGAGCGGCTAGCACCATCCACTGCCGTTCGGGGCGCTTCTTCACTTGCATGACCTCGGTCACCCACCGGAGCAAGTTCTTCGGAGGGACAACTGCTACTTTTTCAGCTGCAAGCCGAAGGGGGATGGTTAGCAATTGCGACAATCCAAAACCGAAGGAAGAGAGTAAATACTTACGCTGGGCATTCCACGCTTCGGGGAAGCCAGGCTCGGCAGACAACAGCCTCATGGGGATGAGCACGAACCGATCGTTCCAGCCTCGATCCCCATGGTCCTCGCTCTTGCTCAAAATTGCGTATGAGCCCCGAGGCAAGAGAGCGACCACCCCAGCCTTGCGGAAATGAGGATAGTATAGAGAAATCAAGTGTTGGAAAGTAAAGGGCAACCCCGCGATGTCACTCAAGTACTCGAGGGCTTGGACGACCCTCCAAACCCCGGGCCCAAGTTGGGCAAGGCAAAGGTTGTAGGATCTGCAAAACGTGTCAATTATGGGGTGTACGGGCAAGTTAAAACCTATGGTGAAAGGGTAGGTAAAAACCGAGGAGTATCCTTCGACGTTTGTAGACACGGCCGAGCCAGGCGCCGGGATCCTAATCTCCACTTCGGGGCCCCAGCGGCAGTCAGCCCGAACCGCCTCAATCCTCTCCTCGGTTATGATGCTCGGGGTAACGTGAACGGGGATGTTCCTTTTCTTCCCCTTTTGAGCATCTGATTGGGCGTGGACCTTCAAGTCTTTTTCATTGTTAAAGCTCGAAAGGATGACCAGCCGAGGGTCGATCTCCACCTCGAGTGGAATTTTCCTCTTTGACTTCTTCGAAGGGCCAGCTTCGGTCTCCCCCTTCGAGCCACTAACCTCGCTCACCTCAGCTCCTCCGACCGAGCCACCCACCTCTTTAGCGCTGGTGACGTCATTATCCACCTTAAGATCCACATATTCGCTGGGTTCCACCGAACCACGACCGGCCTTTGCCTTGCGCCGCAGAGGGGTGGGGGCAGCAGACGTGGCCTCGCCACCACCACCTGCTTACACCACCTGCAATGGTGGCAAGGAAGCCGCGGCCTCGTCGTTCACTGCCATAGCAGCGAAGCGTTCCGCTCTTTCGCCGGAATCACTTGAGTCACGGCCAGAATTAGTGGCAGAAACATTAGCAGACATGATAGAAGTTGGAAAGAAGAAACTAAAAGCGGTATGCAAAGGCAGTAAGTGGGTGGTGCAATGGTGGCTTCAAAAATTCTTTGCTTCTTTTCTTCTGGTGTGAAGTTTCGAATGGGAAAGAAGGACAAAAGTGGTGTATTTATAGTGTCTTGCACACGTGCAAGTAGGAAAGCTAATGATGACTGAAACATTGGAGAAAATAAAAAGACGGCGTGACCGTTGGAAGACCTATCAGAAGCCGCCACGTAACGCGGAACGGCAGTCCAATAGTTGCGCGGCTTTGTGAAATTCGTGGATAGGGTTGTGCCACGTCGATTTCCCGCTTAAGTTCATTCCACTCCTCGGCGATTTCGGCGTCCACCGAGGAGTGGGGGGACTATCTGTATTGGGTAAAAATGGTCGCCTTCGGTCAACACCTCGGGATGGTAGACCGAAGGGAAAACGAGCTGATGCTCCGAAGCGAAGTAGTCGATCTCATGATCGAGTCACCGGGGTCAAGCCCCAGCAGTTCGACCGAAGACAAATCGGACTTCGGGCCTTGGTGACACGCCCTCCTACCCGAACAGTAAGGTCAAGCGACCGAAGCCTTGAGACAAGGCCTCGGTTAGAACCTCGAATCCAACGGCTTTGCAGCCCACTACTTTGCCCCACTAACACCTCCATATTGCTGTCCAGATCGTGGGAGAGATGCTTGCTGATGATGGAGAACATGGGCAAGGCTCTTAGGCCTATAAATAGAAGTTCATTTTGTATTATAGGCATCCAGAAATTTGTACTGAAACTCTGCCAAAATCTGTACTCAACGTTCTTATATTGAAATACGATTGTTTCTTCGCATTTACTTCTTTCTTGTGCATTTATTCAACTTTGATACGAAGAATTGCTTATATTCGAATCCAAATTCTATTTGTACACGTAAAACTGATTTAGGCCCATACAACAATTATAAAGAATATTTTCTGGTACTCAGTATAATTTACCTTTAAGAAAATAATTATCATTATTTGGAGAGGCTAGTTTTGACCATAAAAAAATACGTACAAAGATCAATTCTTTTTTATCCGTTGATTTAGATTTAAGGGTGTTTACCGTCTCATTCAAAAGGTGAAGAATATATTATTTTCCAAATCTATAAAGTTGACAGGTATAAGTTTAATTTACTGTAGGTTACCAAGTAAAATATATATGTGACTTTTAAGATATAAGAATTCCAATTTTTTAGCGAGGTCCACCTATGCCACAGTCCCTGCAATTTAGCGGTAATTGGGAAACTTCTCATATAGCCTCGAGTCCAATCTTCACTAGGAGCCAGTTTGGGTGAGCTTAAAAGTAGCTTATAAACTTATAAATTCATTAGTAAATATTTGGTAACTTAAAAATTTATGGGCTTATAAGTCCTTATGTGCTTAAAAAAGTTAAAAATGAGAAATTAGGAAATCTTAACTTTTCAAAAAGAACTTATAAACTACTTAAAAAAGCTGCTTATAAACACACCCAAACAGGCTCTAGTATGCATGAAATCTACCTTGGAAGCGGCCGACCCCACTATTTAATTAAGCTTAATAATACAGACATTCAAGGGTGGCTTTCATATGATGGCTAAAACTTACACCGTGCATTTACATCGAATTAATGAATTTATACCATATATTTGAAAATAGAGTTCTATTACCTAATTTTAATTAATTAATATATATTTATATTATTAAATTACTTAATCATGATAAGTCAATATAGTTTGGTTTGAACCTCCAATCTAGATAAATATTTACCACTCCCACGTACCTTTCCTCGGTAGTAACTGTAGTAGTATCGTTTCTGCAACTGTAATCTTTTTTTTTTTTTTTTTTTGGTTAATATTTGTATGGCACTATTTTTTTTAATGAGATTCAAGAAAATATGATAGTTTGAGAAATCTGAAGACAATTTGAGTTAAGTTTATTTGCCAAGATAACTTATTACTACAATTTTTAATAGTTTTTAATTTTTTTCTCAAATTTTATTACTGTGGGTGCTGACGGCTATATAGCAGTTCTTTAATTTTACGGTAGGCTGACTTGATTCTTGATATTTTATAGGAATATTTTATATATGACCGTGCATTGAAGCATATGATCGACGAGAACGTATTTTTAGTTTGAAGAGCATCAACTATTACATGGAGATATGTAGAAATGGCATATGATTATCTCCTTAATGCCGCATGATTATTTATCTTTCGTAAAATTGTGTGAACTAGACTCCAGAAAACAATAGATGGAACAGGAGACTAGGAAAGGGTGAAAAATATTCCCCCTCCAATTTTAAAATTTTATTCTGAACAATCGACATTTTTTCCTTCAATCTCGTGCAAATTTTACATTTGACATTCAATCCCCCTTCAATATGGTACTAATAGTTTTCGCGTTAAGATATTTTGTTTTTTTTCATCTAGGTGATGTGTTATATCTCATTATAAGTTGATATTTAAGTTCATTAGAAGTATAAATAGATTATAAATTGGTTATAAACCTGCTGCTTATTTTATAATTTTGATTTAATATTATGTTCAATAAACATATGTTTAAGTCTCACTCTCACTTTTATCATTTTTATTATAAAAAACTTCGATTTGTACTAATGCAATATCTTTTAAATTATGAATGTATAATCCTTTAGGAAAATATGAATGTAGAATCCTTTAACTTGTTGGTAAAACATTTACCTATACTGTAAACATTTACTTTTTATATATTCAAACACTTCTCACTCTTTCAGTTCTCAATGGTTATTAGATTTTTAAGTTTTGATTATTACTATTAAAGTTATTGATACGAGCAAGTTAATTGAATTCTATAATTTTATATTTAGAATAATGGCCCTTGCTTGTTTTCTTTCTCCCTGCGTACGATTGCCCTTCTTCAAAATTTATTTGTGTCATAACCACTTCCGCTGTAATAAGTCATACAATTTTGTGTCATGACGCTTTTTTTTTTTTTTTTTTTGCTTCCAAAAGAAAATATTTTATGATATGTAAAAATGCAAAAAGAAAAAATTAAATTTATTTATTATAGTGCTCATGCTTCTTGTAATAAAAGTAAATGACATCAATTTTTGGCCGATTGTTTAATATTGCACATTTTAAGTGTTACCTTTTTGTTAAAGTTTGATATGATCGGGGAGTGTTAAAGTCTAAACTTATGCGTACTTATATATAATCAACTTTAATTTGCTTAGTGTTGCTCCCAAACGCACACGCAAGTATACGTGGTCGACAAATAATAAAGTGATAAATCGAGTATCGTTCATGTATGGGCCTAAATCAGTTTAGGTGTACAAATCGAATTTGGATTCGGATACAAGCAATTCTCCGTATCAAAGTTGGAATAACACGTGAAAAAGATGTAAAAGCGAGAAAATAACTGTATTGCAATATACGAACGTGATTACAAATTTGGGCAGCGTTTCAGTACAAATTTCTGGATGCCTATAATACAAAATGAACTACTATTTATAGGCCTACGAGCCTTGCCCACGTTCTCCACCATCAGCAAATGCATTCCCCCTGATCTGAGCATCAATATGGAGAAGTTAGTGGGGCAAAGTAGTGGGCTGCAAAGCCGCTGGAACCGAGGTGGTAACCGAAGCCTTGTCTCAAGGCTTCGGTAGTCTGACCTTACTGTTCGGATAGGAAGGCGTGTCACCAAAGCCCGAAGTCTAACTTGTTTTCGGTCACGCTGTTGGAGTCTGACTTCGGTGATTCAATCACGAGCTCGATTACTTCTCTTCGGAGCATCAGCTCATTTCCCCTTCAGTCTACCATCTCGAGGTGTTGACCGAAGGCGATAATTTTCACCCAATACAGATAGTCCCCCCCACTCCTCGGTAGACACCGAAGTCGCTGAGGAGTGGAATGAATTTAAGCGGGAAGTCGACGTGGCAAGACCCTATCCACGAATTTTTCAAAAACGCACATCTATCGGGTCGCCGCTCCGCATTACGTGACGGCTTTCGATAGGTCTCCGAACGGTCACGCTGTCTTTTTGTTTTCTCCAACGTTTCAGTCATCATTAGCTTTTCCCACTTGCACGTGTGTGATCACTATAAATACCTCACTTTGTCTTCCACCTCTTCACTTGAAACTCTGACTAAGAAAAAGCTTTGAAGAACTTCTGAACCAGTTCCTAAATCTGACATCCAACATTTCTTCTTTTCGCTTATCATCATGTCTGCTACTGTCTCTGCTACCAATTCTGGCCATGGCTCAAGCGACTCTGGTGAAAGGGCGGAGCGTTTCGCTGCTATGGGCATGAACGACGAGGCTGTTGCTCCAGTGCCACCATTGCAGGTGGTTGAGGCGGGAGGCGGTGGCGAGGCCACGTCTGCCGCTCCCACTCCTTCGAGACGCAAGACGAAGGCGGGTCGTGGCTCAGCGAAGGCCAGTGAGTATGTGGACCTTGACGTGGGTGATGACGTTGAAAATGACGACGTCACTGGTGCTAAGGAGGTGGGTGGCTCGGTCGGAGGGGCTGAAGCGAGTGAAGTTAGCGGCTCGAAGGGGGAGACCGAGGTTGGCCCTCGAAGAAGTCGAAGAGGAAAATTCCTCTCGAGGTTGAAATCGACCGTCGGTTGGTCATCCCCTCGAGCTTCAATAATGACAAGGATTTGAAAGTTCACGCCCAGTCTGATGCCCAAAAGGGGAAGAAAAGAAATATTCCTGTTCACGTCACCCCGAGCATCATAACCGAGGAGAGGATGGAAGCTGTTCGGGCCGATTGCCGTTGGGGTCCCGAGGTGGAGATCAGGATCCCAACGCCTGGTTCTGCTGTGTCCATGCAGGTTGAAGGATACTCTTCGGTTTTCACCTACCCCTTCACCATAGGGTTCAACTTGCCAGTGCATCCCATCATTGATGTATTCTGCAGGTCTTATAATCTTGGCCTAGCTCAGCTCGGGCCTGGGGTTTGGAGGGTTGTCCAGGCCCTCGAGTATTTGAGCGATATAGCGGGGCTGCCCTTCTCTTTCCAGCATTTGATTTCTCTCTACTATCCCTACTTCCACAAGGCCGGGGTGGTCGCTCTTCTACCTCGGGGCTCTTACGCAATTCTGAGTAAGAGTGAGGACCATGGGGACCGAGGCTGGAACTATCGGAACGTACTCATTCCCACGAGGCTGTTGTCAGCCGAACCCGGCTTTCCCGAAGCATGGAATGCTCAGCGTAAGTATCTGCTTCTATTTTCCCTTCGGCTTTGGGTTATCTTAATTTTTAACCCTTCCATTTTTGGTTCGCAGATGAGAAAGTTCCAGTTAATCCACCGAAGAACTTGCTCGGGTGGGTTACCGAAGTCATGCAAGTGAAGAAGCGCCCGGAACGGCAGTGGATGGTACTGGCCGCTTTGGAGGAGAATCGATGGGTGTGCAAGAGGCACGGTGGGTTGCTGAAGACTTCGAGTTGTTAAGTTTGCCTCGAGCTGTTTATTTTTGATCTTTCCATTTTGCTTACCCAGGTCTTCCCAGCAAGGCCATGAGAGAGGCCGATGAAGAGGAAGAAGCCGAAACGGAAGCCGAAGGTGGAGAAGAGGAGAAAGGAAGCAAGAAGGGGAAGAGGAGGGAGAGGTTGGTGACGGATGTCACCGAGGGCGTTGCCAAGATGGCAGATTTGGCGAAACGGCTGATCGAGGAGAAGAAAGCTAAAAGCTCCTCGAGCCAAGGGACCTCAAAAGGTGAAATTTTCTTGGGTCGGTTTTCTTGCATTTCTACTGCCATTCACACTTATGTAAAACGAGTTGCTCACCTTCCTTCCCCAGGTGCCAAAAGAAAGAGGGCCACTTCGAAGCGGGCGGCCAAAGCGAAAGGTCCTCGAGTAGAAGAGGTCGCTGCTCCCGCTGCTGAAGCACTGATCACAAAGCGCCGGGGACTTGTTGACATACCCAGCGATGAAGAGCTCCCCCCTTTGGTCCCCGAGGAAAGGCCAGACCTTGCCTCTGAACCCATTTCCGAATCGAGACCCGAAGTTGGTGGGACGACCGAGGTCATAAATGTTGAGGAGCCTAACCAAGAGGCTGCAAGGAGAAAAGGCAAGGCAAAAGTGGGCGAGGGGTTGGTCAAGAACATGGTTAAAGCCTCACGAGCCTCGCCTAAGCCAAGCAACATTGGACCCCGCGCCCTTGAGATACATCCCGATGCGAATCTGCTGGATGCCACAAAAGAGGATGTCATGGCTCTTGATGGTCTGCTCGGTCCCGCCGAAGCTCATGCCCTTCAGAATCTAAGCCTAATGAGTTTGATGGGCGTTTCTACCGCTTCTGCTCTTCGGGTAAGTCCTAGTGTCCTTTTACATAATTTGCCTCATCGGCCTTCGGGTATTGACACATGTTTCAAACGCAGAGCTTGGTTCTTGCGCTGCAAGCTGTTCATCTTGAACGTGATCGAGCCAAAGAGATTCAAGCAGCTGCCACCGCTTGGGATGATCAGAAGAAGATTCTAAAGGGGCAGGTTACCGAGCTTGAGTCTCGGTTCGCAATTCTGAACAGTGAGCTGGAACGTGCCAATGAAGCCTCAGCCAAAGCCAAAGCTGACCTTCGGGCAGCGGAGGAGTCTGCTGAAGCTCGAGTCCAAACTGTAACTAATGCGTTCACTGCAGAGCGCTCGAGGTTGAGCCTTGAGAACGCTCGCCTCGAAGTCGAGCTCTTTAAAGTCAAGACCGAGGTGCTAGAAGCAGGCGAGAGGTATTGCGACAAACTTGCAGAGTATAACGCCAAACTCGTCGGGTTGCAGAGCCAAGTGGACCAAGTGCCATCCCTTCGAGCTAAGGTCTCCAAGCTCGAGGGCAGAGTTGCGTACCTCAATGAGCGGGCCGAGATTAGGGCAACGAGGGCGAAGTTTGAGGAAACATGGGCCGTTGTCAAGACCAGGCTTAGCGCCCTCGAGCAGGTCCAGGCTGGGCAAATCGTGCTCGAGGAGGAGATTGCCAAGGCAAGGGAAGCTGCTGCTGAGGCTCAGAGGATTGTAGATGAACTCCCCTCGAGTGAGGGCTCAGATGATGGCAGGCCCGAGGGCGAGGATGAAGGCGATAGTGCTAAAAGAAGGCAGTGAAGATGCCGATGGGGCGCTGCCTTAGTACTTGAACATTTTGATGTCTTTTGTTTTTGGGGCCTTCGTGCCCTTTTGGATATTGGCCTTCGGGCTTTGTACTTAAGTTTTAGACCTTCGGGTCATTTTTTGGATGTAAATAACTTCAGCCTTCAGGCTTTCAATGAAAAAATCTTTGCTCTCTGAGCTGTGTGTTGGCTTTTCATATGTACCGAACACTTTGAGGATAAATGATATGCTTGCAAGACATAACTGAATTTAATCGATGCAAACTTAGGACGACGTCTCGCCCTCGAGTCGATGCATTGTGCAGCTTCGAAATGCAAAGTTCACACAGATAAAATGAATGAAACCAAAGTCATTTTATTGATATCAACGAGCCAAAAGTCGGCTGTGTACATAAAACCAAGTCGAAACTGACCTTGGGTGAAAAACAAATTTTCCATAAAAGCAAATCGACAACATGCCGCTACCGGGCTAATTTACAATGTACTAAATCTAATCCTCGGGCGTAAGTCCCCGATTGACGGATAGATAAGCTTCGGTTGGGAGGCTCGATGTCGACCTCGGTATCAACCCCTCTCACTCCCCCCCAGTGTTCGGTTTTGAATCTTGATGAAGATCCGAGCACTGGAGACGGTTCGGTTCTCTTCCTGAAAAGGTCAAGCAAAAAGATGGAACGAGGAGTAAGTTAGTACATTTTTTATTAATGCCATGGGAGCGTTGTTCGGCTCGGGGCTGTTTGACTTAAAAAGATTGAAAGGTATTTACCTCGACTAGAAGTAGTATCGCTTTAGATTGGAGATGTTCCAATTCAGGGGCTCGGGTTCCCCCTGCAGACTCTCAATTTGATAAGAGCCTTTTCCAACGATCACTTTGACTCTATAAGGTCCTTCCCAATTTGCAATGAGCTTTCCTCCGTTATTTTCCTTTGTTGATTGATTCACAGTTTTCAACACATAATCTCCAACCTTGAAGTCTCAAATTTAGCTTTCCTGTTGAGGTAGGCCTCGATCTGTCTCTTTTGAGCAACTAGCCGAACCAAAGCTAGCTCTCTTTTCTCCTCGAGCAGATCCAACTCTATGCGCATTGCCTCTTAGTTTGCATCCTCGGTAGTGTGGGCGTACCGAAGGCTTGGTTCGCCCACCACTACGGGGATGAGGGAGTCCATGCCATAAGCAAGTGAAAAGGGGGTCTCACCGGTGCTGTTCTTTTCAGTTGTTCGCATGGACCATAGAACCCCAGGTAACTCTTCGGGCCAAGGGCCTTTTTTCTCATCGAGTCTCTTTTGTCCGCCGGGGTCCTCATATCTTTGGGAATCCTTACCCCGGCTGTCCCCTTGACGACATCGACCAACTCCGAGGTCGATATGCTGAAGTTATAATCTTGGATCCGAGGAAGATCCTTTTTAGGGGCCGAAGTGGAACTCGAGGGGTTTCTTTGGCTCGCGTTGGATAGGACATTCCCCCCGAGCCTTTGGCTTATATTAGAGGCTGGGTAAGAACTGCCGAGGGTGTTTCTCAACCTCTAGCTAACATGCTGCCTCGTCGAAGTGTAAGGTTCGTACCTCCCCTTCGAATTATTTCGTGGCGCCTCGGCGCGATTCGAAGATTTACCCCGGTTATGTTGCTGATAACCGCGGTTCTTGAACTCAGCTTCCTCCAATCTGATTTTGGAGTAGGTGCATCTATGCAGATCCTCCCACGTCAGGACCTGGTATTGTTGTAATTCTTTGCGCAATTCAGCGGCAGCGCCAGAATTGCGACAATTGATACCCTTTTCAAATGCCATGATGGCCAAGGTATCATCCATCCGAGGCAATTCCATGCGTTCGGCGTGGAATCGCTCAAGAAACTCTTTAAGCGGCTCACCAGGCCGCTGCTTCACTTCACATATATCCTCCTTCCTTTGGAGGATCTTTTGCACCCCGGTGTGAGCTTTGACAAAGGAGCTGGACATTTCCTTAAACGAGGAGATCGACCCCTTCGGTAAGCACAGATACCACCGAAGCGCCCCTTTCTCTAGCTATTGGCCTAACTTCGTTAAGAACATCGACTCGAGCTGCGTAGCCGATAAGTCGTTGCTCTTCACCATGGCCATATATTCCCTTATGTGCTCTTTGGGATCGGTTGTCCCATCATATTTCTTCAGAAATATAAGTTTGAAGCCCAGGGGAGTTGGGGCTGGAGCCGCTTCGGGCTTGTAGGGTTGCTCCCTGTATTGATCGATGTCGAGGTCGTCCTCCTCCTTCGTTATCCCAGGCACGCCTTCGAGGCGCTTTTCCACGCGCGCCTCGATGCGAGCCTCGATTTCTCTACTCATTCTTTCTACGTCTACCGAGGACGTTGTCTCCGCCACGGTGGGAACCGTCCCGAAGTGTGGCGTGGTAGATGGATTGTTCCCCGAGCCCCCATATGTGGCTCCGTTGTGAGGTCCCCCTGTTATCGCGCCCGGAGGAACGAAGGGCGGGATGCCTCCACCAGGAGCCATAGGCTGGGTGCCGTTAGGGGCAGCGCTGTTTCTCGCCTCTAGCGAGGCGCGAAGTTCAGCGTTAATGCTTGCTTGCTCATCCTGCTTGGTCTGGAGAGCTCTTAGCGTTGTGACAACATACTCTTGGAATTCTTCTGTTGTCATTGGGGCGATGGGCTGTTGGTTCAACGGAACGTCAACCCGATCGTTATTGTTACCATTGTTACTGTTATCAGCCATGACGTGGAATCGTAAGCTTTCGACAAAAAACAGATGTGGTACTTTGGAACAAAGCGTTTCTGCTTATATCCCCACAGACGGCGCCAATTTGTATGGGCCTAAATCAGTTTAGGTGTACAAATCGAATTTGGATTCGGATACAAGCAATTCTTCGTATCAAAGTTGGAATAACACGTGAAAAAGATGTAAAAGCGAGAAAATAACTGTATTCCAATATACGAATGTGATTACAAATTTGGGCAGCGTTTCAGTACAAATTTCTAGATGCCTATAATACAAAATGAACTACTATTTATAGGCCTAAGAGCCTTGCCCACGTTCTCCACCATCAGCAAATGCATTCCCCACGATCTGAGCATCAATATGGAGAAGTTAGTGGGGCAAAGTAGTGGGCTGCAAAGCCGCTGGAACCGAGGTGGTAACCGAAGCCTTGTCTCAAGGCTTCGGTAGTCTGACCTTACTGTTCGGATAGGAAGGCGTGTCACCAAAGCCCGAAGTCTAACTTGTCTTCGGTCATGCTGTTGGAGTTTGACTTCGGTGATTCAATCACGAGCTCGATTACTTCTCTTCGGAGCATCAGCTCGTTTCCCCTTCGGTCTACCATCTCGAGGTGTTGACCGAAGGCGACAATTTTCACCCAATACAGTTCCCACGAGGACTATTCAGACTAACACTTAACAAACAATATTCTAACAAACTATTCAGGGATCTTTTTCTTCAATGGTGAGAGTTTTAGTAACTAACGAACAGTAATTAAAATACAGGAAGTGTAGTCAAACAATGGTGCAAACTTTGGTTGTTAACAATATTAAGACAACGGTCCAGGGTCAGAGTTACGAACAATCCAGTTGAGTTTTACAATGGATTCCACTTCTTAAATCCCGGGTTACTAACTGACAGATTAAATGTACCTGTGAAAACCTTTCGATTCTTCACAGTCTATGCAGGCTACTTCAATCCCTATATGTCTATGGGTTGAATCACGTGCACGCATTAACGAATTCTGTAATTAGTTAAACTAGGCGAGCAAGTATATGTCTATCCTACTCACAAATTGGTTCCCCGATGCCCGGGTTCACAAACTAGTCCTATTCTTTCTTATTACGTAATTAAATTCCCTCTTTCGAGTTCAATCTAAAAACCATAGATAATGCATAATTATCGAGCTCTAATAATTACACAAGTGAAATCAAGAAAGAATAAGCAACCCGTTACGGGATTCAATTAATGGGAATCAATCTTCAAACAATCAACTTTCATGTAATACTCTAACTCTAGAACGTAAGATTTAGCCACGCATATTCATAATCACAAGGCAATGAATTGATGAAATAATAATGTAAATGATGTAATAGATGAAAGATTAGGAATAAACCCTTGTTCAATGAAGTATGGTGCGCGTAATTTTGCTCCAAAAGTCGAACTACCTCTCTAACATGAAATAAAAGATGTTTTATATTGATTACAAAGCGCTAGAATAAGTTAAACCAAAGCCTAATCTAGTTGGGAGAACTTTTATCTCGTCAGCCTCAAGGCTTTCTTGAAGCCACGCCTCACGATAGCCTCTAACTTTTCAGGGCTTTCTTGAAGCTTTGCTCCAGTATAGCTTCCAACGCTTCAGGGCTTTCTTGAAGCTTTGCTCCAATATAGCTTCCAACGCGTCCATTAACTCTAATTCGCTCGTTCTTGCCTCGAATTCATCCGCACCATTCCTAACATCACAAATACGATAGGTGAGCACAAGAAACACATTTATCACACATAACGAGCACATAAAGTACTAAAATGTAAGAATATATTAAGGTAAAATAGGCAAATATTACCAAACATCACCACCCCACACTTAGACCTTTGCTCGTCCTCGAGCAATCATTAAAGACTAATTCCCAACTAGATCCTAACACTTAATAGAACAGGTCTACCTATGATTATGGTTGATACCGATCATTGAACAAATGCACACATGACTCCTATGGGTCCAACAAACATGCCACAATTTACAAACTCAAAAATATGAGAACAACCACCCCAAAATAGCTCAAATGCACAAATTCAACCCATTGCAACCATGCTCCCACAAAATCACACCTATCTACTCAACCAAGAAGCCATCAACTTCACCTCTTTCATGCAAACCATGTGCCCTCACCAAAATGAAGCAAGAGAGTGTCCCCCAAATATCACACACAAGAATGAATATCATGAATAGAACGGGGACAATAACATAGAACGAATTCACTCACTCTTATGAAAGTCTCACATGCCACACACAATGTACCATAGGCTTGCCCGTAGTGTAGGACTCCACTAATGTAAGCTTACTCCAATCGGGATTAACTAGGACTTTAAAAAGGTTGAAATGTAGGCTAAGGGGCGGGTGGGATACATATGGGTAATAGTGACTACCTCCCTAAGCACTTTAATACATTCACAATTATTTCAAACACAATTCTCATCAAAGCCACACAATCAATAACTTTCACACACACCTTCTCAATAAGTAGCAATTTTTTATTTTAAGCACACACTAGTAAGGAATGGATATTCTTTTCTCTTAATATCTTTTTCCACAATTTTTCCTTTTCTTTTCAACTTTGCTTTTTTTTTTTTCTCTTTTTCATTTGTTTTCTTTTTCTATTCATTACTTTCCAACCTTGCCAATGCTCATAAACAACTACTACACACTTCATTCAAGTATTCCCCTTCATTAGTTCCACTTAAAAACCTCTCAATATTCAACCACAACTCCGCAATAGTACCACAATATCAACTAAAGTGCTTAAGGAGTAAAGGGCCAAAAGAGAAAAATTTAGAACAAGTGGGTAGGCTCGGGGTGTAGGTGCCAACAAAAAGGTCAAAGAATTCACAACAATCAAGTCAAGGTGTATATGTAAGGGTAGGCAAATCAAAAGAAGGCCTATATCATTTCTCGACTAGAGCAAACCTAGGATTTCGCTTTGCACACACATGGGGCAAGTTCTAGACATTAATATGCATACATGGAGTAAACAAGAATATGCCTCACACACACATTGCACATGATCCACACAAAAAGGCTCCATCAACAACTCTCAATCAAGCATTTAGAGTGCAACTTGTGGAAAATTAAGCACTAATGCACAAAGGTTCACAGTAAAGTCGAGCAAGTGGACTCAAGCATCTCAAGGGGGTCGTTCCATTTTTTTTTCTAGGCATGCATCACAATTTAAAACCCAAGGACACCACAAATAGCACATGCAACAAGTTCAAGTCCACCGGTATCAAACAAACCAAAAGTACCTAGCACTCTATCAATTTTTCCTAAACTATTCTACTAACTACTACTACTAAACTACTCCTAAAAATAAAAATTACCCGGTTCAAAGATCTACCCGTGGAAAAGAACCGAGGCCATAAGAAAAACCACGGGGTGGATGCCATGTATCACTAATAAAAACTAAAAGGAAAATCTTTTTGGAATTTTTTATTGGCTTTCTAATTTTTTTTCAATTTTTTCATATATTAAAGCAAGAAATAAATCAAAATAAAGTCAAGTGACAAAAGAAAATCCTACGGTACATGCATCCCTAACCTCAAAAATAAATACAGGGTAGTTCCCCACCCCACACTTAAACTAAGCAATGTCCTCAGTGCGAACAAAACTAAAGTGCAAGAGTAAAAAGAACTTCCCTGAGGGCCCACTGGCCTAGGTCTCATCATCTGCATCCTCAGAGTCCTCCCGCTCAGCATGTGCGGGGGTGTCAACATCAGCAGCTACCGGAGAAGTAGTGGTAGGGGAAACTGCCTGAGCCCTCGAAGAAACGCTAGGCCTATGTGGTGGAGTGCGTGCATCCTCCTCCTCTTCCTCTTCTTCACCTTCTTCCTCTTCAGTCCACTCTCCCTCGTCACTCCCAGGATCCGCCTCAACCACGTCAGAATCCGTATTCTCATCCTCCCCAGGTGGGAACTCTACGGTCTGCGTTATGCCCAATAGCCTTTTTGATGACTCCAACAATGGAAGCTGGCAATCAAGGGCTGCAATATCCATGCCCGCATGCTTTGCCAAATATTCTATCATTAAGTATCTGCGGCCCTCCAAGTTATCGTACACATCGCGCCTGTCATCATTGGACATTTTGTAAATATTTGCACTCAGGTTCATCACTGAAGAAATATCTACCTTTCTCTCCAAGGCCGGGACAATCCTATCACCAACGGTATCAACAAGGACACCTTCCTTCATCAAATACTGGGTGAGTACCCCAGCAAACGGCAACCTCTTTGACTTGTTTGTGCGTGTCTCCTTCATAGCCTTGAGCATATAATACCCAATGTTGACAGGTTTCCCCGTCATGAAGAAATAGACTATGCACGCCTTCATTTTAGTCACATCAGTGAAGTGGTCAGAAGGAAACATTCGTGCATTGATCACTTTGAGCCAAACTCGGGCTTCCTTTAGAAACCTGCAAAACTGCATAGATTTGTGGCGGCCCGTTTGCTTCTTTAGGCCCCACCTGTGGCTCTCATCCCCACCATATAAGGTCTGCCGCAACGCCTTGTAGTTCGGCTTGCGAATGAATTCCTGCAAGTCTTCCAGGTCATGATCCTCCACACCTAAGAAGGTGCAAAGAGTCGAGGAATCTAGCCTCACAGATTTCCCTCGAACCTTCACTAGTTCCTCCGGTTGTTCCACGTCCCAATTTGCATATAATTCCATCACGAGATCAAGATTGGCATCTTCCGGACTCTAAAAAACGGACCCCCATTTCATGGTGTGAATAGCATCTCTTATACCTCTAAACCGCCTCATCAATTTAGTTTCATCAATAGCTAGTTCGGGAATGTAGCCGGCCAACTTGAAATTTTTATACCAATCCACGCTCTCTCCCTTCTTCACAAACGGCAATCCAAACTGTGTTTTCCCCCCGGATCGTGGAATAGTGACCGCGCCCTTTGGCATCTTTGGTTTAGCTTTGCTCTTTGCTTTGGGTTTAGCCTTGGCCTTGGGGGCTTTACTAGTCGAGGCGACTCCTAGCTTTTGCCTTGGCGCAACCAGTGTCGCAGAGGAAGAAGAGGCTTTTTGTGTTGTTTTCTCCATAGTTCCTGCACCATAAAGTTCTATCATTAGAATTCAATACACATAGGCGCTTTAAGCGCCTTGAAGTAGCAAGTTAGTGCCTTGGTACTCAGACTTCCCAAGGATACTCCTAAAACAATTCAATTCATAGCTAGTATATGCCTAAGCAATGTGCGCAAACGGTGAGCAAGCACCCCACACTTACACCTAACTATAGCAAGCCTTTATCAACTCATAGCAAGTGTAACAATGGTGTATAGCTTAGTGTGTGCTTTGAGAAAATCAAATCCCATACAATCGTGATCAATTCTACACTTTTAGAGCCTCACGTAGTTCCCGTTATGCCTACAAAGCTTTATGTTACTCAGACTTCACATAATTTAAGCGTTTTAGACACTTAGGCAATTTATCAAACACGTGGTGTACTCTGGAATTTATTACAAGTTTCATTCATGTTTGAAAGTGTTGAACCCTCCAAAATTTTTGGGAGATCACTTTCAAATTCCAAGCACATCTCAACACTAGTTCCAATGAAAAACACTCAACTACGCTGCCCACTTTACCATTCGAAATCAGGGCAGCCGTGAAGACGAATTACCAAAGTATACTTGAGCGGGGAAGTACACTTGTGAAGGGGAACAAGAAGTAAGAAGCATACCTGAGCAATCTTGGATTAATGGAAGAAGAATTGGAGTCAGAATTGATGTTGTTATGATGTTATTTTATGCCCTAGGTGCTGAATTTTTATGTTTCCTGTTGGTTTTGAGCGTGAAAGGGAGTGGGAGAGGGAAAGAATTTGGTGTGTTATGTTTAAATTCCCGCGGGTCAATGGGTCAATCTTGGGTTGACCCGCGAAAATCTCACGTTACTTACCTGAAGCGACGCGTTCTGAACGCTTTAAGGAGATCGCGCCTACTGCCTAAGCCAAGGCGATGGCTGGGCAACGCTTTGCAATGGCTGTGAGGGCAGTGGGAGTTTTTCTGACGCGACGCTTTGTTAAAGCCTCAAGATTTTGGAGGCTACTAATCAACCCCAAGCGATCCTGGTGCGACGCTTCAAGACCAGTGCAATCCAGCTGGAAGCTTTGGCCAAGCGACGCCTCACGATCGCACCAATGCTTTTGTGGGGCACTGATGTTTGCCATGCGATCGTGAGAGCGACGCTTTGCCTTTGCTTTGGCTGTGATCGCTGGACCTTGCTTGGATGCAGTTGGAAGCTTTCCTGGGGCGATGCCTTGGTAAAGCTTTGAGCTTCTTGGAGCTTTTTGGACCTCACCAGCGTATCGCACATCTCCGAAAATAATCCACCTTGCCACTGTCCCGAGCCCTGCAAAAACAATGAAACTACGTAACACTTAATGAAATAAAATGACGAAAATAATAAAAAAAAATTGGGTTGCCTCCCAACTAGCGCTTGATTTAACGTCGCGGCACGACTCTTTTTGTATTTTTATTCTTTTTCTATTTTTTTTCTTTTTTCTTGAATTTTTGCGTTTACATAGAAAGCTCGGGTTGCCTCCCGAGATGCGCCTTGGTTTACGTCGCGGTACGACGGTTACAATTCACGGTTCTCGCAATGAAATGGAGGCACGATGATCCACCAAACCTCCCCAATATCGCTTAACTCTTTGCCCATTCACTAAGAATGACTTCTCGAAATATGGGGCTTTTAATTCAACCGCTCCATATGCCGTAACACGCACTACCTCAAAGGGGCCCGACCATCTAGATTTCAGCTTCCCCAGAAATAATTTCAATCTAGAATTGAACAACAATACCAACTGGCCCGGCTCAAAGTGACGAGGTTCAATGTGCTTGTCATGCCACCTCTTCGTCCGTTCCTTATACAATTTTGCATTTTCATACGCATGGAAACGGAACTCTTCAAGCTCATGCAATTGAAGCATTCTTTTTTCACCCGCCAATGCCATATCAAGATTTAGCTTTTGAATCGCCCAATATGCTCTATGCTCTAGCTCAACGGGCAAGTGACAGGCCTTACCGTAAACAAGCCTATATGTAGAGGTTCAAATAGGCATTTTAAATGCAGTCCGATAGGCCTAGAGAGCATCATCTAACTTCATAGCCCAGTCCTTCCTCGAGGCATTCACAGTCTTCTCAAGGATTTGCTTGATCTCTCTATTAGATACTTCCACTTGGCCACTAGTTTGGGGGTGATAAGCAGTGGCCACCTTGTGGCGAACCCCATACTTGGCCGACAATTTATTGAACAACCGATTGCAAAAATGTGTACCTTAATCACTGATTATAGCCCGCGGTGTCCCAAAACGAGTGAAAATATTTTTCTTCACGAATTTCACCACCACACTCGCATCATTTGTTGGAAGTGCAACAGCCTCCACCCATTTAGACACATAATCAACCGCCACGAGGATGTATTTATGGCCCATGGAAGGTGGGAATGGACCCATAAAATCAATCCCCCAACAATCAAATAGCTCAATCTCCAGGATATTGTTCAAAGGCATCTCGTGACGCCTAGAAATAGTACCCGTTCTTTGGCAACGATCACATTGCTTCACCAAGGCATGAGCATCTTTAAATAAAGTAGGCCAAAAGAAACCAAACTGAAGTACCTTTGCAGCTGTTCGATCTCCACCAAGATGGCCACCTGTTAGCTTGGATAAGCTTGGAGTTTTGACTGATGACTGAGGAACGGATTCAAAGGACCTGTTCCTTTGAATCACTGCAGCAGAATAGATAATTCATGCAAAATCATTTAATTGAGATATTATTATTTATCCTAATACTGACGTGTATCTTGGTAATTATGCAGGCCTAATCAGATACGAAAAGATTGCATAACTAAGGGATAAAGGATTCGGATTCTAGAAGGTAGAATCCAATTAGGATTCAAAGTCAAGGGAGCTTTGGAATTCTAATTCATTGAGACTTCTTGGCTGCTGGAAACTATAAAACGTGAAGACTATCAGCCATAGAAGAAGGACACAAATACAGAGAGCATCGAGCAAAAGCTGAGAAGAATTATTAGCTGAGAAGAATTATTAGCTTATTTGTGTAATCAGTTAGCTACAGTAGAACTAAGTGAGAACCTGTTCCTTAGATTGAATCTTGTAAAAGTTCAAGTCTTAGTTCAATTGAGTAAGCAAAAATCGAGTTGTAAACTGTTTAGTTCAAGTCGTGGACTTGATACAACTTCACTGATCGTGAGAAAGATCATTAAAGGATTAGAGTTAGTCCTAGGTTAGTAAGAGTGAGTCTTGTAACCAAGTGGGTCTTTTTACATAGTGAAGTTGAAATCCTACTTGAGAAGTAGGTCGTGGTTTTTTGATCCCGTGTCTAGGGGTTTTTCCACGCTAATATCTGGTGTTCAATTACTTACAGTTTTAATTCCGCATATCGTAAAGTAAAGGAACACATTTTAAGGAACTGCTCCTTAAAACAGTAAAGTGGTGTAATTGTGGGAAATAACAATTGGCATCAGAGTAGGTTATCCTTGAAAATGTTAACACCTAGGATTAGATGAGTACATCACGAGAGAACAGTGAGGGTCAGTCAATGGTTAGAGCTCCTTACTTCAATGGGAAATACTATTCATGGTGGAAAGAAAGGATGCGTGATCACCTTCAAGCAGAAGATTACGAATTGTGGGACATAGTAACTGAAGGCCCCATGATCCCAATGAAGAAGGATGCTGATGGAAAGGATGTTCCCAAAACCAGGAAGGAATGCAATGCTGAAGACATAAAGAAATGGGAAAAGAATGCTAAGGCAAGGAAGTGGCTGGTTGGTGGACTTAGTCCTGACGAATGCACAAGGATCAGAGGGTATGCCACTGCAAAGGAGATTTGGGATGCTCTACAAGTTGCACACGAAGGAACAAGTCAGGTAAAAAGGTCCAGAGGTACACTTCTTTATGCTGAATATGAAAGCTTTAAAATGAAAGAAGAAGAATCAATCTCTGAAATGTATACTAGATTTAATGCCATTGCCTCTGAACTTATCTCTTTGGGAAGGGTTTTAACTGTGGAAGATAGGGTAGAAAAGATTTTAACTAGGGTTCTTCCAGACTCTTGGGAGATCAAAGCTTGTGCTATCATTGAAAGTAAAGATTTAACCACTTTATCCTTAGATGAGCATATAGGCAATCTAAAGACTTATGAACTGAGGAAAAAGGTTAAAAACATAGGAGCACCACTTAAAACTGAACCTAACCTAGCCTTGACTGCTGGTGATAAAATCATTGATGATAAGGAACTGGTCCTTATCGCTAAAAGTGTTCAGAAATATTTGAATAAGAAAAGAGAAATTAGTGGACAGGGTAGGTCTACTAACATTAAACAGGCTGGAGAATGTCACAAATGTGGAAGCTCGGAGCACTACATCAGCAAATGTCCAATTATGGAAGTAGAATGGAGGAAGAAATTCATTGATGAAAGAAAGAAGGCTAGGGAACAGGTCCGTAAGAAAAGTGGAAATCCCAAAGCGCTGGTTGCAGGATGGCAAGACAGTGAAGATGAAATAACTGATGATGATCTGGATGAGGATCTTGCTCTAATGGCACTTGGAGATTCAGAAAATGAAGAGGATCCTGAGGTATTTTTTTCTAAACTTAAAGAAGATATAAAAAGCATGTCTAGAGAAAAGTTGGTTAAAGTATTCCATATTGTGCTAAATGAATTTAAAACTCTGAGGGATGATAATCACCAACTGCATGATAAAGTTGACTGTTTAGAAACAGAATGCAAAGAGGAAATAATTAAAAATGATTTTCTGGAAAGGAAGATTAGCATGCTTGAGGAACAGGTCCTTACACTTGAAACAACTGCTCAGGAATTAGAAAATGTTAAAACAGTTGTAAAAGGTAAAGGTATTGCTAATTCTCATCAGATCATTGCTGAAGAGAAACTGAAAAACACAGTTGATGAACTGTGTAAGAAAGATGAAAAGATAAGATCTTTAGAAGAGGACTTGGTTAAAACAAAAATGGAATTAAGAAAAACTGTAGAATGGAACAAGTCTTCTGAAGCACTAGAATGGTTACAAGAAAATCATAGCAGTAACAGGAAAGGTATTGGATTCATGAAGGCACAAAGTTCATCCAAATGGGATCCAAAGAGTAAGTACTTATCATTTCCTGAAAACTGGCTATGTACTCACTGTGGGAACAATGGTCACCGGAAAGAAAATTGTCAATCTTTAAAAATGGCTGCCTAGAGGAACAGGTCCGATAAACCTGTTCAAAATCCTGTGAAACAGAATAATAGGTCCTACAAACCTGTTCAACATTCTGTAAAAGGGAAAGATGTTCACACAAAGAAACCTTTACCATTTTGGGCTAGGAGAGATCTGATTCATCCTTTTTCAAAAGGAAAGGAACCCAAACTAGTTTGGGTTCTTAAAATTAACCCCTAGTTTTCTTTTGCAGGCTAGAGTGAAGGAGACAAACCACAAATGGTACATGGACAAATGTTGCTCAAGACATATGACAGGGCATAAGGAACTGTTCCTTTCACTCTCAGCCTTCCAAGGAGGAAGTGTTTCCTTCGGTAATGGTAAGAAAGGGGAAATTATTGGAATTGGAAAGGTAGGTAAGTCTGACTCACACTGCATAGATAATGTAATTCTAGTAGATGGACTGAAGCATTGCTTATTGAGTATATCTCAATTGTGTGACAAAGGTAATAATGTTAATTTCTCATCTACTGGATGCACTGTGACTAATCAAGCTTCTGGAGAGGTTATTTTGCAGGGAAACAGACATGGAAACATCTACAAAGTAGACTTGCTGACACTATCTGATGGAAGCTTGAGCTGCTTAAGTGTGGTGCAAAATGATCCCCTCCTATGGCACAAAAGACTAGGACATGCTAGTCTTTCACAATTGAACAAACTTGTGTCAAAGGACTTGGTGATAAGTCTTCCTAACATCAGGTTTAATGATGAAAAGGTATGTGAAGCTTGTGCCAGAGGGAAGCAGGTAAAATCCTCCTTCAAATCGAAGAAACAGGTAAGTACCACTAAACCTTTGGAACTGGTCCATATGGATTTGTGTGGTCCTATGAGAACAATGAGTCGTGGAGGTAAGAAGTATGTTATGGTATTGGTGGATGATTACTCTAGATTTACATGGACTATATTTCTTGCATCTAAAGAAGAAGCATTTAATGCATTTTAAATTTTTGCTAAGAAAGCTCAAAGAACTCTAGATAGTCATATTGTTGCCATTAGGTCAGATCATGGAACTGAATTTGAAAATCATATGTTTTCAAATTTTTGTAATGAGAATGGCATTAATCATAATTTTTCCTCACCAAGAACCCCACAACAAAATGGTGTAGTAGAAAGGAAGAATAGGACTCTAGAAGAAATGGCAAGGACTATGTTGATATCTGGAAATCTTCCACAGGACTTTTGGGCTGAAGCTATTAATACTGCATGCTACATAATAAATAGATGTATGACAAGACCTTTATTAGAAAAGACACCATATGAATTGCATAAAGGAAGAAAACCAAATATTTCTCATCTTAGGGCTTTTGGTTGCAAATGTTTCATACACAACAATGGGAAGGATGCCTTAGGAAAATTTGATCCTAGAAGTGATGAGGGAATATTTGTTGGTTATTCTTTGAATAGTAAATCTTATAGGGTGTTTAACAAGAAAACATTGAAAATTGAAGAAAGCATGCATGTTAAATTTGATGAAACTGACAGTCTCACTCAAGAACAGGTACAGGAGGATGAAGAAATTGGAATGCTGAAAGAGTTTGAACTTAATCCACAAATGCAGATTCTGGATATGAGGAGTGAACTGCAAGGAACTGTTCCTCAGGACAGAACTGAGAAGAGTAGCACTGAAACAGGGGGAACAAGTGTTGGTTCCACTTCACAAACTGGGAATGCTACTCTATCAGGAACTGTTCCTCAGCAGAGGACCTCTGACAATGGATTGACACCCAAGCCTTACAAGTATCAAGGGTCACATCCTGTGGATCAAATAATCTCAGATAAGACTGCTGGGATTCAAACTAGATCAGCAGTCAAAAATCAAAATATGTGTGCCTTTAGTGCTTTCTTATCTCTTGTTGAACCCAAAAATGTGAAAGAAGCACTGAAGGATGCAGATTGGATAAATGCTATGCAGGAAGAGCTGAATCAATTCCAAAGAAGTCAAGTTTGGCATCTGGAACCCAAGCCAAGGAACAGGTCCATAATTGGAACAAAATGGGTTTTCAGAAACAAACTTGATGAGGATGGCATGGTAACAAGGAATAAGGCCAGGCTAGTCGTTCAGGGATACAGTCAAGAGGAGGGCATCGACTATGATGAGACTTTTGCTCCAGTTGCAAGATTGGAAGCAATAAGACTTCTTATAGCCTTTGCCACATACATGGATTTTACTCTACATCAAATGGATGTCAAGAGTGCATTTCTGAATGGTTACTTGAAAGAAGAAGTGTATGTCAAGCAACCTCCAGGTTTTGAAAGTGAACAGTTCCCTGAACATGTGTACAAGCTGGACAAGGCCTTGTATGGGCTGAAGCAGGCACCAAGAGCATGGTATGAGAGGCTATCAAAATTTCTACTCCAGCATGGATACAAGAGAGGTAAAATTGATAGTACTTTGTTCTTAAAAGAAAAAGGTAAGGATCTCTTAATTGTTCAAATCTATGTAGATGATATAATTTTTGGTGCCACTTGTGAAAATTTAAGTAAGGAATTTGCAAACTTGATGGGGAGTGAATTTGAGATGAGCATGATGGGTGAACTCAATTTCTTTTTGGGTTTACAAATTAAGCAAACCTCAAATGGAACTATGATCCATCAACAAAAGTATGTTAAGGAATTACTTAAAAGGTTTGATATGAATAATGCTAAGGGAATTGACACACCTATTGCCACTGCCACAAAATTGGATCTTGATGAACATGGAATATCAGTTGATCAAAAATTGTATAGGGGCATGATAGGTTCTCTACTTTATTTAACTGCTAGTAGACCTGATATAGTGTTCAGTGTTGGTTTGTGTGCTAGGTTCCAATCAGATCCTAAGGAATCTCATTTGAAAGCTGTTAAAAGAATATTGAGGTATCTGAAAGGAACAGGTCCTTTGGGACTTTGGTATCCAAAAGGTGGAAATTTTAATCTTGTTGGATATACTGATGCTGACTATGCAGGTTTCCTTGTTGATAGAAAAAGCACCTCAGGTATGGCACATTTTCTTGGTGAGTGTTTGGTTTCTTGGGGAACTAAGAAACAAAATTCAGTGGCAGTTTCTACTGCTGAGGCTGAATATGTGGCAGCCGCTTCATGTTGTTCACAATTGTTATGGATCAAACAACAATTACAGGATTTTGGTGTTGATGCAGGAACTGTTCCTATATATTGTGATAACACTAGTGCTATTAATATGACAAAGAACCCAGTGCATCACAAAAGGACTAAACACATTGATATAAGACATCATTTCCTAAGAGACAATTATGAAAAAGGTTTGATTACCATAGCATTTTGTCCTACTGAAAAGAAAATAGCTGACATTTTTACTAAAGCTCTAGGTAGAGATGATTTTGAAAGAAATAGATTGGAATTAGGGATGATTAAATTCACATAAAATCTTCAATGCTTTACTTCATAATTGGCTAGAAAATTGCTCTTAAAATGAATTTTATTCAAGTCATTATGAATTATTCAGTCCAGTTTTCATACTTAAATGTATACTCTCATGCTACATATCTTATTTAGAGTTGCTAAAATTGAATGATGTTACCCTTATGCTTTTAGAATTTCAGATGATCAAAAATTGCAAATTGGAAGGACACTGAATTGTGGTGTTAAAAACAGGTATGTACTCGTAATTATTCAATTAATTTAGGAGTATAAAGGCTATAGGTAACTTGTGTTTAGGATAAAATCCCACTAAGTTTCCTACCCATATCCAAATTGCAAAAGAGTCCCATCGGAGGAACAGTTCCTGTTCTGAAAAGGTATCCTGAAGCCTAACGGCTCTTTTTCTCCGGGAGACTCCCAAGAGTCCATAACCGTTGCATGCGTTGCTGAGGTAAGCTGATCGATTTCTACTCAAACTCCACTACTTAATTCACTCTATAAATACACTTCTTCTCCCCCATTAATCTTTTACCTTGTTCATCAATTAAAACTCTCAAAATTTCAGAAAGAATTGTTAATTATCTGCTAATTCGAATTGCAAATATGTCTCTTGCTTCTGATAATTCTTCAACTGCACCTATTGCTGACCAACCACAAAATTTTAATCCTCCCTCACCCATGGAAACCACTGACCCAAACCCTGCAGTTCCTGAACCAATTCCAGAAATACCTGAACCTGACATTCAGGGGGAAGGACCAGTTCCCACGGCTGAAACCATTGCTGAGCAGGATGAGGATTTGTCTCGTGCTATAGTGTTGTATCAGTATCAAGTAAACTTCACATACCCTTTGAATGTGGTTATAGACGAGGAAGAAAAGGGAGAGGGGTCTGAGGCTGCTCTTGAGGGGGAACCTATTAGGAGTTTGGAAGCACCTTTGCATGGGTCACCAGGGTCTCCAGTGGTTGCTTTTAGAGCACCCATGGAGGATGTTATAGATGTTGATGAGGCTATTAGTGATAGTGATAGGCCCTTGGTGGATTTGATCAACATTAGGAGTTTGAAAAGAAAATTGGCTAGAAAGGGACCCATGAATGACCAAATGACTGCTGAAATCACTGCTAAGTTGAAGAAAATAGGAGATAGTTATAAGCCCGGAAATAAGAAGAAAGTTGAAAGTTCCTCTAAGGCAAAAGGACCTGTTCCTTCTGCCTCAACCCCTGCTTCTGGGGGTAGGAGGACAAGAAGTACTGCTAAAGCTGCTGATGAACAACTGGCTGCTGCCTTGGAAAGAAGCAGAAAAGGGAAAGGAAAACAGGTAGTTGAGGAGGAAGAAGTGGATGATATTGATAATATTGATCTTGCTGATTTTTCTGAGGATGATGAGATGGTAGAGGCTGAGGAGGTGGTGCCTCAGTCAAAGAAAAGAAAGGTTACTGAGAGAAGAGTTACAAGAAGCTCAGTTAAAGCTGCTGAGAAAATTGCTAAGAGGACCAGGTCCTCTAAAAGAGTGGTTGTTTCTGAAGACTCTACTAGTGACAGTGATGAGTTTGTTGCTGAAGATGAGAGTGATAGTGATGCTGAAGGTGGTGAGTCTGTGCACTGTGTTCATGAAGACATGTTGACCAGGAAGGTGTTGAAAGGTAGGGTCATGACTGATGTTCAAGAAGAAGGTATGTTGTGGTTGCTGCAAAAGCTGAATGCTCAGGGTTGGAAGGACATGGTCCTTAAGATCTCTGGGAGATGTGCTAAGGGGATGGTGCAAGAGTTCTACAAGAACTGCTCCATCAGAGAAGATAGACTGACTGCCTCTGTCAATGACAATGTCATTATGTTTGACACACTGGAACTTGGTGAGCTGTTGGGGATTCCTGCCACTGGGTATGCTAGCTATGTCAAGACTGTTTGGCCTGACTTGACAAACTTGCCTACTGATCTGGAGATAACTAGGAAGTTTGCTGAGAATGATGGTGTAGAAAAATCCAGGGCTGTGCAAAAGAGTGAGATGCACCCACAGCATCAAGTATTGTTTGAGTTTGTGAACAAGATTGTGATGCCAAGGCAGGAGAAAAGAGGAGTTGCCAGTTTCTTGGACCTGGTCCTTATGGAACTGTTGGACACTGAAAAGCAGATCAATTGGCCCAGCTTTATGATTCACCTGATAAAAAGGGTGATTGCTGGGAAGAGAAAACACTCCCTGCCGTTTGGCTTCATTCTGACTGATATCTTTGCCAAGTTGAAGATTCCCTTGGAAGGGGTTGTGAAGGCTACAAAGAAGGAGAAGTTTGGGTGTGCTACTTTGATATACTGTGACTTGCCAGTTCAGGCTGATCCTCCACAGGCTGGTGTTAGGAGGCAGCCTCTGAACAACAAAGTGAGGGCACTTAGGCAACAGGTTGCTATGCAGGCTGCTGAGATAGCAAGGTTGGAAGAGGAGAGGAATTACTGGAAGGCAGAGGCCTCAAAAGCAAAGGAGACCAATGAGGGAATGCTCAAGCAGATGCTTGATCTGCTTAACAAGTCTCAGGGAACTGGTCCTTCCACATCCTGACCACCTTAGCCTTAGCCTTTAGCCTTTAGCCATCTTTTGTCTAGTGGGATCCAGCCTAGCCTAGTGCCTTAGCCTTCTCTTCTTCTTTAGTAGTTGGATAATTCTGTAGTACTTGCTTGTATCCCCTGATTTTAATATTTGGTTAAATGAATTGTCTTGGATGGCTAATATCATTGTTTTGCAGTTGCTTTATTTGAATTATGTTTGCATTTTGAGTTGCCTCAATGGCCATGTACTGATTAATTCTAACACTTGGGTTATATTTTTATATGCAACCTTTTCAATGATGCCAAAAGGGGGAAGAGTAAGGTCTGATTTTGCATGATTTTATACCTAAGAAAAATCTGTTCCTTAATGATAAATTAATTCTCCACTGATTGGTGTCTTTTTGAGCTTAAGTTGTACTTCAGGACATTAAGGAGATGAAGCTATGAGTATGAATTTGTCATCATCAAAAAGGGGGAAATTGTTAGCTTGGATAAGCTTGGAGTTTTGACTGATGACTGAGGAACGGATTCAAAGGACCTGTTCCTTTGAATCACTGCAGCAGAATAGATAATTCATGCAAAATCATTTAATTGAGATATTATTATTTATCCTAATACTGACGTGTATCTTGGTAATTATGCAGGCCTAATCAGATACGAAAAGATTGCATAACTAAGGGATAAAGGATTCGGATTCTAGAAGGTAGAATCCAATTAGGATTCAAAGTCAAGGGAGCTTTGGAATTCTAATTCATTGAGACTTCTTGGCTGCTGGAAACTATAAAACGTGAAGACTATCAGCCATAGAAGAAGGACACAAATACAGAGAGCATCGAGCAAAAGCTGAGAAGAATTATTAGCTTATTTGTGTAATCAGTTAGCTACAGTAGAACTAAGTGAGAACCTGTTCCTTAGATTGAATCTTGTAAAAGTTCAAGTCTTAGTTCAATTGTAGTAAGCAAAAATCGAGTTGCAAACTGTTTAGTTCAAGTCGTGGACTTGATACAACTTCACTGATCGTGAGAAAGATCACTAAAGGATTAGAGTTAGTCCTAGGTTAGTAAGAGTGAGTCTTGTAACCAAGTGGGTCTTTTTACATAGTGAAGTTGAAATCCTACTTGAAAAGTAGGTCGTGGTTTTTTGATCCCGTGTCTAGGGGTTTTCCACGCTAATATCTGGTGTTCAATTACTTACAGTTTTAATTCCGCATATCGTAAAGTAAAGGAACACATTTTAAGGAACTGGTCCTTAAAACAGTAAAGTGGTGTAATTGTGGGAAATAACACCACCATAAGGAGAGGAATGGCAGCTCTGTAGAATAGGCTCAACTTCTTCCCTTGGAATGCATCTCCTAGCTAGTTGATCAGGGCCTATCTTGTACAAATAAGGCTCATCCCACGCATAAAATCTGCTCTCATGAAGGAATTTACGCATTTGCTCAGCAGTAGCCCCAGGGGGATACACATTACTCACAATTAAGTTCACCATATCAGCATACCATGGTACCTCAGCTACATCTAAAGCAAAACGTTGCTCATCAGGGAATACCTCTTTAATCTCAGGCCCCTCATCTACATGATCTCTATTCTCCAGCCTTGACAAATGATCAGCTACTTGATTCTCAGTCCCCTTGCAATCTCGAATTTCAACATCAAACTCTTGCAATAGGAGAACCCATCGAATTAGTCTAGGCTTGGAGTCCTTCTTTTCAAACAAATACCGGATTGCGGCATGATCAGTGTAGACAACAACACGAGTGCCAACCAAATAAGATCTGAATTTATCAAAAGCATATACTACGGCTAGCAACTCCTTCTCAGTGGTGGTATAGTTTGATTGGGCTGCATCAAGAGTCTTGCTTGCATAATAGATGGAGTGAAATATTCTTCCAATTCTTTGGCCTAGAACAGCCCCAATAGCATTATCACTCGCATCACACATCAATTCAAATGGCAAAGACCAGTCAGGAGCAATGATGATTGGTGCAGTCACCAACCTTTTCTTCAACTCTTCAAATGCCTTGAGACAAGCATCATTAAACTCAAATTTCACATCCTTCTCCAACAATTTGCACATGGGATTAGAAATTTTGGAGAAGTCCTTTATGAAACGTCTATAGAATCCTGCATGTCCCAAGAAACTACGCACCCCCTTAACAGAGATAGGTGGTGGTAATTTCTCAATAGCCTCAATCTTCTCTTTATCAACCTCGATCCCCTGCTTTGACATCTTGTGCCCAAGTACTATGCCTTCTTGAACCATAAAGTGACATTTTTCCCAATTCAACACCAGATTTATTTCTTCACAACGGCTCAGCACAACATCTAGATTTTTCAAGCAATCATCAAAGGACTCACCAAGCACAGAGAAATCATCCATGAATACCTCCACAAATTTTTCCACCATGTCGGTGAAAATAGCCATCATGCACCGCTGAAAAGTCCCCGGGGCATTACATAACCCAAACGGCATCCTCCTAAATGCATAAGTGCCATATGGACAAGTAAAAGTAGTCTTCTCTTGATCTTCAAGAGCTATCACGATCTGATTGTAGCCCGAATACCCATCCAAGAAACAATAATACTCGTGCCCCGCAAGTCTATCCAGCATCTGGTCAATAAAAGGCAGTGGGAAGTGATCTTTCCTGGTGGCCTTGTTCAGTTTTCTATAATCAATGCAAATTCGCCACCCTGTGACTGTTCTTGTAGGAATCAACTCATTATGCTCATTCTTCACCACTGTCATGCCCTCCTTCTTTGGAACACATTGCACTGGACTCACCCACTTGCTGTCAGAGATAGGAAAAATAATACCAGCATCCAGCCACTTGATAATTTCTTTCTTCACCACCTCCTTCATAATTGGATTTAGCCTCCTCTGCTGCTCTATAGATGGCTTATGGTCGTCTTCCAAGAGAATTTTGTGCATGCAGAAGGAAGGACTAATCCCTCTAATATCATCAATAGTCCAGCCAATATCTCTCTTGCGCTCTCGCAATACCCTCAACACCTTTTCAACCTGCACATCAGACAACAAAAAAGAAAGGACCACGGGCAAGGTATTAACTTCACCCAAATAAGCATAACGCAAATGCGAAGGTAAAGGTTTGAGCTCAAGAGTAGGAGCCTTCTCAATAGACGGTTTGGCAGGAGTTAAGGTCAACGGTCTATCAAGCTCCTCAAATTTCTTCCACCCTGGGATGAATCTACTCTGCATGTTAAGAACCTCCAAATATTCTTCAATGTCATCATCCTTCAGGATATCATCATCATCACATAAGAGTGCCCTCTCCAGAGAATCAACATTAGAAGCCAAGAATGACCTCTTATCAGCAGTCAACTCATCATCTATCACTTTTACCATGGACAACTCTTCATAATGAGAAGGAAGCTGGGTAGCTCTGAACACATTAAACACAGCTTCTTCCCCATTTACCTTCATGATCATCTTTCCAGCTCTAACTCTAATAACAGCATCAGCAGTAGCCAAAAATCCTCTTCCCAATATGAGAGGAACCTCAGGATCAGCTTCATAATCAAGAATAATAAAATCAACAGGTAATATAAACTGACCCACATGTACAAGCACATCCTCAATAATCCCCTGGGGCATGTCAAAGATCTATCAGCCAGCTGCAGAGTCACAGTAGTTGGTCGTGGTTCACCTAGGCCTAGCTTTCTGAAAACTGATGAAGGTATTAAATTCACACTAGCACCCAAGTCACATAAAGCTCGTCCAACCTCATGTTCCCTAATTTTTAAGGGAATAGTAAAACTGCCAGGATCCTTCAATTTCTGAGGAAGCTTGCTTCTAACTCTAAAACTAAACTCCTCAGTGAGTGCAACTGTCTCGAACTCAGTCAGTCTTCTCTTGTTAGCAACAATATCCTTGATGTATTTAGCATATTTGGGAACATCCCGCAAAAGCTCCACCAAAGGAATATTTACCTGAATCTGACTCAAGATCTCCAAGAATTTCTTGCATGCTGCATCAACTTTCTGCTTCTGAAGTCTCTGAGGGAAAGGTGGTGGTGGTCTCATAATAGCAGACTCGCGCTGCTTTTCTATCACTTTCTCAGCTTCTTTCTCCACTTCCCTATCAGCATTGGGCTCTAACTCACCAACAGGCTTCTTTGGCTTTGGGGGAACTTCTTCTAGAGCTCTTCCATTCCTCAAAGTAACTGCTTGCACAAATTCTTTAGGATTTTTCTCTGTATCACTTGGCAAAGCACCTCGAGGTCTATTATTTTGTGCTCTAACTAGCTGCCCCATTTGTCTCTCAAGATCTTTTTGAGCATTTCTCAAATCTTTAATTGTTTGTGCCTGAGCTGCTGAATCATCCATGAGCTTTTGCTGCCCTGCAAGAATTTTCCTAAGCATATCCTCACTGAATTAGACTGCTGTGACTGAGTCTACGACTGTGACCCCTGCTGTGGTGCATTTTGAAGATTATTTTGGGGTCTCTCATTTCCTTAAAGCTACTCACGACTATCCCTCCAAGAAAAATTAGGGTGATTACGCCAACCGGTGTTATAGCTATTACCATATTGATTTCGATTCTGACCCTGTAACCTGTTCTGATTACCCACATAATACACTGACTCTGGATTAGATGGACAGACGATAGTGGCATGATCCTCTCCACAAACCTCACAAAAGAGTTGAAGTTGTTGCACTGGAGCTGCTGGTTGTTGAGTCTGCGGCAGAGTTAGCTTGCTGATTTGATTGGAAATAGCATCCATTTTCGCCCTTAGCTCTGAAACTGCATCCAATTGAAGTATCCCAGCAGATTTCTATACAGTAGCTCTACCAACACCCTGCCAATCAGGATTGCTCTGCGAAAACTTGTCAAGTAAATCATAAATCTGATCAAAATTTAAGGCCAGTACTTGACCTCCAGCAGCAGCATCTACCACGATCTTAGTGTGTGCATTCAACCCCTCAACAAAAGTGTGTGCAATAACCTCATTGGATTGGTTATGGTGTGGACAATCTCTCAATAGAGCTTTAAATCAATCCCAAGCTGAATACAAAGATTCTCTTTCTATCTGTCTGAAGGACATAATTTCACTCCTCAGCCGGGCTGTCTTAGCAGACGGATAAAATTTAGCCAGGAACTTCTTAGCCAAATCCTCCCAAGTAGTGATAGACCCAGGCTTTTCAGCCTTTAACCACTTCCTTGCTGCCCCAATCAGTGAAAACGGGAACAAAGTCAAGCGAACATAATCAGTAGGAACTCCCGCTGGTGTATAAGTATCACTGATCTCTAGGAAATTCTGAATGTGTTGCTGCGGATCCTCATGAAGTAATCCAGCATATTGCCCAGTCACATGCAGCAACTGAATCATGTCGGGCTTAATCTCAAAGTGCCCGGTAATAGCGGGCTTCACAATACTTGACGCTACTCCCCCCAGGCTGGGAAGAGCGACATCTCGCACTGCTACTGCTCGTTCTTCTGCCATTTCAATGGGTAAAGAAGAAAGTACGATTGCTAGTGCTTTTCGATCTCTCGCTTCTCTCTTTACCCTTCTCAAGGTTCTTTCAGGCTCGGGATCAAAAGGTGCAAGTGGTTCGTCCTTTCTATTCCTTTGCATGCAAAACCTGTTGCCTGAAACAGCACAAGAAACTCAACAAAAAATTAAACCTGAATAGAAATTAAGCAATCGTTCAAAAAGAAATTAGTCAATACTTAATCCCCGGCAACGGCGCCAAAAAATTGTTGCTCCCAAACGCACACGCAAGTATTCGTTGTCGACAAGTAATGAAGTGATAAATCGAGTATCTTTCCCACCAGGACTATTAAGACTAACACTTAACAAACAATATTCTAACAAACTATTCAGGAATCTTTTTCTTCAATGGTGAGAGTTTTAGTAACTAACGAACAGTAATTAAAATGCAGGAAGTGTAGTCAAACAATGGTGCAACCTTTGGTTGTTAACAATATTAAGACGACGGTCCAGGGTCAGAGTTACGAACAATCCAGTTGAGTTTTTCAATGGATTCCACTTCTTAAATCCCGGGTTACTAACTGACAGATTAAATGTACCTGTGAAAACCTTTCGATTCTTCACAGTCTATGCAGGCTACTTCAATCCCTATATGTCTATGGGTTGAATCACGTGCACGCATTAACGAATTCTGTAATTAGTTAAACTAGGCGAGCAAGTATATGTCTATCCTACTCACAAATTGGTTCCCCGATGCCCGGGTTCACAAACTAGTCCTATTCTTTCTTATTACGTAATTAAATTCTCTCTTTCGAGTTCAATCTAAAAATCATAGATAATGCATAATTATCGAGCTCTAATAATTACACAAGTGAAATCAAGAAAGAATAAGCAACCCGTTATGAGATTCAATTAATGGGAATCAATCTTCAAACAATCAACTTTCATGTAATACTCTAACCCTAAAACGTAAGATTTAGCCACGCATATTCATAATCACAAGGCAATGAATTGATGAAATAATGATGTAAATGATGTAATAGATGAAAGATTAGGAATAAACCCTTGTTCAATGAAGTATGGTGCGCGTAATTTTGCTCCAAAAGTCGAACTACCTCTCTAACATGAAATAAAAGAGGTTTTATATTGATTACAAAGCGCTAGAATAAGTTAAACCAAAGCCTAATCTAGTTGGGAGAACTTTTGTCTCGTCAGCCTCAAGGCTTTCTTGAAGCCACGCCTAACGATAGCCTCCAACTTTTCAGGGCTTTCTTGAAGCTTTGCTCCAGTATAGCTTCCAATGCTTCAGGGCTTTCTTGAAGCTTTGCTCCAATATAGCTTCCAACGCGTCCATTAACTCTAATTCGCTCGTTCTTGCCTCGAATTCATCCGCACCATTCCTAACATCACAAATACGATAGGTGAGTACAAGAAACACATTTATCACACATAACGAGCGCATAAAGTACTAAAATATGAGAATATACTAAGGTAAAATAGGCAAATATTGCCAAACATCACCTAGATAAAGATCTCTTACAAGTAACATGAAAATAACAATTGTGTTAAGTAGAACAGGTCAAGGTGCTGCCTAGATCGAGCTCCCAGTTGTCCTTATCCATTCTCACGTGTAAAGTCGTGGCAATACGTAAATGTCTAAAAGAAGTAAATTCTATAATCCTTAGTAAAGCATTTCTGTCTTTTGATACTTAAAAATGTATTTTCGCAATTATATTCTAATTTCCTAATTTTAAATAGTAAATCAGCTACTTATGTTACAAAGTAGTGTATTGGGTGAAATTTTACCGAGCCTTGACGATAGGGCCCGAGGCATGGTTTGGTTGAATCTTTCGGAAACGATCTCTCGAAGACCGCTCGTTCAACTCCCGAAGCTAGTTACATCGGACAAGAAATCGATCTTAACTACAAGTTATCCCTCGAGGCGATTAGAAGACAACCATCACGAGGCGTGTAACTTACCCCTTGGTGAAGATTCGTTCTTCAGTGAACGAGCTCATATTTTTTGTAACTGACGATTGTTGCCCACACATTTAAGAAGGAGATCATGGTCAGACCACGACTGAACGTGGAGTAATGGTCGTTAAGGGCATTAATTACTATTCTCACTCTTGTAGACTATAAGTAGTCATATAATAATTATGTAAAGGCATCCATAAATATTTCAAATACACTTACTCTTTGTTTCTTGGCTTTTGTCTAATTCTCTTTATCAAATTTCTTGTCTTTTCACGACTTTGACACAAATAGTTTTTAGTTAACCCAAAACAAATTCGATTTGTTGTTCTAACCAAATTTAGACCAACATAAATTGGTGCCGTCTGTGAGGAATTAGCAATAACATTTGTTCCAAAGTCACGTTCTTAAGCTCACATATTATCCCTGTCAATTTCATCCGATGATGGATCATACCTATCGTACAGGCTCAACAACAGGGGCACAGTCTCCTGAGATAATCGTGAATGTTATAACTGGCGAACAAAGGTGAATGGTGTCAATTTCGCTGCTACAAAGAAACTCGCCAAACTGTCTGTTACTCTGGAACGAAGGACTCGAGTTAATGGGTCAGAAGATGAAATAATCTTCGACGAGAAAGATTGCGAGGGGATGATGTTTCCCCATCACGATGCTCTGGTAATCATGTTAAGGATTAATGATTGTGATGTCAAGCGAGTCTTGATCGATCCTGGCAGCTCAGTAAATATCATCAATTATGGAGCTATTAAGAAAATGTGGTTGGAGGACCTCGTTGTCCCAAAAATAATCATACTGACAGGGTTCAACAACTCCACAGAAAAGATGTTAGGGGAAATCATCCTCACCACTACTGCCGAATGAGTTCATAACGATTCCGTTTTCCAAGTAATGGCCGAGGATATGGCTTACAATGCAATCCTCGGGAGGCCCTGGATTCATGAGATGGAAGCCGTTCCGTCAACTTTTTATCAAGTTGTTAAATTCCCAAATCCATGGGGAATTCGAGCCATTCGAGGTGAACAGCGAATAGCTCGAGAATGCTATTCAATTGCTGCAGAAAGAGGAATCGCCTCGGTTGGGTCATCCAAATTGCAGTTAATCGGCTCGGAACCTGACGAGGGGGATGGCTCGATTTTTGAAGCAAGCTCCCAAGGAGAAATAGAGAAGGCTCCAGTATTCATGCATGAGCCTCGAAAGCAAAAAGCCGAGGACTCCACTATCGAGGAGTTGGAATCTGTTGCTTTGTCAGAGAAATTTCCAGAAAGAAAGGTGTTTGTGAGCTCGGAGTTGGATACCGAGTCAAAGAAAGCTCTTATTGAATTGCTGAAAGCTAATGATGACTACTTCGCTTGGTCTCATGTGGACATGGTAGGGATTGACCCAGAAATAATGACACATAAGTTGAACGTGGATCCCAACCACCCCCCAGTGAAACAAAAGAAGAGGCCATATGCTAGTGTAAGAAGAAGGCAATTCAAGACGAGACGAAAAGGCTGCTCGATAATGGCTTCATCAGGGAAGTGAAATATCCCGATTGGCTCACCAATGTGGTGGTGGTGCCAAAGAAAAATGGCAAGTCGAGGATGTGTGTTGATTACACCGATCTGAATAAGGCTTGCCCAAAGGATTTATATCCTTTACCTTAGATAGATAGGTTGATAGACTCCACGGCTGGACATAAGCTGTTGACCTTTTTGGATGCGTATTCGGGGTATAATCAAATTTTAATGGAGCTAAGTAATGAAGAAAGAACTTCTTTCATCACAGATGAAGGAATATATTGTCACAAGGTGATGCCCTTCAGTGTCAAAAATGCAGGGGCGACCTACCAAAGGTTGGTATGTCGAATGTTCAAAGATTACATCGGTAAAACAATGGAGACCTACATAGATGACATGCTAGTGAAGTCAATTTAGTTGGAGGATCACTTGAATCACTTGAGGGAAGCTTTTGCGATTCTAATACAATATTGCATGAAGTTAAATCTTGAAAAGTGTGCTTTTGGGGTCGGCTCGGGCAAATTCTTAGGGTTTATTGTCTCTGAACAAGGCATTGAAGCAAACCCTGATAAGATTAAGGCTATACAAGGGATCCCCGAAGAACCGACGAGCCAAAAAGAAGTTCAGCATTTGACCAGCCGGCTTGCTGCTCTAAGTAGATTTATCTCGAGGTCATCCGGGCGATGCCATAGATTTTTTCTGTCTTGAAAAAGAACACGACCTTCGAGTGGACTTCTGAATGTAGAGAAGCATTGAAAGAGCTAAAGCATTACTTGGCAAACGCCCTGCTGCTCGCTAAGCCAAAGGACGGGGAGACATTGTTGGTGTATTTAGCTGTCTCTGAGGTGGCAGTCAGTGCAGCGTTGGTTCAGAAAGAAGATGGGAAGCAGCAACCAATATACTATGTTAGCACTTGCATTAATTATGGCAGCGCAGAAACTTTGCCCTTATTTTCAATGCCATCTCATAGCTGTAGTCACAACCTTCCCCTTACGGATAATACTACATAAGCCTGAATTATCGGGGAGGTTATCTAAATGCGCAGTTGAGTTAAGCGAATATGACATTGTATATCAGCCTCGAACTGCCGTAAAATCTCAAGTGTTGGCTTCAGTGCTAGGATACTCCCCGAGACAGAAAAGGAAAATCTGCTCTCGAAGGGTCCAGCCTCTGGGGTGTGGAAACTTTTCACTGATGAGGCAACTAATTCCAATGGCTCAAAGGTTGAAATACTGCTCGTGACTCCAACTGTGGAAAGGCTGAGGCACTCGGTGAAATTTGGAAAGTTGACCAACAATGAGTCTGAATATGAGGCTACGATAGCAGGCTTGGAGTTGGCTAAGAAAATGGGGGTTGAAAAGATCGAGTTAAAGAGTGATTCACAGCTAGTGGTGAATCAGATCCTCGGTAATTTCTCAGCTCGGGAGCCCATAATGAAGCAATTTGTTATTCGAGCACAGAAAGCCCTCGGAGAGTTCCAAGAATAGAAAATCCAGCAAATTCCCCGTGAAGAAAATGCCGAAGCTGATGCATTGGCTAACTTAGCCTCGGTCATCAAAACTGGGGACTCGAGGACTAATGCAGAAGTTTGAATACTCACATCTATAGTGGGAAGAATGAAGTTGGAAGTGAATGCAATAAATAAATATTGGGATTGGCGAACCAAATTTATCTCCTACTTAGACTTGGGAATCCTACCAGCAGACAAGAGAGAAGTTGAAAAGCTTCGAAGGCAAGTTGTTCTGTACTCGCTTGTGCAAGGGAAATTATATAAAAAGCTTTATTGCGGCCCGATGGCCAAATGCTTGGGTCCAGGAGAGTATAGCTATGTGATGAGAGAAGTGCACGAGTGCGAGTGTGGAAATCATTCTGGAGGGAAGGCTCTAGTGCGAAAGCTCTTTCGAGGTGGCTACTATTGGCCCAAAATGAGTGAAGATGCCAAGACATTTATTAAAAAATGTGATAAGTGTCAGAAGCATGTTTCATTGATCTGTCAACAAACGGAGCCATTGCACTCGATTGTGTTGCCATGACCGTTTATGAAATGGGGAATGGATATTGTAGGCCAGTTCCCAAAAGCGAAGAGTGCTGTGAAACTTATTCTTGTGCTTACTAATTATTTCACCAAGTGGGTCGAGGCAGGATCCTTTTCTAGGGTTCGGCAGAAAGAAGTTATCGATTTCATTTGGAAAAATATCATATGCAGATTTGGAGTCCCGAGGGAGATAACTTGTGATAACGACAAATAGTTTGTAGGCTCGGAGGTAACCACTTTCTTTGCCAAATGGGGGATCAAGACAGTGGCCTCAACACCTTATCATCCTAGTGCTAATGGGCAAGCTGAGTCCTCAAATAGGATAATTATGTACAATCTCAAGAAGAGAATGGATGAAATTAAAGGCTCGTGGCCCCATGAGTTGCCCGGAGTGTTGTGGGCCATGAGAACGATTGAGAAAAATAGCACTGGGGAAATCCCATTTTCCCTCGCCTATGGGATCGACTCATTGATTCTTGTCGAGGTTGGTGAGCCCAGCATTCGGTATGCTCATGCATCTGAGGAGTCAAATCAGCAGGCTATGCAAGTGGAACTGGATTTACTCGAAGGACGAAGAGAAATGGCTTTGGTTCGGTTAGCTGCCCAAAAGCGACATATTGAAGTCTACTTGAATAGAAAAGCTAAATTCAGAACCTTTAAGGTTGGTGATTATGTCTTAAGGGTTCAAATCAAATGAAAAAGGAAAAGAAAGCAGGTAAGTTGGCTGCTAATTGGGAAGGGATTTATCGAATTAAGGCCATCGCAGAAAAGGGATCTTATCAACTCGAAGATCTCCGAAGCAATCAATAGCCTTTAAATTGAAATATCTCTAACTTAAAGTGCTATTATTTTTGAGGTACAGTACCCTTCGTCAAGCATAATCCTTCACCCACGGTATCGACCTGTCAATGCTCCAACGCTTGGGTCGAACAGTATTGACCCCTCATTTTTCTTCGAGGAAAAGAGAACGATACACAGTGCTCGGGTCTTCATTCTTCACACCCGACCACTGGGAGGATACAAGGGGAGTTAGCTTAGCCAGTCTTCGACCCATCCCATAACCCGAGACTTCGAACGAAACCCGAAGACTAGCTATCCATCGAGGACTGATCCCTTAAGAGTTAGCCTAGTGATTTGTCATGATCGCCCGAAGTGGCTTTGTAATAAGAATTTCCTAAGTGTTAATATGACTAAGGGTTTATGTAAATCGCCTCGCCTCTATATTCATTAATGGAATAAACCTTGATTCAATTCCTTTTTTATCCAATGAATGAAGGCCAGTTTTTATGCCTCGGCTCCAGAACGAGACGTTCTAAGCTAGCTTACATTCCAATTTATCCAAGCCTTGCAAGCAAATATTCAAGTGACATATCAAAAGCTTTAAAAAATAAAGCAAAGATTAACACTGAGAAAACACTTAAATTCATTAAAAGGCTCGAAGGCTAGCATGAAAGTATTTACAACAGCTCAAGGCCTAAGGAAAAAAAGGTACATTAACAAGACATCACTCCTCCGCCCCTGAAGTTGAAGCATCAAAACCCTCATTCTTTTCGTCCTCCTCGCTCAAGCTTTCACTGATCGAGGGGAGCTGGTCCAACAGTTATTGGGCCTTCACGGCATCGCTCTCATCCTTGGCTATCTCTGTATCCATATCCGCCCCGGCTTGGCATTATTTGAGGGTCGTTAACTTCGTCTGAATGATGGCCCAGTTCTTATCAACTTTAGCCCTTGTAGCTCTCATCTTCTTCCTCGATGAAGAAGAAGCTATTTTACCCTGAAGGGTCACCATTTCAGCCTCGAGACGCTCCTTCTCTGCAGTTAGCTCATTTATTTTGAGGGAGCTCTCCTTCATCTTAGAGCGATACTTCTAAGTATTTCTACTTAGGGAATCTTTGGCTTCATGGGTTATCCTTTTTCGCTCAGCTTCGAGCTCAGCCTTAAAAGTCTCCTTCAAATAGACCATTCTAGCTTCGATAGCAGAGGCAACTTCATGGGCATTGGCTGCCTCGAGGTCAGACTTGTCAGTAGCCATTCGAGCATCATCCAACTCGATCTTTGGCATCAAGAAGTCGCTTCTCTAAGTCGACTATTCGAGATTGGAGGTCGTCCCTTATTCGGTCCCATTTATCGTTGGTTTCTTGTACAATGGAGACTCGATAGGTCTTCATCTCGGCAGCCCTAATCACATCTATGTATTCCTACAAGGAATTAAGGCAAGAAAGGGGGACGGTAGAATCTGAAGAAAAGGTAAGAGAAGAAAGAATACTTGAATGGCATGCTGGGCTGCATTAGCCATCGACTCAACAAGAGGTGATTTCCTAAGGCGCTCACGCTCTAACAGCCTGAGGAGCCCTCTATAGCTGATAGGAACCGCCACATCATTGTCTAGGAGGCAGAGGTCGGAGGGAAGTTCAACTCTCCTAACTTGCCTTCGGGGAATTGAGTCGTGAACGGGCTCAGACACTGCTCGTGAGGCTCTTTCCTCAGTGCGAGGGGTCTCATTCATATTCTTCCCCTTGTTCGCTGATGAAGGAACTGCCTCCTTAATTTTATCAGCTGGTCGAGTCGATGCCTCAAGGTCCATAGTCTCGACCTTCTTTTTAGCTGCCACCACTTCGGTCTCGTCAACCAAACCCCTATGAGGAGAAGTGACCACCTCGAGGTTGACGCCCTCTTCTACTCTGGCTCTCTTAGCCCCAATGGACTTTTTTGAAGCTTGTCTCTTCCTTTTCGGAGCTTCAAAAAAGGGAGAAAGAAGGAAGAATCGACAAAGAATGATGGGATTAGATGTTAGAAAGAAAGAAAAAATATGTTTACCCTGGTCCGTTGGCCCCTTGGGAATTGTCTTTGCTTCTTTCTTTTCCTTCTTCTTTCCGAAGGATCCAACCAAATCCTCTAGTTTATTCAAAGCTTCCCTAGTCTCGGGGACTTTCTTCTTTTTATCCTTCTTTTTCTTCTCATTCGGCGCGATAACCGCCATACTGGGGAGACCTACAAAAAATAAGGACCAGTAAGAAGAAAACCTCAGAAGAGAAGTTCAACAGAAGAAAGGAATGACTAACCATGGCGCTTGCATGCCTATTAGTTCTCGTTTAAGGTAGCCAGGATCATCTACGACCTTTCTTCTCTTGGCTTTGACTTGACGATGGCTTGCACCCAAATAGTCAGATTGTCGGGAAGTGTAATTGGAGTCGACTCGGCTAAAAAGGTCAAAGCTAAAAGTTAGAGGTGAAAATGATGAAGAAGAAAGTTGTCAAAGGTGACAAAGGCAAAAGCTTACGAGTTCTATTCCATCGCGTGGGAAAGCCAGGCCTCGAAGATAGAAGACTAGCAGAAAGTAGAACAAAGCATTCATTCCATCCTCGGTCTTCAGTGTCTTCGCCTTTTGTGATCAATGAGAACTTGCCTCATTTATTGAGTTGAACGATCCCATCCTTATGCAAAGTAGGAGAAAAAAGGTAAATCAAGTCATCAAAAGTAAAGGACACACCTGCTTTTTTGCTCAAATAATCAAGGCATTGAATGACCCTCCAGAAACCAGGGCCAATTTGAGCTATGCACACATTGTAAGTTCGGCAGAGCGCGTCCACCACCTCGTGAATAGGAAGAGTAAATCCTATTGTGAAGGGGTAGGTGTACACGAAAGAGCTCCCATCTACTATGTCGCAGGTTCGGCTCTCCGGAGCGGGGATGCTAACTTGGACTTCGGGGCCCCACTTGCAATCCTCCCGAACCAAACAAATATTGGCTTGCGTGATCAGGCTCTGAGTGTCCCCAACTGGAATATTTCTATTCCTCCTAATATCGGCTTCGGTTTGAACCTTCATCACGAAGTTGTTCGAGAGCTCAAGCTTCGAGGGGTTGACATCCTCGGGTGTAATTTCTCTCAAGGGAGATTTCTCTCTCTTGATGTTTGGAGTCTCTGTTTCAACATCATCAATTCTTGCAGCAATGTTCTCTTCTTCGCCACCAGTCTCTTTAAGGTTGCCACGGTTGGCGGTTGCTTCGCGCCGCCTTGGGTTTAAATCACCAGGATGTGACGTAGTTTCTGTGTCATTGTCTAGTAGAGGAAGGATGTTGAAGGGCACATGGACATTTACTAGTTTGTTGCCAACGATCATGGTGGTGACGTCGAGGATCCTCTCTTCAGAGGGACCTGTGGAGTTCTGCACAGAATGAGTAGTAGACATTTTTGCTGGGTAATTGATGGTGTTCTAAATCAAGAAAAAAGTAGTCAAGGTGCAATTTCATTTTAGAAAATCACTGTTGATGGGAAAGTTGAAGGTGAAGAGGAAAGAAAGCAAGTGGAGCTATTTATAGGGGAGAGATCATCATTGCGTTACATGGGGAAAGAGGAGCGAAAAGTCACGCCCAATCAACGGAAGCCGTGTGCGATGGATTGGAATATGGAATGACAACCGCCGTTTTTGAAATTCATGGCGCATGAATAGCCACGTCGATTTTCCGCCAAATTTATTCCACCTCTCAGCAAATCCTTACAATTACCCAAGAGGTGGGGGGACTATCTGTATTGGGAGAAAATTTACCGAGCCTTGACGATAGGGCTGGAGGCATGGGTTGGTTGAGTCTTTTGGAAATGATCTCTCGTAGACCGCTCGCTCCCGAAGCTAGTTTCCTAGGACAAGAAATCGATCTTCAGTGAAGCTAGATGCCTCGAAGCGATTAAAAGACAACCATCACGAGGCGTGTAACTTACCCATGAAGATTCATTATTCGATGAACGAGCTCATATCTTTTGTAACTGATGACTGTTGTCCACACATTTAAGAAGGAGATCATGGTCAGACCACGACTGAACGTGGAGTAATGGTCATTAAGCGCGGTAATTGCTGTTCTCACTCTTGTAGACTATAAATAGTCATAAAATGATTATGTAAAAGCATCCACAAATATTTCAGATATACTTACTCTTTGTTTCTTGGCTTTTCTCTAATTATGTTTATCAAATTTCTTGTCTTTTCACGGCTTTGATACAAATAGTTGCTATTTAACCCAAAACATATTCGATTTGTTGTTCTAACCAAATTTAGACCAACACAAGTAGTTAAGTGCCTAATAAATTTAAATGATTCTGATAGTCATTGAGACGGAACACGCAATAAAACACATACACATATCAGATAAGGTTTACAGGCAGAAGGAAGTATATTCATTTGGAACAAATTACATAAAAGTGACGACCGCGTGGTCTTATAACTAAAATAAGTTTATATTTGAAATCCATCCAGTCTGGCTTATTTTGTACTGTATATATTTTAAAAATCCTATCAGCCCCTTCATTTCTATTTTCACAAAATTTAACTCGATGGTTTTCTAGACTAGCCATTAATTTTTTGGACATATATAAAAAACTCTTTATCTTTTTAGCATTATCCGTCACGAACTCTTCTTTCCATCTTTCTTTATTTCTACAGCTTTTTTCCTCCTCCTTCTTACTCCTTGTCTCAATAAATATAAATCATTAATTATTTGTGTTGTTTTAAATTTGGTTTGGTTGAGGGACCTTGAAAAAACCATTGTTTGATTTTATTATTAAAAAAGTATAAAGTTGATTTACTGATTTTTAAAGGTTTGTGTAGAATTAAATTATTGAAAATTATTGAGTTGATATTTAAATGTTAGATAGAAAATGTAGAGTCATTTAGAGTTCATGCCGATCAATATTCATCAAATTCTAAGCTAATAACGTGTTAATGAATTAAATTTAACAATTTATAGTAGGTCGGTTTGGATGGTGACGCAATAATTACCCGTCAGTAGGAAATTTAACTAAAAATGGTGAAAAGATCATAGGATTTATCCAATCGGTTAGGATTTGATAACTATATATACTGCTTGGTTTTTATTAATTTATATATCATAGGATCTCAGCGATCAACAAGTTCTTGCTTCAAATTTCTGGTGCGAAGCTTTATTTTGTAAATCATATTCTTAACGAGGCTAAAAATTTAATGGTGGTGCCAATATTTTATATTAGTTGAATTCTCTATTTCCCTGTCTCATCCTCCTTAAGAAAATCCTACATTTCATATTATTGTAGGAAAAACCCTCGCAGCCGTAAACTTGGCCGTCATCCTCTGATCGTCGGCTTCTCCGCCAAAATACATGCCACAACAATTTCCTTCCTTTTTAAAACCAATAGCCCGTTTCGCCGTCATTGGCCTCTTAGCTAGCAGCCTCATACCTTTATTCTTTACTAGCAACATCATGCCTTTCTTTTTACTTTTACAACCAATATTTTCAATTGCTGAAGAATTTGACGAGGTCAATGTTGAGAAGCTAGCTCGACATGGATCAACTCAAGAAGTCCTAGCTCAAAAAACCCTAGCTGGGAAGATAAAAGAAGAATTAACTGGGTGGCGACTTCAATTCTTTGATGCAACTTTCTCTCAACAGCCAACACAAGAACTAGCTGAATGAGGTAGTCGGCGCTCACAAATAGGTAAGACCTTATCCTGTGTAGCTCATGTAACTCGAAATGGAAAAGTAATGGTAAAATAGAGAAAGCTGATGTTAAGACATAGGAAGACTACTGAAAAACTTCCTTAATTGGCTATATTATTGGTGACACGCCGTATGCAAAATATTTTGAGATTTATATAGCTCATGTGTGAAATTTTTTATCTAAACCTAAATTCTAATGCATGATTAGGGACACTTTTTGTTTAAATCCAACACTGTAGATGAGTGTGACCTTGTCTTACAATCGTGGCCTTACAACTTTCACAGCAAGCTTTCCATTCTGCAGCAATGGTCAATAGACACTACCTTTGATCCTTAATGCCTAACCATAATTCCTTAGTGTGTGACATTACTTGGGCTTCCAGTTGGGTACTGGTCTGCTGATGCATTAAGCAGAGTGGCTAGTGCAATTGGTAGGCCGATGTTCACTGACAAACTAACTGCCAATACGGAGAAGATTTCATATGCTAGAGTCTTGGTAGAGGTAGATGTATCTTAACCTTACTAGAATGTATTGAGCTTGATACTCTATTTGGTACATTTTACCAGCCTATGTACTATGACTGGGAGCGCAAGTACTGCACTGACTATATGAAATTTGATCATAACACTTCTAATTGTTGGAAAAAAGATCAAGATGCGGAGGACTTTAATGAAGTTCCTCAAAAGAAGGAAAAGAAGGAACATGAAGAAGAAGGCTCAAGTTAAGCTTGAATGGCAAACTGATGATGGCCAAACTCATCCAATGATACATGACCCATCAAAAACATCTAGTAGCCACCTTGAGTAGGAACACAAAACATAGCAGATGCCCAATTAACTAAAAGGTTGGATAATCACACTCAAAAGAAAAAGAATCTGACATATGAAGAGAATGGAAAAAAAAAAGATTGTTATAATTGGATATGCAATTTTGGATAATGAAGCACTAGGTAGCACTAATGGAGTAGATACCGGACATTGTAATCCATCATAAGAGTGTCTACTTGGAATATTAGAGAACTGAACAAGGCCTTCAAACAAAAGAAGTTGAAGCTCTTTTTGAAAAAGAATAAGATTGGTCTCTCAGGATGCCTAGAGACTAAAGTAAAAGAAAATAAATCAAATAATAAGAATAATAATAATAAGCTTTATTGCAAAAAGATGGAAGTCAGTGTGCAGTTACTCTCATGAAATGAATGGTAGGATTTGGCTACTTTGGAAACCTCACCTCAATATGCAGGTAATTCAAGTAGCAGGACAATGGATACACTGCTTAGTGGTTGATCATCTACTCAACTTTCTTATTTCACAATCATATATGCCAAGAAGAGTTCAGCAAAGACAAGTATTGTGGAATGAGCTACAACAAATAGAAGCTGGTGTATAAAGAGCCTGGTTGCTAGATGTGATTTCAATAATATATTATCTTCTGAGGATACAATGGAGCATCAGTTGAACAAGGTGAAGCGCGAGGCTTCAGAGATTGTGTTGATACTCTCCAACTTACTTACTTGAAGGAAATTGGATGAAATTTTTCCTGGTGCAGCAAGCAACAAGCTACTAACAGGGTATACATGAAGATAGATCGGGCTTTTGTGAATTTTAGTTGGATGCAACAGCATGGACATGTTGAAACTGAGTTTATGAACTCATCATTTTCTGATCACTCACCTATTCTAATCCAATATGGGCCAAGGATTCATCTTAAGCCTAAGCCTTTTAAACTGTTTCCTCATATCATGGGTAAGCCTAAATTTAAGCCAATCATAGAATCAGTGTGGTGCCAACATACTAATGTAGATGCTATGGCTAGAGTATGAAGAAAACTGCAAAACCTTAAAGAGCAGTTGAAAATTTTCAACACACATACACATGACATCATATGAAGAGAGATTGGAACAATTAAGAAAGGAGCGGGAGATAGTACAAGTAAACATGACAAACCTGCTCCACCAACAAGTACTGATTGATAGAGAGAAACACCTGGTGGCTAAAATTGAGAAATTGAGCAAAGTGGAAGAACATGTATTATGGCAAAAATCAAGAGAAATATGGATTGCTTGTGGTGATGCTAATACTAAATATTTTCATGCCTAGTTGAAGCTTAGAACTGCTAGGAATGTTGTTACTTCCATTTACAGTTCTGTTAGTATGAAGTTAACGGACCAAAATCTTACTGATAGAGAGTTAATTTTCTTCTTTACAAGCCTAATAGAGAAGCTTATGAGGAACTGCCATGGCCTAATACTAAGGTAATCAGAAAAAGGCCTTGCCTCACACACCAACAACAGTGCGAGCTGATTCAAGAGGTAAATATAGAAGAGATTCAGCAGCTGTAAAAGACATGCCAAATAGCAAAGCACCTGAGATTGATGGGTTTCCAATAGAATATTTTACAACAAATTAGGAGCTCCTAAAAAAGGATGTAGTTGAGGATGTTCAGACCGTCTTCAGAACTGGAAAACTGCATAGAGCTATATATGTCATAGCTATTAGTCTAGTGCCTAAGGTGTCATCACCTACTTAAGTAAATGACTTTAGACCTATTTCTTGTTATAGAATATTGTATAAGATAATATCAAAGGTACTCACTAGCTACAAGATGCAAGAAGTTTCAAAAGGAATCTTAAGCTAATCTCAGTCTTCATTTATACAGGGTAGAAATTTTCTTGACAATATCTTGTTCAGTCATGAATTATTCAAAGGGTATAGCAGGAAAGGCTTGTCACCAAGGTGTGTGCTGCAAATGGATATCAGCAAAGCCTATGGTACTATTAAATGGAGCTTTTCAAGAAAGATGGTGAGTGATTTAAAATTTTCTTCCAAGTTTGTTGAATGAGTGATAAAGTGTGTATCTACTGTGTTATATTCCTTGGATATGCATGGTCAGCTAACTAAACCATTTCAAAGGAGATGGGGTATAAGGCAAAGTGACCCAATGTCCCCATATCTGTTTGTAATAGCTATGGAATACTTACAAAGAGAGCGAAACAACAAGCCCTAAATAGGGATTTTAGATTTTATCCTAAGTGTAGGAAATTCGGGGTCACTCACATATGTTTTGCTGATGATTTACTTATGTTCTGCAGAGCTGACATTGAATCTGACAAGCGTCTATTGAACACATTTGAGAATTTCTCTCATGCTTCTAAACTTCGAGCAAATGCAGAAAAAAGTTCAATATACATGGTTGATGCATCAAATACTTGCAAACTAGAATTGCTGCAAACATAAGAATTTTAGAAGAAGGAGCTCCCATTCAAGTATCTTGGAGTACCACTTTCTTCAAAGAATCTAACGTAAGCCAATATTGGCCTTTGATTGAAAAGATAACCTCAATAATGAGCTGCTGGACAACTTAACTACTATCCTATGCTGGCAGACTCCAATTAATCAAGTCAGTCCTATTTGGAATTCAAACTTATTTGGGATCTTTATTTTGTCCAAAAAGATCATGAAGGCCATTGAAACTATTTGTATAATCTACATTTAGAGTGGCTCGGCTAATGTCTAAAGAAAAGCTTTGGTTGCTTGGAAAAATATTTGTCTACCTTACTATGCAGAATGACTTAATGTCATAAACCTGAGCCCCTGGAACAAGGCTGCAGCTACTAAACAACTTTGGGCAACAGAAAGATTTGTCTCTAGATTAAATAATTTTATAACTGCTACTTAAAAAGACAAACAATGGAAACTTGTGCATCACTTAAGTCTGCAAATAGAATGGAATACTCTAAAATACATCATAGTCATGCCTTATTATTAGAGAAAGGGGAAAGAGAGCATGGGTGATCAGGAAGATAGTAGAGGTGAGGCAACTTGTTAGTACGCAGTCCAACACTACAAAGGGCTTACAAGATAAGTTGAAATCCTAGTTGAAACTTGATGGAAAATTTTCCATTAGGAAGCTGTATTTACACCTGCTCCTCATATGCAAGGTTCCATGGAAAAGCATCACTATGCAGCACACAATCCACCCTAGACATAACTTCATCCTATGGCTTTGCTATTCCAAAACTAGCGATAATGGATAGACTCCAGAAGTTTGAAATACAGATTCCTATTATGTGTGCTTTCTGTGGAATTGAAATTGAGACACTTGAGCTATACTTTGATTGCCAGATTACTAACTCTTTCTGGAGCAGATTAATGATATGGCTGAAGATTTATGGAAGACTAGAATCTGTCAGGATGAGCTACAATGGATGATAGGTATGGCAAAGAGGAGAGCTGGAGTGATCAATAATATTTGTTGTGTCTATGCAATGACAGTTTATGTAATATGAAGAAAAAGAAATGCCATAAGGTTTCAGCAGACTACATTTGAGGTTGTGCAAGGAGATTCCCATCCTTATTCATACAAGAGGACAAAGCAACAAGAGGTGGAAGCAGGCAAAAGAACGAGATTGTCTTTTATTACAATTGATGTATCCAGGAATAGCAGTACATTAGTTAGCTATATATATATATATATATATATATATATATATGTTATAACTGTTAACACAGTATAATAATACTATATAGAGATGTATCAATACTATAATTAAAATAAATTAGCTATGTGGGTGATAATTGAAAAAATGACTACAACGTGGGTGCAATAACCTATATTGGATCATATCCGTACCTACATATTGGTTGTGGCTGCACCAACACCGATGATTTTGGAAAAAATTTCCATGTATACCTTGAAATCTTCCTAAACTGGTGATATATTTGCTGAGGTACCCACTGTAAGGATTTAAAGCTTGGCGAATTAAATCGATAAGAAATTTGGATTAATTCCTAAGTTCAAGAAAATAAAATGCCATATGTCAAATTACGTGGCGCCAAGTGAAATGAAATATCCAATGAAATTATAACATATGGTGGATGACATAGCATGCCAAGTCAAATTAACATGCCATTACAAACACGCCATGTGTACAAGTGATAGGTTCTAACTATTCAAATGAGAGCTAATCTAAAATTGATTTGCAACTTCAAACTGACTAATCAAATTAAATCAAATAATTTTGGCTTTATCACAACTCCTTTATTCTACCACTATAAATAGGGAGCTACCTAAATCCCAACAAAAAAAAAGAAGAAGAAGAAGAAGAACATCAAGAAGGAGGAGATTACTAAGAAGGAACTCAAAGGAGGCCAAAAAAAGCACATCAAGCAAATTGAAGGACAATCAAAGAAGCTTCGAAGGGAAGCTTTCAAAGTCTTCTTCTATGTCCGTGATCTACGTCCCTGTTCAAGTTCAACAACAGAGGCCACGATCTACTTTTCGTTCAAGTCCAACAACAAAGCTTAAATCAAGATTCAGTGTGCACGAGGTTAGATCATCGTTCATGGTAGCTGAATCTCAAATCTTACTCGTGATGGATGTCAAAATGTTTGTGACGCACAACCAATCCAAGATCAAATATTTTGAAATCAAATTCAAAAGTTCATCAAGTTCTAGATCAAGCTTCTGAGCCCTTAAACCAAAGTTCGTGGGGAGAAGAAACAGAGGATGTTATTTATAACTTTAGTGACATCCTAGAGATTGTAGCCTGCATCTTCTGTTGATATCAAATACAATATTTTGTTACACTATTTCCTGTCTTGAATTTTCTAGACTACATGGGACTTCTCTACCTCTCATCTCTTCTCTTAAAAGTTCAAGTACACTAAGATGCTGCCATAAAAGAACAACTTGCAATCTTGGCTAAAGCAGAAGAAGGCCTGACAAAATGCGTGAAAGATCAAGATGCTCAACTTGCCAAATTAGAATCTAAGTTTTGAAGCAAAATAGATGAATAATCAAGCCAAGCACCTGTGGAGCTTCCTGAAGCAAGGGAGAAATGAGAGTCCTTTACAAGGCGAGAAATTATGGCCAAGGAGATCCAAGTGTCTTTAGAAGGTCTACATCATGTTGATCGATTGCATGACTTCATATTGGGGGCAATAAAAGATAAAGAAGAGCCACAAGCCAAATCTTCACTCACTTTTGAAAAGCCTTACCCAATGAATTGATGACTTAAAGATGCCTGCCGACTATCAACCTCTTAAGCTTCAGCACTTTGATGTCAGTGGAAATCCCAAACAACATGTGGTGCACTTCGTCGAGACGTGCAATAATGCTAGGACTTATGGTAATCGATCACCTCATCAAGCAGTTCTTCCGATCCCTCAAAGGAAATGCTTTCGACTGGTACACAGATCTTGAGCCTAATTCTATTGATAGCTGGGAGCAACTTGAGCAAGAATTTCTCAACCGCTACTATAGCACAATGCGTATTGTCAGCATGGTTGAACTTACAAATTCTCACCAATTGAAGGATGAACCGGTCATCGACTTTATCAATCGATGGATGAGCTTGAGCCTGAGCCTAAACTGCAAAGACTGCCTTAGTGAAACTTCTGGCATTGAAATATCCATTCAAGGGATACATTGGGGCCTCCGCTACATCTTGCAAGACATAAAGCCTAAAACATTTGAAGAGCTGGCCAAATGTACATGATATGGAATTGAGCATGGCTGCAAGTGGAAACCTAGGGCAGCCTGTCTACAAGTCTCGTAAAGGTGAAGACAAACAAGAAGCAGAGAAAGGAGGCAAATTTTCATTCGAGTATGAATCAGTGAATCCATCTAATTCATGTTGACACCCAATTTTGTCTCATTCTTCTTCACAATTGGCTATATTTAATAAAAAGGTCTAATAGTAATTTTTTCAAACAAAATTGCATTACATAGCATGCATCCACATGCGTAACCCTATTATTAATCCCCTTCTTATACAATATTTACTTAATTGTAAGCATTTTAATTAAATACTATCCGAATAATCAATTAACAACTCCATTTCTACTTTATCTAAGTCCCCGTCATCACTTTTGTCCACGTATATGCCACCTCAGCTTCAAATAAGCTTACAACTCACTACACAATCGCAGCACAATGTACAATTTAATTAGGAGTGTGTACAACCCACATAAGCGTAAAGTACCACTCCCCAAAGCACCACTCAACTTGGCCACCTCAGCAACATTTTAACATCTACACATCAGCCCCCCAATTACTAAATCCTAGAATATTTCCCCATTCATACTCACACAACCAGCGCCGCCCCTCACATGTTCTCTCTCTCCCTTTCTCTTCCAAAACCCGTCCAAGTACACCAATATCCAGCGTGGATCCACCCAACCCTGCCAGTCACGTTTCTCTTCCTTCTCTCTGTCGTTTTCACGCAAGAAAAATGGAAGGAAAATCACTTCTCTCACCGTCATGAAATTCGAATATGGGTCAAGTAATTTGATTGTGAATTCTCCAAATTCCGGTGCAAAGAAGGAGATAACAAGGAAATATTCAACTTTCACACTCGAACAAAGCAAGACAATTGGAAATTCAAACACATATCAAGCAAAAACGCGTGATAAAGTTCCTTTAACCCTTTTCTATTTTAAGTTCTTTGAACTTGCATGACTCTTTTTTTTATTATTTACTTTATTTGCCAAAACTTAAAAGAAAATAGTAAATAGATTGTGAAATTAATAGTATGCCATATCTATTTTCTTAAAATATGTTAAATGCTCACATCTTGCTAAAAATGACAAAAGATCAAAACTGGCACAATGGGTATTGGTTATGATTCTTTGAGATCAAAACCGAAAAGTGAATGTTAGTATTTGACCTTTTCTTTAAAGTGTGTTTAACTTGTATACACTATGCCTATGTTGCTAAAATTACTCTCTCGAAAGCAAAGAGTAATTATTTTCTTAATAAATACTCTTATTCATTTTATTACTTTATGATACATTATTTTAAAATGGTAACGAATTACCTTTACAAGACTTCCTAGCAAGTTGTACAATATATATTTTGCATGTTTAAAAAGTACATATTTTTCCTTTCCTTTAGTTTTTGAAACAAAATATTCTTTTCCTTGTGTGGTTTGAGCAACTACATTTATTTTTACACTATAAATAGTACTTCTTTTTCCACCAAAAGATACTTGAATTCACTGTCTTTTTTTCCTCCTTCCTTTGAGAAACACGTAAGTAAAATGTTGTTCCTTCCTCCTTAATCTCTTGTGATGGCTATAAGCCAAACCATATTAATGTTTAGTGCAGGTTCTTTGGCTATTGTGAGAAAACTATGGTAGTCCATGTAAAAGACATGGAAAAGGGGCTAGTAAAAACACCATGGAACAAATGCCCTCATCTCTTATCTTCTTGTCATCTTTTTTTTTTTTTTTTTTTTGCAATTTATCATGTAACTAGAGTTGAATCCTTGATAATGTATTTGTTAGGTTCACTTGATTTGTATTAAGCACGGTAAGGTGCAGTTAGATTTAGGACAGGTATTGCAGCGTCTTGTGCACTCTTAAGTGCAGTCAAAACGGTTAAGAGGGCTATTTCTAATCCTTACTTTTTTATTTATTTGTTAGAGGTTAAAATAATAAAATAGGTTTAAAATGTGGTCCGTTTCTGCAATTTCAGTTCTGAAATTGTGACAGTTTTACAGCAGATTAAAAGTGATCTGTTTTAAAGTTTAAAGATGTAGTAGTAGCTTGAAAACTAAACTATTTTTCAAAGAGGCTAATTGTGCAATCAGTGCTGAGAATGACTTATTTCTGCAAATGACTTATTTCTGCAAATCCAGTAGTAGCGTAACTGCAGCGTATGGCAGTGATGATTCAAAATTTGCGACGTCTAATTTTGAGGCTACTTTTTTTATATATATAATTTGAAAGTGTTTTTTTTTTACTTAATATAATTTATTTATTTAATTATATGACCGTATATTGTTTGGCGCCAAGTAGAGTTTAGTTCGGGGCATTAAATTAATTTAAAGATTACTCATTTTTAAGATAGTTGTCCCAACAGCCTCTGGGACTTTAAGTGGGGCGATAGCAAATCTTTTAGGACGTTTAAAATATTAGCATGTGCTCTAGTTTAAATATTAAAGAGGCTATGGGGGTTAAAGGGAATTAAGCCCCTCGGAAATGATGTAAATTACCCGAGCTATATGTGATAGTGGATTTTGAAATTATCTTCCCCAATAAAAGCCGAGTTCTGATTCTGAATATGATAATAAAACCTAGGGTCTTTTATTGGCTAGTTATTTAATTTTTGTCTGTTTGTCCAACAAGATTATTACTTAAGATTATTTATGCAAATGTACTGAATTGCATGTTTATTTGGTTTTGCCTCCCATGTCATCTTTGTTTAATTTATTTAGCTTTTATCTTTTTCTAACCAAAATTGCATATACTAAACCCAATTGTAGAAATCGGCCGGGAACCACATTTGTGTAACTTAGGAGGTGTCTAACCACTTCCTTCTAGGTTAACTTGGACACTTACCTGAATCTCTAGTTAGCAAGACCAATCCGGAGTTATCTTTAAAATAGTTAGAAATGCTTTTAGGTGATTTAATACGCCTAGATAAATATATTAGGTGGCGACTCCAAAACCAACTTCAATCGAGTTACCCAAGTAAGAAAACAATTTTTGGGCGCGTGGTCAGGAGTTTAAATGTGGATTACAACAGCATGGCAACTCCGCTAGGGATTAAATGTTCTAACCATTATGATTTCTCAATTGGGTTTATTTGCTATGATTATTTTTATACGGGACTAACTTTTCTTCTTTGCAGGCTTGTCATATTTCTTTCGTCATCTCTTAGTTTTAGCGTAATTTTGTATTATATAATATTTATTTATTGCATTCCGTTCATATCTTCCTCCACTCCTGGAAAATTCACACTTTCACACACAAAGAGCTATTACGTGGATCCCACGATTGTTTCATTATCAAAATACCCTTTAGGAGAAGCGCCTTATAATCTAGTTGATCCGTGGTGCAACCAACAATTCTAAGAGCTTCCGCTCCTTAGTTGTCCACTTGGGAAGATAAAATCCAGTCTAGTCAACCCAACTCTTAGTGAAAACTCTGTTTAGAAATCATGCATCATGTCATACTTAAAAAAAGTTCAACTTCGGCTAATGTCTAAATCTACTAGTTCACCATGTTCAAATGAACCACACGGGTTTTTAATCCTAAGGGACGTTTAAATTTTTTACTTGTGCATTTGTTTAAAATTGAACGTGTCTAATGTGGACCATTTGTTCTCGAAAGGAAATTGTCTAATAGTTTGCAGGTTATCACAAGTCATGAAGGTTTGGAAGATTGAAGAAATCACAGCCTTTTAGATTAATTTTATTATTATTTCTACTTTTTTGTAACAAAATCAATTATTTATTTCTATTTAAAAAAAATTTATTATTTCTACTTATTATGTAACAAAATAAATTAGTTAAAAAAATTATATTTTTCGTTCATGTTGGGATATGAGAACAAATTGGATGACACATAATACACGTTCAAGTTTAAATACCATACTCAAACTTAGGAAGACTTAACATCCTTTGCATGTTAAAGTCCATTACCCAACTTCGTCCAAAAGCGTCATCTAATGACGCCTATCAAGCATATTATGTGTGGTTCTCTCATTAGGCCTAAACATATTACGTGATATGTTTTGCATATGACAACAATTATCTCGACACTGACTTATTGTTTTCATGTGTTAGTTTTACTCCTCTACTGAGGTTGACTTGTGCATTCTGGCCGAGAATCATTATCGGACGGGAGCCAAAGGACCAATTACAACTCCCCCCTTCTCATAAACTAGAAGAAGAGAAAGACGAAATATTATGCCTGAGTTGAATAATATTGGTACTAGTGAAACACCCTGCAAGCACGTCGCGGTTGGGTATGATGAACATGTTGTTGCTTTAGAGCAAAGAATTATTGAACTAGAAGAGAAACTTACAATGGCTAGTTTACCCGTTGTTAACTTCTCCCATTTAGGAGAACCGGTCGATCCAAATGGATCGGCCAGCTCTCACGGAAAAGACTCTATACGCCCAACAGATCCAGCTACTACTTATCAAACAGCACCACCGGCTACTTACCAAACAGCACTACCCGCTATTTACCAAACAACACCACTTGTTACCTACCAAGCAACACTACCCACTACTTATCAAGCACCACACCATGCACATCCTACTTACCTACACACAAACTTTCCTCGCACCAACACCACAAAACCACAGCCTTCCAATAACATGTTCACTGCTGAAACCAAAGAACTCACTTTGCCAGTCAAAGACAATGAAAACTATGAATGGGCGGAGAATGAAGTTAGGGTAGCCAATGAAGATAGGACAAAAGAGAAATTTCGTAAGCTGGAGGCAGCCTTAAAGAAGTTTGAGTTAGGCAAAACCACTAAGAGCCTAGCTACGAAGACTTGTGCATCTATCCTAACTTGAAATTGCCAGACAGATACAAGATACAAAAGTTCAACCTGTTCAATTGCACGGGCGACCCTATGGCACATTTGAGAATATATTGTGACAAGTTGATTGGAGAAGGGGAAGATGAGAAAGTACAAGTGAAGTTGTTCAATCAAGGTTGACTGGAGAGGCTTTAAGTTGGTTCTCTAAGTAGAAGCCAGGCACATGGCTCGGTTGGGAGGATATGGCAGCAGGTTTTGTAGAAAGATTTGGGTACAATACCGAAATAGTACTAGACCGTTTCTATTTGGAAAAGTTGAAGGAAAAACCCACATAGTCATTTAGGGAATATGGGACTAGGTGGAGGGCAGAAGCTGCAAAGGTGCAACCCGCTATGGATGAGAAAGAAATAGTAAACATATTCATCCGCATTCAAGAGGGCGTCTATTACGACAAGTTGCTGCATATGAAAAACCAAAAGTTTGCCGATGTAGTAATGATGGGAGATGTCGTAGAAGAAGGTCTGAAAAATAGAAAGCTTATTAGCTTAGCTGCACAACAATCTACTAATAAAGCTCTCCAATATAGAAATGTGAGCCTCTCCAAAAAGAAGAAAGATGAAGTCTTTTTTGCTGCAACCATTCAAGACCCTGCTTTCAACCACTATTACCAAACACCACCATCGTTCTATCCATACACTCACATACCACCTGAATATCTTGTTTACAACACCCAGTCCAGTCGTCCAATATTCCACACCCCAGCACCAGGTTGCCCGCCATGCCAGCAAAACCCTCAACCTAACTACCGAAATACACCACCATACCCTCCTAAGCCTCGCCCTGATGCAAACTAGAGACACAAAAGAAACTACACTCCACTAGCTGAATCCCGTACCAAACTGTTTGAATGATTGAAAGCTACCTGGCTCATTACCCCCAATACCTCAAAAGATGCTAGACAATTGTTCACTTCACTTTGATTACAGTAAAAGGTGCGGATACAACTCGGGTGGACCAGGGCATGAGGCGGAGAAATGTTTTGCACTAAGAGATAAGATACAGGACCTAATCGATGAAAAGGTCACTCATCTGAAGGCACCAAATGCGTAAATAACCCACTACCTAATCATGGAGAGGATAAGGTGAACATGATCGATTTTGACACCAAGTGAAATCTGGAGGCTCGATTATAAAAGCTACGAAGGTAGAAATAATGTTTGATGTAAAGACATACGCTAGAAAGAAGTTTGGCTTAAAGTGCTTCATGGTTGTAAAGGAAAAGATGTTGTAGAGGATATTAGAGGTTATCGTTCACTAGAGCAGTTTATTCCAACTCTGAAGCAAGCATCCGTCTTTTCAAACTACATAACATCTCTTGAGGGAGGAGAACCAGCAGAAGATGTGCATGAAGCAAAAGGTGAACATAAATTTGAAGCAGTTTCAGAAGAGCATGTTGAGGCCATGAACATCCGAAAAGCTAAATCTAGAATTATGTCGAACAACTGAACCTGCAGCACACCTCGAGTATGCCGCGAACCTTAGTAGAGCTGGAGCATTAATTGTTTTCTTAAATAAAATACGACTTCGAGTCGTTAGCTTTTTTTTATTTTTCAACTTTATTGAAAAGTATTTCCCATTTTTCAGTATGCATAATTTACTCTTTGCAAAATTATTTCCATTGAATCTGTGACTAGGATATGTGATAAAACAATGCAAAGCGATGAGTACAAGCCAGACTATGATGATTCGACAAAGGACATTTAAGAAACTTCAAGGTTGATTGCAAAAATCTTATAGCTGACAAGTGAGGCAAGAACATCAAAAAGATATTGAGGAAGATGACTTAAAATTCAAGATGAAGTAGTAGAAATACATAGGAGAAGTATAATTAGACAATCCTGAATTGATGAAAAGCATACTCGAGCAAGTGACTCTCATGGACAGAGCAAGATCCTTGTGTCGTGCATATGGTATTAACAAGAGGAGCATTAATGCCAGTAAAGATGGATCACAATGTACAACCAAATTCCTTTTACTCAGATGCAATTAAGTGAAACTATAAATCAAAGTCAACATCAGCAGCATTCATTTTACAGAATTTGAACTACGTAGCGATATTATTCTCGAGAGGTGATACATAGGCAGCCTACTCAAGGCACGGTCATTTCATAAAAGAATTTTATTGGACACTGGGGCAGAAATTTTGAGATTCCCTCAAAATTTCGAAAAGGATGATCTTTAAGCAGCAAATAGATACAACAAGGATTGAGTCCAAATGACACGTCGCAGTCTATGATTCAATGGAATAAACTTACATTACTCTTTAAATATTATTTTTCTCAAAATACATGCATATCCCTCTCCTTATCCCTTTTGCTCACAGGTCAACCAAGGTTCGATGCTCCAAAAAAGGATAACATTACAAAGAGGCAATTATGCAAGATGCATCAACAGTGTTCAGAACAACAAGTGTGCAAGTCAACCTCCCCCCTAAAGCTCACAAAATTTTCTTTGATTGCAGGTCTTATATATGTACGAAGTATATCTACCAACTCTTGCAAAGCAAAATTTATCAGATTATCAGAAGCATAGCTTCCACATTTGTAGATACATAAGGTCCGCATTTATGGATAATTCAGTAATGAAAGAAGTATAGGATCCAAGTTTGTGGATACACATAGAAGCATAGAATCGACGTCTGTGGATACATAGGGTCCACATTTGTGGACAGTTAAGCAATTAAAGGTACAAGGTCCGCGTTTGTGGACATGACAGCAAAGACAGAAGCATATGGTCTGCATTTGTGGACATGACAACAATAAATGAACAATAGAGTCCGCGTTTGTGGGCATAGTTCAACAATTACAAGGAGAGTAGGGCCTGCGTTTATGGCATAGTTCAGCAATAACAAGCAGAATAGGGTCCGCATTTGTGGGCATAGTTCAGCAATTTGAAGCAGCCTATGGTCCGTATTTGTAGGCACAATTCAGCAATTTAAAGTAGAGTAGAGATCCGCGTTTGTGGGTGTAGTTCAGCAATTTGAAGCGGCCTAGGGTCCGTGTTTGTGGGCATAGTTCAGCAATTTGAAGCAGCATAGGATCCGCATTTGTGGGCATAGTTCAGCAATTTGAAGCAGAGTATGGTCGGCGTTTGTGGGCGTAGTTTAACAATTTGAAGCAGTAAGGTCTGTGTTTGTGGACAGACCAATTTTTGATGAGGCATAGGATTCGTGACTGTGGATGATAGGATCCGTGTTTGTTGATAATTTAACTATCGAAGAAACATAGGATCCGCGACTGAGGATACAAACCACGTTTGTGGACGTAGTATTGAAAAATATATAATCCGCTTAATGGATAAAGTAACGGAAGGTCCACATTTGTGGACAAGCAAGACAATGGTGAAAGCAGCGTAGGGTTTGCGTTTGTGGACATAGCCAGAATTGGAGCAGCATGTGGTCTGCGATTGTGGATAAGTCAACTATGAAAAAAAAAACAACACAGGGTCCGCGTTTGTGGGCATAGTATTGAAAAGACATATGATCCGCGGATGTGGATGAAAAGTATGGAGTCCGTGTTTGTGGACGAGATATCGAGTGTTTGTGGGCGTAGTATTGAAGAGGCATATGATTCACGTCTATGGATTAAAGTGTAGGGTCCATGTTTTTTGACAAGATGATAATGAAAAAGCTTATTGTCCATGTTATACGGACAAAACTGCATTGAGCAAGAAATTCAGATACTCGTCAATGAAAAGACAACTCAAGCCCGTGTTAGTGGGGATACAAATAAAGTGGAAAGCAAGACAATCAGAATTCAAATTTTGATGCCTATGAAATGAAAAAACAATGCCTCCCATGGAGGAAATATCTCTAAACACAAGCATAGCTACGACTCACATGACAAAAGCAGGTATTTCAACATGATGGTCGACGTGACACATCCGTCACAAGGTTCACAAGAGAGGTGATAGAGAGATTCCCAAACACAGTATTGAGGAAAGATCGCACCTTCCCATTTTTGTCATAAGTTTCTATTCCCATTCCTAAAATCTTGCCTAAAACCTTTACTCGTACGTCATAAACGCTTTACACAGGCTGTATGTCATTCCGTCCGTCGTGACAAAATTGGCTACTTCGTCAGCTATCTTTGTTCGAAGACTCTTTCATCATCCCCGGGCAAAGAGGGGCAGCTGTTGACACCCAATTTTGTCCCTCCCTTCTTCGCAATTGGCTATATTTAATTAAAAGGTCTAATAACAATTTTTTCAAATAAAATTGCATTAGATAGCATGCATCTGCATGCGTAACCCTATTATTAATCTCCTTCTTATATAATATTTACATAATTGTGAATATATTACATAATTTGCATCATTTAGGCTATTTTGAAATATATTTCCTAATTTTTATTATTTGTGCAATTTTTTATATTACTAGTATCATTTAATGATTACATGTGACTATTTATATCTAATTAATATTATTTGAGCACATTTATATTTATTTATGGTTAAATGTATTTATTTATATTTATCTATAATTTTTTGTATTCTTATACAAATTATTTATAATTGTAAGCATTTTAATTAAATACTAGCCGAATTATCAATTTACAACTCAATTTCTACTTCATCTAAGTCTCCGTCATCACTTTTGTCCACGTATACGCCACTTCAGCACCAAATAAGCTTACAACTCACTACAACACTCCAAGCACAATGTACAACTTAATAGGGCTGTGTACAATCCACATAAGCATGAAGTACCACTCTCCAAAGCACCACTCAACTTGCCCATCTCAGCAACATTTTAACATCTACACATCAGCCCCCCAATTAGTAAACCCTAGAAACATTTCCTCATTCACACTCACACAACCAGCGCCGCCCCTCACATATTCTCTCTCTCTCTCCTTCTCTCCAAAAACCCGTCCAAGTACTCCCAAATCCACCGTGGATCCACCCAACCCCGCCAGTCACGTTCCTCTTCCTTTTCTCTGTCGTTTTCACACACGAAAAATGGAAGGGAAATCACTTCTCTCACTGTCATGAGATCCGAAAATTGGTCAAGTAGTTTGATTGTGAATGTTGACACCCAATTTTTTCCCTTCTTTTTCTATAATCGGCTATAATTTAACTTAGGGTGCAATTTGACTATTTGCGCATAATTTACATTAGAAGGCATGCATTTATGCGTGTTATCCTTTACTTATATATTACATACTTAAATATGGCTATATTACGTAATTTTATATTATTTAGGCTATTTATCAAAATGTGATTATTTTGTGCAATTTTAGTGCATTTATAGCATTTAGTAATTATTTGTAGCTATTTATACGTAATTAATTTAATTTATATATATTTCTTATTTTTGTTTAGCACCCGTTAAGTAAAATATTAGCCCGAATAAATAACCAATTCAACTCTACTTCTTGATTTGTCATATTTGAGTTCCTTTTGAGATTAAATATATGCAAATCTTCCTTTTAAAGCACTTATCTTGAAATCTTTCCTACGAACCTAGACAAGAGTTTGTCTAGGTACATTTATTCTGTTAGGGATTAGTTGCAATTTTCTTCCAATTATTTTCAAATAAAACCCAAAATTATTCAATCCTCATTTTTCTAGACAATCCTTCAAATCTCCCATTTATTTCCATAATCTCCCAATATCCACCAAAATTCTTTATTTATTTTATTTACTTTTCTATTGAATTACATTGAATCTAGACCAAAATATAACCAAATACATCATTTTGTTTTGAATATCAAATTGTTTCCATAATTCCCTCAAAATCCCTCTTTCTCTCTAATTCGGTCCAAGTTCATCCTCATATCATTCAAATCCCCTCTCTCAAATAGATCATATCCCAAAATTGGGGCTAATCACCCCTAATCTCATCTGAAATCAGCCATTAATCCTTTCCATTTTTGAGTATTTGACCGTTGGAGATTAATCCAAAAATCAACTATTTTAACACCACCATTTTTACCTCTTCCTAACTCAAGAACAAGGACAGATACACACAGTACATACACAGACCCCTCTCCTTATCATCTCCTTCAAAACAACAGTGAACAACATCACACACCTTCCTTCGTCCTCCTCCTCTTTCATTTCACTCTTATACACACCATCGACACGCATCAATACACAGTACACCAAACGAGCAGAATCTACACACCCTCGATACTCCTATCGTCCTCTCCTCCCTCACAAACTAGCATAATCTTCCCCCTCTTCAATACACACACCCGTAATACAGAAACACACACACATACCCATTACACACTCCACACACAACACTCGCCACACACACATCCCCTTAATACCATCGATACACACCTTCATACACACACACACAGACGACATACACCTACAGTGAAAAAGGGATGGGGTAATAGGCGGATCAGTAGAGAAACAGGGGATTGGGATTCAGGGGTGAGGGAGTAACACCAGTGAAAGGGAGATCGGCGTGAGGATGAGCTGTGGCGACATAGCCACCACTGTTAAAAGAAAACAGTAACAGCGGAGAAAACCATACCAGTGACGATGGTTTATGCCGAGAAGATGCATCGACGGTCAATTTTTTGCTCCTTGGCATATTTCTGAAATAACAACAGAAAAGAAAGAGATGGGTGGCAGCGGCGCCGCCCAAGGCTGGCGGTCGCTCCCCTTCTCCTCCGCCCGGTCGTCGTGATTTTTTTGCTTACAATCTCCACTGTTTTTGTTGCTTTATTTTGCTTTTGCTTTATCTTGTTCCTTTACTTTACTGTTGCTTACACTTCGTTTATGCAGCTTTGACCCGTCTATTTTGTCAGATTGTGAGGCGTTTCTGATGTGTCATATTAGCTAAACAAATGTTATGATACGTTGTACTGCATTTAATTACTAGGTCAATATATATATATATATATATATATATACACACACACATATATTGAGTCCTGCGGACTGATTTGAACAGTTACTACACGGCCAATGATGTTTGGAGGCCAAAGCAGTACCGTCCCAATCCAATAAGTCCCTTATGATTTTGGCCCTCCGAAAACAAAATAGGCGATGACGATATTTAATACTTTGCAAAGCAAGTGATAGTAGAGTGGTGGGATTGGAGGTACTTGGCATGGCAAACCGGCCTGGGCTCCGTGTTTGCAGCCGTATCAACATGGGGATGATACCTAATTTTGTCCTTCCATTTTTTCGCAATTTGGCTATATTTAATTAAAATTTATAATAGTAATTTTCCAAATAAAACTGCATTAGATAGCATGCATTTTACGTGTGTAATACTTAACCCCCTATTTATATACTCCCTCCGTCCCAATTTATGTGGCACCATTTCCTTTTTTGTTTGTCCCAAAATAAGTGGCACCTTTCCTTATTTGACAACTATTTAATGCATCTTCTCTATTTTACCTTTTTTGGGCCCTACATACTTTTAAACCTACCAACAACTTTTTTATTACTCAAATCTTCTCTCTCTTACTTTTTCAAGGGTAAAATTGATATTTAACAAGGTCAACCTCTATTTTCTTAAACTCCGTGGCCGGTCAAATGGTGCCACATAAATTGGGACGGAGGGGGTAATATTTATTTAATTGTGACTATATTATATAATTACATGCATTTAGGCTATTTTCTAAAATACGTATGCTATTTGTGTAATTTAGCGCATTACGATATCATTTAATAATTATATGTGGCTATTTATATTAAGTCAGTAGTATATTTGAGTCCATCTATATTTAATTATGATTAAATATATTTATTAATAACTATTTGTAATTTTCCTATTTTTTACTAATTATTCATATTTATAAATATTTTAATTAAATACTAGCCAAATTATCATTTTTGCAACTCATTCCCCATTACACCAAGTCCCCGTCATTATATTTTATCCACTTCTACGCCACCTAAGCTCCACATAAGCTTGACACCTCACTTATACAAACTTTTAGCATATGTACAACTCACAAAAACGCGTGGTACAATCCCCAAAAGCACCTTCTCCTCCACCTCAGCTATACAATCATCCACACATATATACACACGCGCATGACGTGGCTACATCCCAGCCCTTTATCCCACAGATCCGATGACCAATATTAAATCCTCCTCTTACATGTATACTCACACCCACTTACCACTAAAACCCTAAAACACTTCCCCCTTTCCCTTTCCCTAATACACAGCCGCCAATCCCGTTCTTTTTCCCCCCCCTTCTCTTCAAAATCAGTCCAGATACACCTCCACCGCCATCTCCGCCGTGACCCTCTCCTCCTTCCTATCTCTGATTACACAGGAACAAACCTCTCTCTCATTTGCCTCGTGAATCCGAAATAGGAACAAGGAATCGGGTACAAATCCCTGCAAATCCGAAACAAACATGGCAAGAATCAAGCAAATCACACACACAAGGCAAGTAATCAACTATTCGAACTTGAAATGTTGAGAATCAAGCATAAACGGATTGGGTCAGTCTTGACCCGACTCGACAACTCTACGGGTAACATCTTTCCTTTTTTAGTTAATTTTTTTGTTTTGTTTTCTTTGTTCTTCTTCTGTTTGGAATTAAAAATGCCATGCTTATTCCCAATTGCCGCATTAAAACATCGTGACTATTTTATCATGTTTAAAATTCATAATTGAAGTTTAATAATGCAAATACTTAGTACGGGTGATTTAAGCACATATGTTAATCGTTTCTTATTAGTTTCTATATAGAATGTGTTCATAACTTTCGATCCCTTCAATTCGAATGTGAAGTGTCCGACTGTTTGATAATTAGCTAGTAAAAGGTTTGCTTGACATAGTACTTAAAATGTTGAAATAGCTGTACCACTTCTACTTTTTTTCGTTAAAATTGATTGACAGAAGATCACTACAATCGTGTTTCAAGGATTGGTAATTGCTGGGATCAGTGCATATCTCTGGCTAAATGATTTTCATACAAAAGAAAAGATACTCTCTGGCTCTAAATTTAGAACAACCAAATCTATTTATGGAAGTGGGTTAATTGTGATGTTTCCTTTATCTTGGCCAAATTGATAGCATGCTTTATTTTTTCCTTTCACTAAAATACCGATTGTCCTTTCCTCTTTACTAGGATATTTTAAATTTTGAACACCTCTCTCTTGAGCCTATATAAACATCCCCTCTTCACCTTTCATAGGGACATCTACACACACAGAATCAGACACTTTTCTACACCTCTAATACAACTTAGACTCTTTTAGAAGACACACTGAATACACAACCTTACACCTCTAATACAACTTACACAACTCTGAATACACTGACTTACACATATCTTCTCCTCTCATTCTCTCTTCCCTGGAAGTTCTCTTTTGATTCTTTCATTATTGTAAAGATGCCATTATTGACTTGTCTGCTTTGGTTGGAGATCATCTTATCTATTTTTATTTTTGTTGCCTCGCTGCCTGTCTATCAAAGTTAGTTAATTCTGAGCCTCTTGCGGACTCTACGTGTTAAGTATGCATTGTATGGTTTAAGATTGCATCATTGCATGTTATTATTTGTTTTGCTCTTTATCCGTTTGCATTGGGCTCTGTCAAAGAGCCATTACTAACCATGGTTACAGGAATCACAAATGCATGACAAAAGTAGTCATGACACTAATCGTTTACTATAGAAGAGTATTTAATGAGCGAAAGTTAAAAACCGAGGATTAAGTGAACTGAAACAGTTCAAGAATACTGCAAACAGGGGACGCCCTTCATCTCTTCTCATTTTTGTATCTTGTGATCCTATGATGTTTCTTCTTTCAAAGTATATGTATTCATTAGGACTAGTCATTGTTTGTATATAAGCACCCAAGGGTGCAGTTAGAATCATTAAGGCAGGTGCAGGCTTAAGCTGCTAGTATATGCAGTTAAATTGGTTAAAAAGGGGGCCATTTCTAATCCCACTCCTTTATTTTTGTGTTTGGAAGTCATAATTGTAAAACATGACTGTTTACGCAAGGTTAAACTTGAAAATGCTGATCTGAGATCTGAAATATTATGTAAAAATGACAGGCTTCCTAATTGAATTATATTAGGGGATTGTTTTCTGCAAAATCTGAAAATAGGCTAAAACTGCAAGATAGTGCTAAAACTGGTCCGTTTCCATAAATCACAAGTTCTGTGGTATAACAGTACATTTTACTTTCTTAGAAGTGGTTAAAACCGAGAATTGATAGTATTTTAGGCTATTTGTGCAACTCTTGTATGCTGGAAGCTAAAATATTTTCTAGATTGGTTAGAAATGCAAGACAATCTAAAAATGGGACTGTTTCTATAAATTGCATATTCTGAAAATGTAAAAGTATATTTTGAGTGGCTAAAACTGAAAATTAGTTTATCTATGCAAATATTACATATTCTGAATACGTAAACTGTAAGTTAAACCTGTTTTACTTTCATCATGATTTGTTTATTAAGTTTAATTTGGAGGCTTCGTTGAGCTTAAAACTATTTTTATTATTTGACCTTATTTGTTTTTGAAATTATATGTGATATTTGAATGACCGTATTTTATTTGACGCCTAGAGGTCTAGTTATGGGGTACTTAATAAACTTAGGAGTCTAGATATTTAAATTAGTAGTTTCAATAGCCTCCGAGACATTAAGTGGGACGCTAGTAAACTTTTAGGAGGTTTTAAAATGTTAGCATGCGATCTAGTTAAATACTTAAACAGGGTATGTGAGTTAAAGGGAATTAAGCTCCTCGGAAATGATGGAAATTACCTGAGCTTTATATTTGATAGTGGATTCCGAAACTATCGTCCCTTACGAAAGCAAGGTTCTGATCCGAGTAGGATAATAAAACCTAGGGTTATTTATTCAAGTGATTAATTGGTTATTTATTATTTTTTGGCCATTTGTGAAACATGATAGTTATTTAAAATTATTTATGCAAATACTTTAAACTGCCTAGTTACTTACTTTGCATCCCATATCTTTTTTGTCTATTTTACTTAGATTTTATCCTTTTTATAAGCAATATGTTAAACCCAATATAGAAATCGGCCGGGAACCACGTTTAGTGGAACTTAGGAGGTGCCTAACCCCTTCCTTCTAGGTTATTTCGAACACTTACCCGAATCTCTGACTAGTAGACCAATCTGGAGTTATTCTTTAAGTGAGTTAGAAATTAATAGGTGACCTAATATTCCTAGGAAATTTATTAGGTGGCGACTCCAAAACTCTGACTCCAAACGAGTTACCCCAAGTCGAAACTCACTTTACTATTAAAGTGGGGTGCGACAATCCCTAACCTCTATTTGATTGCAATACACTGATCTGAGCCTAAACTTTTACAAAAATTCATTTTTCCCTTTATTTTACTACTAATTATTATTATTATTATTATTTTATTATTATTATTGTTACTAATACTTTGTCACTCTTATTATTTTTATTACTATTATGATTATTACTACTATTATTATGATTATTATTATACTAATCAATTTTGACTTATTTGTGAGGTACATTTGGATGGACATTTTCAAGACGGCGTCCTAGAAATGCTTCTAAATTAATTGCTATTAAATTCTTATATTTTTTAACTTATTGTTATTTTGGCATACTAACTAAATTATTTTATTTTGCGAGGTACATTTTGGATGAACAATCTTGAAGACGACGCTCCCGAAAACACCTTTTAAATCATATTACTTTCATTTAATTTAATTTTTATTTTATCATTATTATTTCCTCACAAAAATTCCTTTAGGGGGAACAACTTGGAATCTATTTGGTCCGTGATGTTCCCGCTCCCGAGTAGTCCGCTTGGGAGGATAATAATACCTAGTCTAACCATCTCCATTCCTTAGTAGCAACGCTAGGAATCATGCATCATGACATATCATTAGTCGACTTGTTCTAAAAGTCCGATAGGCCGACGTGTTCAAACAATTCGAACGGATTTTTGACCCCAAACAACGTTGAACACGATCTATATGCATATACTTAGGGGATCGAACGTGCAAATGTGGACTGTGTATTGGCATTGTTCTGCATTCAGTGTCATTCAAAGGCACAAAGGTTACCTAATAGGCGTCAAAAGCCCAAATTGAATCAGAAATGATTGTTTACTCATAAACAGACGGAATTATTCTGTATTCAATGCCATTCAAAGGCACGAAGGTAACCTAAGAGGCATTTAAAGCCCAAATTGGATAAGAAATGATTGTTTATTCATAAACAGTAGGAATTATTCTGTATTCAATGCCATTCAAAGGCATGAAGGTAACCTAAGAAGCATTAAAAGACCAACTTGGATCGAAAATGATTGTTTATTCATAAACAGACGGAATTATTCTGTATTCAATGCCATTCAAAGGCACGAAGGTAACCTAGGAGGCATTAAAAGCCCAAATTGAATGAGAAACGACCATTTATTCCCAAAGAATTGGAATCATTCTGTATTCAATGCTATTCAAAGGCTTAAATGGTAACCGAAGAGGCATTAAAAGCTCAATTTGAAGCAGAAATGACTGCTTGATAGATGGGATGACTCATAACGCACATTTATCCTTTAAGCATTATATAAAGACTTGACATCATTGGCATGTCAAAAGTCCATTAGCAACTTCCGTCTAAAGTGTCTAAAGGGTTCTCAACCCACAACGGCACATATCTTCATATTCTCTGTTGCATTGTTTTCAAAAGCTTATGCCACACGTTGATCATTTTGCTCGCAATAAAACGAATCTTAGGCATTTTTCTTCTCCCTTTTCCTATCGTCCTTCACCTTTTATAAAAGATCATGGCCAATAGAACATTTGACATGGTCACTGAAATCCCTCAGTTGCTCAGAGATTGTTGTGGAAACCTAAGCATAGATCAAAAAGACCGAGTCAAAATGATGTTGGGGAATATGATTTCACTAGTAGAAGGGATGATAGAAGTAGTAGTACATTATTGGGATGCAGACCGAGCAGTCTTTCACTTTGGGAGTGTAGAATCGACACCTTTACTGGAAGAAATAGGCTGGTTAACTCAATTACCATTTGAAAGTGAGGAAATCTTTATGCCTAAGAACATTACATCGAAGAAATTCTTCAAAATGGTAGGGCTTAAGCCCGAATTGTGCACAGACAGTGTGAGACAATTAGGAATTTTCTAGACTTTCCTCTACATCAAATTTGGGTACGAACAAGCATTTCAACAATCCGAAGACTATTGCAGCATTAACTAGGCAGATTGGCAAGAGCGGAGTGTACTTGCTGTTGTCACCAGCTTTTTAGGGACAATCGTGTTTCCAGAAAATAAAGGACAAGTGGATGTTTGCATGGTTTCAATTGTTAATTCCCCTACTCAAAGACATTAAGAAGAAATACACATTGGTACCTATGATCGTCGTAGAAATGAACCATGCTTTAGAAAGATGCAAGAAAGGTGCTAGCTTTTTTGAGGTTACAATTTGCTTCTACAAATTTGGTTAATGGAATATTTACAAAGGATGAGCAGCACAGATATAAGCCTTCCATTCCGCACCAAGAGAGAATTACATCTTGACTCATACCGTCCGCATGGACAACGCTCTAGAAAAGTGGAACCGGCCAACAACCGCCAAAGGCTGGCACCATATATTCTATCAACTGACAACAGAAAATATACAATGGATGTTTGATTACTTTCCCAGCACTACAGTAATCATACGGTCGGAAAGGGACTCATTTCTCATCTTAGTGGGCTTTAGAGGAGTTTACTCATACACTCCTTTAAGGGCACTTAGACAAGTAGGGAGAAAGCAGACTGTCCCCTAAATTACAGACATCAGAAGTTTCAAAATAGATATTTTCGGAGGAGTGTTATCGTTCAAAGACAAGATATTAGAACTTTGGAAAGAAAGGCAGTGAATAGGATTCGAGACTATTGGACGAGACAAGTTCGACGCAGGCTATGACGAAGATTACCCAGACTTAGGGAAGACATAGCAAGGACAGTTCAACCAACGGCAACGACAAAAAGAAAAAAACGTTGAGGAGATAGAAACCGAGTACAAGAGGTTACGTAAACAACTGGCGAGGGCACAAGAAAAAATAGCAAAGAAGCAAAGTTTGGTCGAAGCAAAGAACAAAGAAAAAGAAAAATGACGCAGTAAGGCATAACTCCTGAAAAAATACATAGAGTCTATCCGTGTATGTGCTAGCGAAGGAATGAACGATGTGGCTGACAAAGGAATAGAGAAAAAAGGAAGTAAGGCTTGGGAAATGTTGAAGAACTTAACATTTGACATTTCCTGGCTCTTAACTGATGCAGACAACATCATTTTAGAGTCATCAGAGGCAAGCTTGTCCGAGGGAGACTCGTCCAAAGAAGAAGAAGAAGAATCCTCTGTGGATAGATCAGCAGACAACATCATTTTTCAATGAGACTCATCAGAGGCAAGCTTGTCCGAGGGAGACTCGTCCGAAGAAGAATCCTCCGAGGATGGATCAACATGAAAGATGTTCACCTGGCCATGATCTAATCTCCTAGCAATGTTTTCCACCTTTTGCACTATTTCAATATCAGCTTATGTAACAAAATTTCAATAAATGCAATATTACCTTTTAGGCTCCGCATTTTGTTAGCAAACGAAATGATGCAGGTGGCACAAAGTGCTTTTCAAATCATCGTGCGTAAAATGGTCCTTCACATTATAGGATGCATTTCTTAGTTGATATATATGCATTGCATGAATATGTCTATTGCCCTAAGTTTCTTTCTACCTTCGGCAAATCCCTTCGCAAATCCAATCTCCTACCAAGGCAGGCATCTCATCTCCCTACTCTACGCCCAATTCCTGATATCTAAAACCTGTTGAACCAAGAAAATTAACTTTTTCTTAAGAAAAGATAGGTTTCGGGTATAATGTTAAATAATATGGGACTCAAAAGTGTTTTCTTTGGAGTCGCCACCTAATTTAGGAGAATTAGGAACCAACTAATTAAATAATGCGTACAATTCCTCCGTTTTGAGGAAATGGTCTTTCAGAGATTTTAAGTAAGAGGTTCAATTATTTTCGAAAGAAGGTTTCAATTTGAAAGCACTTTCGAAAATCCACAAAATGTGGTTAATCCTTCGGTTTTCATAAAATAGCTAAATAAATGGGATTTTCAAAAGTATTTAACTTTCAATTTAAAGCGTCACTAATTAAATTTAAAATCAAGTATACATAAAAAGGTAGGGAAAATAAATGACTTTAATAAGAAAACTAATTGAGGTGAAGACTTGTATTAAAGTTGTATTTTTAAAAGCAATTTTAAGATTATTACGAATTGGCTTGCACGCATTATTTAACTAAAAGATTCAAAATTTCTAAATAAGATGGAGATTCTAAAGAAATAAAATATTCACAAAATAACTCAATAAATAATTAAAACATTCATTCATAAATAATCAAATAAATTATTATCTACGGGAAATTTCTATACACATGCAATTTCTAAAGGATAGAGGGGAGAGAGAAGGATTTAGCAGAAGAACCCGAAAAATTTTACAAACACGCGGGAGCCTTGAATTATTATTTTATACAATTATATGCCCATGAACCTAAACATCACATGGCTCAACAAAGCATTTTTTCTAAAGTTTCTGTAGAGTCTTCATTTCTTGAACGCTTGGCCCCGGACACTACCCCAAGTGGCTCCAATGCAATGAGCAATCCCCAATTTAGAGTTTTTTTTTGCCAAAACTCATCCCAAGAGGTGTATCATGCAAAAGAAAGGGAGATAAGGATTAGTAAATGTTAAGCGTAATCCATAGAAATGACTTTCGAATTAATAAAGTACGAAATTAATACAAATAGCTAAACTTAATTAAAGTATAGGAAAAACCACCAAATGGTCAATACTTAGTTTCATGCAGAAGAAAACAAAACGGGCTGGTAGGAGAAACAAGAAATTGAACCATTCATTCTACTTATGACAAAGAACACTAAAATTTGATCTTTCAGCCACAAGAATAAACTATATTACTTAAGGAGCAAACACTTAAATCACGAAAAGTACTCATATTTTAAAATAACAGAACTTAATCGTGCCAATTCTCTTATGGCTTTAAGATGCCTAGTACATTATTTCGAACTAGAAAATATAGTTGGAGAATCAACAAAGACATAGCTTTAAACAAATGGATCAACTTGACAATTATACCAAGAACAAACACAAGTTCTAACTATACACAAAAATGCTTATTAAATTCTGAAAAATATTATTTATTAAAAGGATAGAATACTTAAAATTTGATGCAAAAACAATATTTTGTAAAATTAAGACAGACCAAATAAAGATTCAAAAGGTTTTTTAGAATAATAATAATATGCATGCATTCAGATTATAAGTAAATAAAGTAATTAAATGAATAAAGAGAATAAAGCGGTCAATTCCTGTAAATAAATACAGTGTTAATCGAATCACAATATCAAGCAAATTGAGTTACCCGACAAACAATGCAAATGAATTACAGGCGGTTAGCACATAGCAAATAAGCATTTAGCAAGTTATTGCATAGTAGACAAATAATTGATATGTGGCAAACACAAGTAATCAAGCGTAAATAAAGATGCAGGCGTGTCCTACCCTGTAGGGTGCTTCTTTGAGCCAGAGGTGGGCCTAAGACGCCAAATAGGTGATAATAAAAACTAGTCCAAGCCGGTTTTGCAATAATCGAATTTAGAGTAAGTGACAATAACAGTAATAATAATTTCCGTTTCGTTATAACTTGATTTTGAGTACATCATTGTTACATCAAAAATAGAAACTTCCAAACATAATTTAAATACATCATTTTGAGTACAATGAAAATATAAAATAACTGCTATAACTACGTTGCATCAGGCTCGAGGAGACAATGGAACTGAAGTGCGGGCCTGCTTCGATCAATCCTTGCTTGTCGTTCCCAAATGTCGTTTACATTCAAACACTTGCTCGAATCAAATATCAATCAAATGGATCGAACGTCTTATCGTCCATTCGACGTCTCTTGCCCCTAACTTGTTACCTTCTTGCAAGTATCTTCACAATTTCAACTTGATGATTATTTGAAATACCTCTTGAATTCAAGTGTCTTCTAGTCTACAAAATTAATAAAAGTATTCTAAATTTAATTAATTGCAAAACTTGGCTTGGACTGGAAGTTCCGTTATCACATAAACACATAACATGCACTGTTGTTGGGTTTAAACCCGTCAACGAAAAATGGCGGTTTTCCTAACTATGGAGGCGGTACCAAGGACCGGGTCCAATCTAAGGTTTATGCATGCATGTCCCTAAAGGAAACTCTAGAGTGGGTTTACTAGACACAAGGCTATTTTGAGTGGCAAGCGGTCACGCAGTAGTAAAACTATCCGCTCACCCTGCAGGTACGCGCACTCTTTCTTAAAGAGTTTTTTTGTGAGTTGCGGGTGTATATGCATACACCTCGCGGGTATAAGTAACCATGAAGAAGCTCCCAGGAGTGGGAGAAATATGAACGGAATGCCAGTTTATATGTGTACAAATAAAGTGTAGTAACATGCTTATAGTGACAAACAATTGCAAATAATCAAATTAATTAAACATGCTATTTTGTAAATAATAAACAAATAAAGAGCTATCTTGTGAAAACCTTGCGGTTAGAACCTTAAGGTATCTCCAGCGAAGTCGCCATGCTGTTGAACCCAGAAAATTAACCTTTTCTTAAGAAAAGATAGGTTTCGGGTATAATGTTCAACAATATGGGACTCCAAAGGGTTTTCTTTGGAGTCGCCACCTAATTTAGAGAATTAGGAACCAAGTAATTAAATAATGCGTACAATTCCTCCGTTTTAAGGAGATGGTCTTTTCAGAGCTTTTAAGTAAGAGGTTCAATTATTTTCGAAAGAAGGTTTCAATTTGAAAGCACTTCCGAAAATCCACAAAATGTGGTTAATCCTTCGGTTTTCACAAAATAGCTAAATAAATGCGATTTTCAAAAGTATTTAACTTTCAATTTAAAGCGTCACTAATTGAATTTAAAATCAAGTATACATAAAAAGGTAGGGAAAATAAATGACTTTAATAAGAAAACTAATTGACTTGAAGACTTGTATTAAAGTTGTATTTTTAAAAGCAATTTTAAGATTATTACGAATTGGCTTGCACGCATTATTTAACTAAAAGATTCGAAATTTCTAAATAAGATGGAGATTCTAAAGAAATAAAATATTCACAAAATAACTAAAACACTCATTCATAAACAATAAAATCAATTATTATCTATGGAGAATTCCTATAGACATGCAATTTTGAAAGGATAGAGGGGGGGGGGGGGGGGGGAGAGAAGGATTTAGAAGAAGAACCCGGAAAATTTGACAAACTCGCGGGAGCCTTGAATTATTATTTTATACAATTATATGCCCATGAACCTAAACATCACATGGCTCAACAAAATTTTTTTTCTAAAGTTTCTATAGAGTCTTCATTTCTTGAACGATTGGCCCTAGACTCTGCCCCTAGTGGCTCCAATGCAATGAACAATCTTCAATTTAGAGTTTTTTTGGCCAAAACTCATCCCAAGAGGTGTATCATGCAAAAGAAAGGGAGATAAGGATTAGTAAATGTTAAGCGTAAGCCATAGAAATGACTTTCGAATTAATAAAGTATTAAATTAATACAAATAGCTAAACTTAATTAAAGGATCGGAAAAACCACCAAAGGGTCAATACTTAGTTTCATGCAGAAGAAAACAAAGTGGGCTGGTAGGAGAAACACGAAATTGAACCATTCATTTGACTTATGACAAAGAACACTAAAATTTGATCTTTCAGCCACAAGAATAAACTATATTACTTAAGGAGCTGATGCCGGGCAATCCACCACTAGGAGACCATTCACTCGGAGCCAAGTCAAGGATGTTCAAGAGGTGCATTTATACTTGGAGAGGAGAGGACTTGAAGAAAAGAGCGAGCGGAAGCCATTTCGGGTGATCAAACTAGGCCTCACGCCTAAGGAAGATTCTGACACAGGAGGGCCAGGCGCCCCGCCTAAGCCAGGCGCCCCGCCTAGCCAACTCACTGCCTAAGCTACTGGAAAGCACCCAGGCGCCCCGCCTGCCCAGGCGCCCCGCCTAGGCCCAGGCAAGCCAGGCGCCCCGCCTAGCCAGGCGCCCCGCCTAGGTTCCTGCAATTCCAGGCGCCCCTCCTGCAGCCCAGGCGCCCCTCCTAGCTGTGAAGACCTATGTTTATTTTACCGTTTTGCCCTACGTGGCCTATGTTTATGCACCTTATTAGTAAGGGTCTTTTAGTCATTTTGCAAGCTTGGAAACACTATAAATATCCATGCTTAGCCTATTTACACGGAGTTTATGATAGTTGATAAATGTTAAACATTGAACATGAGCAATGCTCTTGGTTATTGAATGAAACCCTTTGAATTGGGACTTGTAGTTCTTCTAGCGGATCTAGATGAATGCTTTTCCTCTCCGACCATTCTACTTGCTTGCTCGCATTAGCTCGAGGGTAGTTGCCTAGCGTAGGTGTTCTTGTCCTTCTCCCGGGGTGTAACGGAACAAGTTCTTCGTTGCTACTTGGGATTAGAGATCGAGTTACGTCTCGTTCTTATCTTTATTTTCCGCGTATTGATTTCCTACATCAGGAGCAAACACTTAAATCATGAAAAGTACTCATATTTTAAAACAACTGAACTTAATAGTGCCAATTCTCTTATGGCTTTAAGATGCCTAAGGCATTATTTCGAACTAGGAAATATAGTTGGAGAATCAACAAAGACATAGCTTTAAACAAACGGATCAACTTGACAATTATACCAAGAACAAACACAAGTTCTAACAACCGATATCTGACCTTTAACACTAAGCATTATTACTAAATGAATGTATTAAGCAAGCCAATGGATATTTCAAAAGTAAAAGAGGGATAAACTTTTCCTTTATCAATTACCATTTTCATGAACTAACTACAAACACACAAATTAATGAGGAAATAGATTTCTTCCTAGCAGCCAGCAGTCAAATAAAGGGTGAGTTCTAGATTAGTTTTAAGATAAAAGTGATTTCTGAATATTTATCAGTAAGCAAACTATTAAGAAAAAAACACAAGAATGATAATTTTAGCTTAAGAATTTATGAACCATGGACACCTTGGCTTAAACCAATAACTTCTTTTACAAGGTCACATGCCACTCTCTTCATACCAAAATCGACACACTGTCTTACTCACCCTCACTATCTAAAGCAAACATAATAGACTCCCTCACAACTTCTCTCACTCACAGACCTAACAGAAACCCACAGCTCCTGCACGCAAACAATTGGAGCAACAGCACCCTCCAAAACAGCCAAGAACATCACCTGAAACTCAGTCAACATACCCCAACACCTTGCAAGCCAACTGCAACTCCTAGACTCCTTTTTACAACCTGACAGGTTCCCTAAACAGACTCCAAACAATCAGAACCCTACCACCTCTCCATTCAGCCTACAAACTACCAAACAACACCCCTGAAACACCTCTTCACACATATTCTCTTCACAAACAGCAAGCAAAACATACGCAAAAGAACATGACAAATTCACGTAAGAGACTGACAAGTAAAGACTAAAACAAGTTCACTCTTTTGTTTTCCTCATTCAGTTTCTAAAAAACTTAACAGGATTTCTAAGGTTATCTTAAGATTAAGCTATTCAATTTAACAAGTTCTAACTCAAAAAAAAATAAACTCTTAAATGCCTTATATTTTATATACATACTGATTATTTAAATGGAGAGCACGATTAATGAAGCACATAAGCATTTATATACATTAAACCTACAAAGAAAATACAAAAAAAAAAAAAAAATAAAACACTGACCTTTTGCGAGGCAGTGAAATGAGGCTTTGATCTGAGTGTTCGCGAGCACCTCGACGAGCCGAATAAACTCAGGGGCGACTCACTTAGACCTCAAACGCTTTAAATAAAAATTTTAACTAGAAAATGCCTGAAACTGCTAGGACTTTTTAGATTCGAAAATGACTATTCAAATCCAAAAAATTTTCCTCCCTTTCTCTACTGTGCATAGGAGATTTTATAGGTGTTTTAAGAGTGTAAAAGTGCTTGGATTTCGATGTGGGATAAATCCTATATATATGCTGAATCTAAAGCTGAAAACAAGTGAAGAAAATGAGTAAAAGTGAAACGAAATTTACCTTTTTGATCCGACGGTGGAAAATCAATCCTTTTAGACTGGTTGGGTGAGATTTGAGGATTGTACTTCCTCTTCTCTCATTTGTCCAGCATAAAAGGTGATTGTACTGGATAAACGAGCGAGAAAGCAATCCGACATCGCTTAGGTAGTGGAGACTTAGCGGGACCATGGATGACGAGGATTCTTGGCGTTTTGCTGAGAAGAGAGGGAAATTTTAGGGTGGCGGCAAGGGTTAGTTTCTGATTAGGGTTTCGAATTGGGGATTAAAGGGTGTGTGGGTTAACTGAGAAGAAAGGGGGTGTATGTATATGTATGTTTGCAAAGATAGGCTTGTGTTTAGGATTAGGCACGAATTTGGCCTTTTTCCTCAAAAACTAGTCAATTACATTTAACTTTCAAAATTGTCCTTTAATTAAATAATTAGACATTTAATTAAAATTTCGGGCCAAAAATTGGGTGTCAACAAAACCTTTCACATGTCCAAACTATCTCTAACTCACTACCAAACCCAAAACCTACTGTCCAAAAGGTTGGCTTGAGTCGAACACTAAGGCCGAAGTTATGGTTAGACAAAGTGCACTTGTCGTTGATTGGTCAAAACAAGAAGGGTTTGTTACAACATGCACTATGCACATGGAGCGGAATATTAGCGAAGCAAGAGATATATTGGTCAAACTCAAAGGCACACCTGCTTTACTGCAAGACCTTTTGACACCAATATCCAAGGATAATATTTATTGCTCTAGTCTACACAGTCACACCACCTGCAATACATGATTATTATCCAAAACATTTTTCAACTTGCTCCTATCATGATCAAAATAGCAGTCAAAGGGCCAGTGGAAGATAATATTGGAAAGACAGAAGTGTAGCAGAGACTTGTGCACAACAACCAAAAATAGACAAGCCAATTCAACTTGAAAAGGGAGGAAAAGACACAATAACAGAGCTCTCATCATATGAAAAACTTGGGAACTCCCTAAGCATTTAGAAAGCATATCTCTACCCACTAGCAAAGATAAAACAAGACGATGAAGTTATTTAAGACACTTACAAGAGCAAGGGTTGCTTTGATATAAAAGCACAGGCGAATAGACTTCTTGGAGAAATTTCGGTCGAAGGCTTTATTGGGGTGATATGAATTCTCGTGACAACAACTACAATAAGACGCAGCAATCTAAGAATCCACATGATACATAGGCAACCTACATCGAGTTTGGCGGCTCAGCAATAAGATATTATCTAATAAGGAAAGTTGGTGCAAGGACTATATTGCAATTGTTGATTGACAAGTATGAAAGATGTCGAGTATCTCGTTAAAAGACACATAGGCATCATGACAGATAAATTTGCAAGAAAGGATGACAAATGCACTCAAAGTCTTGGTGTTCGATAAAAGCCAACCCCCCTTTCTGTCGCACAACACGATATTTTCCTTACACAACATCGTTACCACTTTCCATTGACATTCAACTCCTCATCTCCCGCTTAAACAAGCATCAGTTGTTTGACCAAAATCCTTGATTTGACTGCTACATAAAGCGCTTAGGCAATCTCTTATAATATCTGTGCGTTCTATGATAATCTCCAAATTCAAGCGCTAATCCATCATCTGCGGTCTAGGCATCCTCTTAAGCTTATGTGTCATTTTTGCGTCAAATCTTTTCTAATGTGCCCACATGATTTTGTGTATTTCACTACTTTGTTACGGTCGCTCTGCGCTTGAACACCGAAATTGGTCAAGAATCTATATTAAGAAAAGTCGAAGTGGCACGCCAAGCTGAAACTATTTTCTTCTAGAAAAAGGACTTTTAAACCACCAACATGGGACACCAAGAGAACCCAGACGATCCCAATCCTACTTTCGTACAACTTGTGTATGGGCAAACAAAATCAGCTGGCACTATACCCACACAAGAGCCGTAAGAAAGAAATCCAATCACTATATAAACGAAGATGGAAAAATTCACAACCTCACACTGCACCCAACTTACACAGAAAACAACCCCATTTGTCAAGACTTTTAACAAGAACCTTATAAGGCTCAACATAATCAAGGACATACAAAAAGAAAAAACCTCGCGCCTTCACTCCTTTAGCTCAGTCAAAAGATATTGCACCCAACAAACAAACTAATCCCTAGATACCCATTCCTAAATTCGGTCCAATAAGATATGCACTCGTCACTTACACATTTAATACCATGACACCACAAGACATCCAGCACTGAAACAAAAAGTTCAGAGTCTGATTGACCAAAGCAAGACAAGGGTACAACAAGAACTAACAAAGGGAAACTCCAACTCCCAAACCACAAACACACTTTCTACAAAGGTCAATCCATCAAAGTTAGCTCTATGACTTCGAAAAGAAAAGCATGAAATATGAAGACACCCCATCACAACCTAAGACAAATACAATTTTAGACAACCTCCGAATCCGGCAAAATCTAAATATCAAGCCTCAGTCTTGGCATGCAAGTACCCATATAATCATAGTCATCGATATACCCAATCGCCACACTAAAGGACGGGTACAGATTCTAGCTAATACATTGGTGTTTAGTGCAACGCAACCACCCTCTTTTGGTGATCTATCATAGGCAATAAACTAGGGAAGAATTTTTGAGGATCCCCTGAAAAATTTTAAAAGGTGCAATCTTGACACTAGGGCAGAAATTTTTGAGATCCCCTAAAAAATTTCAAGAAAGGCATTATAAAAGCAACATGATAGCCTTCTTAGCACATTGCATGACATAACAATGGCATTCTATTTGTTGCACTTTACTTTTCTTTTGTTTGCAGGTTACACAGGCCGACGTAACATGCAAACATCTCCAATGAGAAGCATTCAGTTTTATTTTTATAGGGTATACAGCCCGATGAAAAAATGATATGGCAAAAGGTAGACAACCTGGAGGGTAGACAACCCGGTGAAAGAAATGACATAAGAAAAGGTAGACAGCCTGGAGGGTAGACAGCCCGGTAAGAAAGATTGGCATGAAAATGGGTAGACAGTCCAGAGGGTAGACAACCCGGTGAATATATTGGCACGACAGACGGTAGACAACCCGATTAAAAACTTGGCATGACAAAGGGTAGACAGCCCGATAAAAAGATTGGCCATAGGATAGACAACCCGATGAAAAACTTAGCATGACAAAGGGTAGACAGCCCGGAGGGTAGACGGCCCGATTAAAAGATTGGCATGACAGAGGGCAGAAAGCCCGATGAAAAGATTGGCATGACAGAGGTTAAAGTCTATTTGTCTAGGTTTCTGTTTGACACGACTCAAATTTTCGGCTAGGCCGTGCGGGCACCCGACATCCTCCCCTAGACCCGTCGGGCTAACCCTTACCAATTAAATTAGGAAAAAAAATATAATAATTCATAAATAAGGACAAGACTTTTAAAAAAACAGACATACTGATACCTCTAAGCTGTACAAAAGAAATTACAGCTGACTACCCAATATACTAGGTTTAGGGCTATCCAGACTAGACATCTAAGAGTACAAAAGAAGACAGATAGCTCCTGAAGGGAGCAAAATGCAGCTGAAATAATAAACGATAAACTGGTGGCCATCCAGAATAAAAGCTGGCTCACCCTGACAGCTGAAGTCGTCTTCGCTCCTGCACAACGTGGCAAACTCAATCCTGGAGCGAACCTGCCGAAACGAAATAGATAGATAAGAAACAAACAACAAACAAGGGTGAGTCAAAAGGACTCAATAAGTGGGGCAGACTAGCCACCTCAAAGAATATGATAGCTAGCTAGGGAGAAGAAACAGATAAACCAAATTCCTCTTATTTAAATTATGAAAAGGCAGAGCCAGATAATAACTAGAAATACGTATAGGATGACAAACTCATCAACAACCAGGAACGTAAGACAACCAAAACATATAGGTATCCCGAACACATCAACAATCAGAAATACATCCTGTTGCAGCGTACAACCCGATCGATATATTCATCCTGTTGTGGCGTGCAACCCGATCCATATATTCATACTGTCGCGGCATGCAACCCGATCCATATATTTATACCGTTGCGGCGTGCAACCCGATCCCCGCAACCCAGAATACGAGCCAGAAATATATAGGCAAACTGAGATATGTCCACGACATAGTGTACATACCGCATACATAAAACACAACACAATACACACAATAGTCAGTATGCGGTGAAATGAGATGTGATGAATGCGGTACAATGCAATGCAGTCACACATGCCTGATACCTATCTCCGGCGCGGGACTCTCATCGTCTACCAGGAGATATATGCAAAGATGACCCTTCACCGGCTCGGGACTCTCATCGATTACCGGGAAGTATATGCAATAATGACCCTTCACCGGTGCGGGACTCTCATCGATTACCGGGAAGTATATGCAATAATGACCCTTCACCGGTGCGGGACTCTCATCGCCAACCGGGAAGTATATGCAATAATGACCCTTCATCGACTCGGGACTCTCATCGATTACCGGGAAGTATATGCAATGCTCAAAACCAGAGTGAAATGCTCATATGCTCAATGCAATACAAACAACAGGGCTTAACATATAATATACAATGTAAATTCAAAGCTAAGGCGTAATGAGTACGCCTATCGGCAGCTAAACACGTAAAGAACACGTGGTAGAAAATCCACGAGGCCAAGTGCCTCCAAAGAAATGGATATAAACACTTACCTCTTCCAAAAGTTAGTACGGCTAATCAAAAACCGCTTTATCCTTTGGATTCCTTGCCAAACGATCCCATTCTATTCAATAAGCAGAAAAATATATCAATTTAGGCTAAAGGCTTCATTCCTCAAATGTTAGGGCAATCCGGTTAGGAACCTGATACCCTATTCGCATACGCTATACGCAGGCCAGGCCTATGTACAGGGTTTATGGTCACATAACCAAACCCTAAATAAATTACATTTATATGTTGCCCATAACTAACTGAGTACGAATATATAATCATTTCCATTATCGGGGTCCATTTGACCCTTTAAACTATTAATTGAACTTATTAAAACGATGTCTAAAATTCCAAGTTTTACCGTTAAAATATATTCAAACACACGTAATAAACTCAAATAATAAATTAGGATCATTACCTGAATATTTCATTATAAAAATTCTATCTTTTCTCCGGCTCTTTTTGTTACACCTTGTATGTCCAAAGTGAGGTATATCGTTCTAATGACATGTTAATAATGATTTAAGTGATCTTAAAGTCATAATTGGATCATATATGACTTTTATATGTTGAATATAAAGGTTGGGAAAAATCAGATTTAAGTTGCGGAAAAACCGACTAAGGATCTACCTTTTAACGGAGCTTTTTCAACAATTAATTCTGTGTGTTATATGAGGTGTTTTGGAGACATATAATATACCAAATTGAAGCTCTTGGAGTGTAGTTTCCAAAAATTTTGACGGTTTGTTCATACAATATCTGGATAAAAAGATATGTATATCAGAAATCAGACCAGAAAAAGGGACATAAGCGCAAAAGAGGGCTAGAAATGAAATATTTTTGTTATAAAAGAGAAATCCTTCATTTTCTCGAAATTTTCCAGAAAACCCACGATATAAACAGACCTCTCTGGAGTTTGAATCCATTTTTTTTTATTTTGAAGAAAAAACATCAATTTTGACTCGAAACGGAAGACGGATTGCGTCAAAACGCTCTACGAGATTAGGGTAACATTATGCTACCTTCAATTTCGTCTATAGTTTGATTTTCAGAATTACTTCATAGCTAAGTAAAGTACCTAAATTCTATGTTATAGCTTGTTTAAGCTTTAGAAGGTGTGGAATTCAAAGGAAACAAAGTTTAGAAGCTAGGAACATCAAAGGTATGTAAGACTAAACCTTTCTTTTGGCAAGGCATGTATCTTTTAGCTTTTGAAGCTTTTCTTAGTTCTAAACATAGTATTTCTTCTGCAAAACTTGTATGGTACCAAGGGAACCTTGTATATACTTAATTTGGTACTAAAATCCAAGGTGAAAGACGTCCAAATCAGCAAGACAAAATGTTTCAAAATCTGGAAAATTGTTTTGATCTTTGGACAGTTGTTAGTATATTGATCATAACTCCTTGTAAAAAATTGATATTTAGATTCTTTAAGAATTCCCAGAACCCTAAGACATATATCTAAAACTTTCATGAAAACTATGAAGTCTATAACTTTGATCTACACTCTGAAAATTAGGTTGTAAGCCAGGACAGTGGTGCTGTCCAAACATTCTATCTGCAGATTTGTTATGTCATCCAGCTGTCTCATCTTGTTATCCGTTTAACATGTTTATGTTATCAGTTTATCCAGATATCCATTCCCGTGTATAGTATAGTGTTGGTTCTGTTTTGCGGATCATCCAGTTTCAGAGGAAACTCTGCCGAAATTTTTATAAAAGTCAAAGAGTTAGACAAATTCTAAGTTTCAGATTGTGTCTATAATTCAATCCAGAGTTTTCTTATCATTCCTTCGAGTCCATATATATTGGTGCCACATGTGTTATGCCTCATACATGCTTATGCTTATATTATGATCATGTTATGTGTGATTTGGTGTCCCCCATAGAGGCTGGACATTGGACACACAGTCCGGTCGCGTGTGATACTACCCGTCTGGGGGATACAGCCCCTCTGGTTCAGGAGGGAGTTGAAGCACCTAGTGTGACCGGGTGTCATTCACACACTCTGACCAGAGAGACTAGATATTACTGGCTGGGGGGGACATAGCCCATAACACCCGCCAGGTTTGTTATATACGCGTATATAGCCATAGTATGCACTGCATGATTATACATGAGGCTAGTTCAGGTTTTCAGTTACCTGATTTGGGGGGATACAGCCCATAACACCAGACAGGTACTAGTTCAGACGTTCAGTTACCTGATTTGGGGAGATATAGCCCATAACACCAGACAGGTACCAGTTCAGATAACAGTCAAGTTTTAGCTCAGTACCAGTTATTAGTTCTCAGTTATCAGCCACCAGTTCTTAGCGCCAGTATCAGTTGACAGCTATCAATTCCAGTTTCTAGTTACCAGTTATGAGTCATATTACAGTTATTTATCAGTATAGTTCAGCTCAGTCTTCAGTTTCTGATTCAGCTAGACTTCAGTTTAAATTCAGATCATGTTCAGTACGTTTTTCAGATTTCCAGCTATACTGCTATGCTCTAGCTTATATTTACATATTTATACTCCAGCCTTACAGTTTCATTCAGCTATGATATATTATATGCTCATGCCTTACATACTTGGTACATATCGTACTCACACCCTTTTCTGGGGCGCTGCGTTTCATGTCGCGCAGGTGCAGATAGATCAATGCTTGGACCACGTTAGTAGGCCATCTTTCAGCTATTGGAGTCACTCCGCTTACTCCTGGAGTTACTTATCTTTTGGTATGTGTACATTCAGCCAGTTTGGGTATGGCGGGGCCTTGTCCCATCCTCTGTATATTTAGTTCAGCACTCTTAGAGGCCTGTAGATATGTTCCTGTATGGTGCAGTCAGTATGTTATGTATATTAGCGTGTGATAGCCTTGTCATCTTTCCAGACTTTATGTTTTCAGTAAATATGTACGTATTCATAACCAGGTTGCCAGCTCATCTCTTTAATTGATAGATTATGAGTAGGTTTAGCGATGATCGACGCTTAGTGTCGGTTATCCGTCGCGGCCCTAGGTTGGGTCGTGAAAAAAGTGGTATCAGAGCAGTTCATTCCTAGGGTGTCTACAGGCCGTGTCTAGTAGAATCTTGTTCAGGAGTATGTTGCGCGCCATACTTTTGAACATGAGGCTACAAGGCACTTCAGGACAGTTGTTTTTCTTTCTTCTCTAGATCGTGCGGTAGGGCTATAATTTTAGAATTCACCCTTCTAACCATAATGTTTTGAATACAGCGATGCCGCCGAAGAAACTGACAGCTACCCAGAAGGGCAAGGATATTGTCGGCCAGGGTAGTAGTAGAGTTCCACCTGAGGTGGATGAGCGTGAGGAGTTCAGACCTGAGGCTCCATCTGAGGCTTCACAGATCCCTTCAGTTCAGGGCGATATTAGAGGTACTGCAGCTGCCATACCTCCAGCTCCTCTGCCCAACAGTCAGGGGCAGGAAATGAGGGATGCCATCAGATTATTGACCAGTGTTGTAGTTGCTCAGACTAGACAGCACAGTGCAAATGCACAGGGAAATGTTGGATCCAGGATCAGGGATTTTATCCGACTAGAGCCTCCAGTATTTACTGGATCCCGTACAGGAGAGGACCCTCAGGATTTTCTTGTGAGGATAGCTAGGGTGTTGAGGGTCATGCACGCGTCAGAGACAGAGTCAGTAGAGTTGGCTGCATTCAAATTGCATGACTTAGCAGCAGGGTGGTATCAGATATGGGAGCTATCTAGAGGGGCAGATGCTACTCCAGCGACTTGGAAGGAATTCTTGGATACCTTCCTTCATCAGTATATGCCTATAGAGACATAGAGAGCCCGTGCTAATCAGTTCCTGACCTTGAAACATAGAAGTTTGAGCGTAGAAGAGTATAATTATTGCTTTAATTTCTTAGCAAGGTTTGACCCTACTGTGGTAGCCAGTATGGAGGATAGAATTCACAGGTATGTAGTGTGACTAGGTCCACGCCTGGTGAATGAGTCTATGATCGTTTCTATGCAGCCAGGTATTATATCACGCATTCAGGCGTTTGCTTTATCACTTGAGGAGAGGAAGTAGAAACAGCGAGCCGACAGGGATAGAGGGTTACATAAGAGGGACATATTGTTTGGTTCATTTGGAGAGACATCCGGAGCGAGTAGGCAGCAGAGTGTTAGACAGCCACCAGCTAGTATACCTCCAGAGTCTCGTGGCCTGAGATCTGATAGACCTCCTCAGTCTAGAGCTAGTCAAGCATCACGGACTTCAGGATTTCAGCGCCGTGGTACTTCGCTACCGGCCAGTCAGACATATCCTAGATGTTCAGATTGTGGTAAACGCCACTTGGGTCCATGTCAGTTAGGAGTTGATACTTGTTATATTTATCGCGAGGCAGACCATTTCATGAGAGATTTCCCGACTAGGGGTGGTAGTGGTGCAGCCCAGCCAGCTAGATCAGCAGTTGCTTCCTTAGCACCAGCCGCCATCAGGGGCGTGTTCTTCAGGATGGCACCTGCATAACTAAAAGAACTTAAGGAACAACTGAAGGATTTGTTAGATAAAGGTCTCATCAGACCTAGCATTTCCCCGTGGGGAGCCCCGGTATTGTTTGTGAAAAAGAAAGACGGCTCTCTACGCATGTGCATTTATTACAGAGAGCTAAATAAAGTCACAATCAAGAATAAATACCCTCTGCCCAGGATTGATGACTTGTTCGACCAACTCCAGGGTGCCAAGTACTTCTCGAAGATAGATTTGCGATCAGGCTATCATCAAGTTATAGTCAGAGAATGTGATATACCTAAGACTGCATTCAGGATTAGGTTTTGGCCATTATGAGTTTTTAGTGATATCGTTTGGACTCACTAATGCCCCTACAGTATTTATGGATCTAATGAACAGCATACTCAGGGCTTCCTTAGATTTATTTGTGATTGTATTTATTGATGACATTCTCATCTATTCAAAGTCTGAATCAGAGCATCCGGAGCATCTGCCCCTAGTATTGGGTACTCTTCAAGACCAAAAATTATATGCTAAGTTTTCAAAGTATAAATTCTGGTTAGATTCAGTGGCATTTCTTGGCCACATAGTTTCAGCAGAAGGAATTAAAGTAGATGGCCAGAAGATTGAGGCTGTGAAGAATTGGCCCAGATCTACGACACCAACAGAGGTACATAGTTTTCTGGGTTTGGTAGGTTATTACAGAAGGTTCGTAGAAGGTTTTTCCTCCATTGCAGCTCCACCAAATTGACATAGAAAACAGCTAAATTTCAGTGGTCTGATTCTTGCGAGCACAGTTCCAAGAACTAAAGAACAGGTTGATAACAGCTCCAGTACTTGCACTTCCAAAAGGATCTGAGGGCTATGTTATTTACTGTGACGCTTCTCGAATTGGTCTTGGTTGTGTTTTGATGCAGCACGGAAGAGTAATTGCCTATGCTTCCAGGCAGCTGAAAAAGCACGAGCAGAACTACCCTACCCATGATCTGGAGCTTGCAGCAGTCATTCATGCATTAATGATTTGGAGACATTATTTGTACGGAGTTCATGTTGATATTTATACAGACCACAAGAGCCTCCAGTACATATTTAAGCAAAAGGAGCTAAACTTACGACAGAGGCGGTGGCTAGAGTTGCTGAAGGACTACGACGTGGACATTCTTTATCATCCGGGTAAAGCGAATGTTGTTGCTGATGCCCTTAGTCGTAAGTCTATGGGTAGTCTATCTTATTTACAGCCACAGAAAAGTGAGTTAGCTCATGCACTCCACCAGTTGGCCAGTATGAGAGTCAGATTAATTGATTCAGAGGACGCAGGAGTTACAGTTCAGAAAGCAGCCACTACTTGCCTAGTTACAGAAGTAAAAAAACGTCAGTATGAGGATCCAGTTCTAGTTGAATACAGACAAATAGCCAGAAGAAAACTGGAGTCACTATACAGGGTTACTAGTGATGGGGTTCTCATGTATAAAGATAGACTTTGTGTTCCTGATGTTGCAGATTTACGTGGACAGATTATGACTTAGGCACACTATTCCAGGTACACTGTTCATCCAGGTTCGACTAAGATGTATCATGACCTTAAGCAGATTTACTGGTGGGACGGAATGAAGCGTGACATAGCAGAATTTGTGGCTCAGTGTCCTAACTGCCAGCAGGTTAAGGTCGAGCATCAAAAACCTAGTGGCTTGTTACAGGAAATCGAGATTCCATCATGGAAATGGGAAGCAATGAATATGGACTTCATTACAGGCTTGCCCCGTACGCGGAGCAAGTATGACTCTATTTGGGTTATAGTTGACAGGCTTACTAAATCAAGTGGAGGATTATGCTAGACTTTATATCAGAGAGATAGTGCGCCTACATGGTATTCCAGTATCAATTATTTCAGAAAGAGGCACACCAGCTTATAGCAAATTTCTGGCGATCATTCCAGACAGGTTTAGGGACACAGGTGAATCTGAGTACAGCATTTCATCCACAGACAGACGGACAGGCTGAGCGGACCATTCAGACCTTAGAAGATATGCTTAGAGCTTGCGTGTTAGATTTTGGAGGCAGTTGGAGTGATCATCTACCATTGATAGAGTTTGCATATAATAATAGCTATCATTCCAGCATACAGATGGCACCATATGAAGCTTTGTATGGGCACAAATGCAGGTCTCCTATAGGATGGTTCGAGGTTGGCGGGTCTCAATTGATATGACACGACCCGGAATCCGGCTAGGCCGTGCGGGCACCCGACATCCTCCCCTAGACCCCGTCGGGCGAACCCTTACCAATTAAATTAGGAAAATAAATATAATTCAATTCATAAATAAGAACAAGACTTAAAAAAATACAGACATACTGATACCTTTAAGCTGTATAAAAGAAATTATAGCTGTCTACCCAACATACTAGGTTTAGGGCTATCCAGACTAGACATCTAAGAGTACAAAAGAAGACAGATACCTCCTGAAGGGAGCAAAATGCAACTGAAACAATAAACAATAAACTGGTGGCCATCCGGAATAAAGCTAGCTCACCCTGATAGCTGAAGTCGTCTTCGCTCCTGAACAACGTGGCGAACTCAATCCTGGAGCGAACCTGCCGAAACGAAATAGATAGACCAGAAACAAACAACAAACAAGGGTGAGTCAAAAGGACTCAATAAGTGGGGCAGACTAGCCACCTCAAAGAATAGGATAGCTAGCCAGGGAGAAGAAAAACAGATAAAATAAATCCATCTTATTTGAACTATAAACAGGCAAAGCCAAATAATAACTGAAAACACATATTGAATCATAAATAGCCAGGGACATAAGGTAGACAAAACATATAGATATCCTGAACATGTCGACAATCAGAAATACATCCTGTTGCGGCGTGCAACCCGATCCATATATTCATACTGTTGCGGCGTGCAACACGATCCGTATATTTATACTGTTGCGGCTTGCAACCCGATCCGTATATTTATACTGTTGCGGCGTGTAACCCGATCCTATCCATGTTTTTATATTGTCGCGACGTGCAACCCGGGATACGAGCCAGAAATATATAGGCAAACTGAGATACGTTCACAACATGGTATACATACCGCATATATAAAACACAACACAATGCACACAATAGTCAGTATGCGGTGCAATGCGATGGGATGAATGCGGTATGATGCAATGCAGTCACATATGTCTGATACCTATCTCCGGCGCGGGACTCTCATCGTCTACCAGGAGATATATGCAATAATGACCCTTCACCGGCTCGGGACTCTCATCGATTACCGGGAAGTATATGTAATGATTACCCTTCACCGTTGCGGGACTCTCATCGCCAACCGGGAAGTATATGCAATAATGACCCTTCGCCGGTGCGGGACTCTCATCGCCAACCGGGAAGTATATGCAATAATGACCCTTCGCCGGTGCGGGACTCTCATCGCCAACCGGGAAGTATATGCAATAATGACCCTTCGCCGGTGCGGGACTCTCATCGCCAACCGGGAAGTATATGCAATAATGACCCTTCGCCGGTGCGGGACTCTCATCGCCAACCGGGAAGTATATGCAATAATGACCCTTCGCCGGTGCGGGACTCTCATCGCCAACCGAGAAGTGTATGCAATAATGACATATGCAATAATGACCCTTCGCCGGTGCGGGACTCTCATCGCCAACCGGGAAGTATATGCAATAATGACCCTTCGCCGGTGCGGGACTCTCATCGCCAACCGGGAAGTATATGCAATGCTCAAAACCAGAGTGCAATGCTCATATGTTCAATGCAATACCAACTACAGGGCATAACATATAATATACAATGTAAATTCAAAGCTAAGGCGTAATGAGTACGCCTATCGGCAGCTACACACGTAAGGAAACACGTGGTAGAAAATCCACGAGGCCAAGGGCCTCCAAAGAAATGGATATAAACACTTACCTTGTTACAAAGTTAGTGCATCCACTCAATAACCGCTTGTCCTTTGGTTTCATTGCCAAACGATCCCACTCTATTCAATAAGCAGAAAAATACATCAAATTAGGCTAAAGGCTTAATTCCTCACATCTTAGGCCAATCCAGGTAGGAACCTGATACCCTATTCGCATACACAATACGCAGGCCAGGCCTATATACAGGGTTTAAGGTCACATAACCAAACCCTAAATAAATTAAATTTATATGTTGCCCATAACTCACTGAGCACGAATATATAATCAATTTCATTATCGGGGTCCATTTGACCCTTTAAACTATCAATTTACGTCATTAGGGCGATGTCTAATATCCTTATTTTTACCGTTAAAACATATTCAAACACACGTAATAAACTCAAATAATATATTAGGATCATTACCTGAATGTTTTAGGGTGAAAATTCTACTTTTCTCCGGCCCCTTTTCTCACTTTCTGGCATTTTTCCACTGCGTGTTTTCCATTTTTAATTTCTCTGTTTCTCGCTTCCCTGTATCTCGTTGAGCTTATAAGCTCACTTTGACCGCCTAACTTTTTGTCCTTTTCTTCTTTTTTTTTTTTAATTTTTTTTTTGGTTTTCTTTTATTTTATTTTCTTTTCTTAACAAAAATTAAAACGGTGCCCTACGATATTCGAAATAATTTCAACTTTTGCATACAAGTTATACAAAATATATGTAACATACTCGCGAAGGCGGATCTCAAATCAGACTCCCGAAACTCAAGATGCGAATTTAAATGAAAAGAACTCAAATTATTTAACTTTCGGCATTTTAGCGGAAATTAGCCGAACAACATCGAAATTCACTTTCGAAAGTTCATAAAAGTCAAAAATAATCATACGAACCTAACGGCGCTTTCTGATTTCGAATCGGAGCTCATTCGCCCGAAACCGAGCTCAAAAATCTCTTTTTAATATTTATCCCCAATAAAAACTGAAACCTTCTTCCGATGCCTATCAAACGAGGTCTGATTTAGCTCAAATTTTACAGACAGGTCCTAATGGACATTATGAATATTTTAAAATTATCGGCATGCCAATCGGAGTCCTAACTTCCGAAACGACTGACCGAGGTCGTTTCATTCTCCTCCACTTAAACTCTCGTTCGTCCTCGAACGAGCCTAAGTCTAAAGCAAGATTCACGCAGATAACAAGAGAACTTGCACGACCTTCATGAGTTACTCCACGGGCATTATTTCCTGATTACAGAATCAGAGTTATAACACACATATTGAACTCTTGGATAAAAACATAGCTGGATAATATCATAACGCCATTGCCCAGCTTATTCTGACTATACTGATCCTTCCTCGATTACGAGAGGAGAGTTCTATATTTTCGAAACAAAGATACACGGAACTTTGAATGGGTTAACATGATTCAGCCGATAATTACCTCTTCGATATACCTTTCGATATAGAACAGGTAGATAGAACTAAGAATTAGCTTACGCTTCAGCAACGCCTTAGAGATTTGATATTATGATTCGGTATCAATTGGAGGAAGACTCCTCCACTTAAAGCATAAACTCATACAACTAATTTGAATAGAAATAGTCATCCTCGCACAACCTGCTGGATTAAAGAAGACTTAGCTAAAGGCTGAACATAGGCAGACCTAAACTACCAAACTACCCTTTCGAGTTGCCAACTAGCTGCAATTCTCGAGTTCACAACTCCATACCTTTGCCGTAAACACCACCGCCTGATGAATGGTACTTCTATATAAAAATTTCGGCAGAGTTTCCCCTGAAATTGGATGATCCGCAAAAACAGAACTAGCACTATACTATACATGGGAATGGATATCCGGATAAACTGATAATATAAACATGTTAAACGGATAACAAGATGAGACAACTAGACCAAAATAATAATATGCTTCCAAAATAATAATATGCTTACCCGGCCACAATAACACGTACTCTGGCTCAACACAGGGAACGTCACAAGCGGCTACCAATCGCCCAAGCTCACTAGTGCCGGACGAAGAAGAAATGGAAATGGATCGAGGATAAAAATAATTAGAGCTTCAGGAAGTTCATCTTCTTATTTTCTTGGCTACCAAAGCTAGACTATTTCCGAGTCAGGCTAGCCCAAGAATCAAAATTGAAGAAATAGACATTAAATAAGCTTTATGGAATGACATCTATCCCAATTTAACCTCCCAATAAGAAGGTGACAATTTGGCAGAAAATCCTTTTATAATTAAGACAAGCTCATAGAATAACTTGATTGTACTAGCGTTTTGAACCAAGATGAAATACGTAGATCAAATATTACTTACTAATCACTTTGCACCGGAAGAAACGATAACACTTTCTGATGGTGATGAACTATAATCCCATCATTCAACCAACAAGAAATTCCGAGAAGAGAGATAAACTGATTTGATATAATAAGAGAAGGTGGAACAACAAGATGCCAGGAATAAATCATACCAGAAGCTCGCCCCTCTACCGCAACCGATTCTTGATAGAAACAATTTCCAATGAACCCATGGTAAGATAAACGAAGTCCAAACCGATCGGAATAATCAAATCTTACAAACATATAATGGAAGAAGGAATACATGGGTGTACTACATCAGATACCTCAGCATCCTGCCAGACTGGCAGTTCATAGAACTGCCTCTGCAGCTGAGCTGAGCCACTACCTTGGCAATCACCTTCTGAAGAACCACTGCTACCACGCTCTCAATCTCTACTGGATGGTGGCATTTCTCTGGCTGATTGAGATCTAAATGAAATCCCCTGCGACTGCGCAGATGCCTAATAATGAGAGAAAAGATGACTGCCTACTTGTCGGAGTAAGAAAAAATCTTCAAAGGATAGCCAGACTCACTACAATGATACCACATTTTCGCTGAAAAGTGGAAGCTGGAAAAATTGTTGATAGCTGCAAAGAGAAAAAAAACTGGGTCTAATATAAAAGAACTATTGGTGCACTCTAAGAATCGCGTGACACAAGCTGAGATAACCTAGAAGGTGACATCCCAAAATAACCAGAACTCTTACCTCCAAATGAGGTACCATGGTTGCCCACTAGGGCCACGGGATCTCTTGCTCTCCTGCTCTAACTCTTCCCATTCTAACTTATAGTATGCCTTGAACCTTTGGGCAATATCAACAACAACATCAAATGAAATCCCGACCTCAATCTCTCGAGCCATCTGAAATTTGAAGGAAAAAGAAAGGTCATCAATAAATCTTTGAATCTCTCGAAAGGCTCATGAACTAGTTCTATTGCATATCCAGCCATTCTATAGAATTTAATCTCATATTCTGAAACACCAACAGGCTAACGGACAGGCTACCCTGTCCAATCCACTCAAACTGGCAACACTTTTCATCTCGCTCGCTACTCGAAAGGAACTTTTCCACGAATCTAGAAGAAAAACCAAACCAAGTTAGCTAATAAGAGAGCGGTCCACCAATTCAAGCCTGGACCCCTGAAACTAGAATGAAAAATAATCAACACCATACCGCTCGATACAATCAAGAGCATGAATGATACGCTCACATTATTTTATTTTAAAAAGAATCACAAGGTTTATCTGATGCATTACTTAAGAATATCGGAAGGTTGAACCGCGTAAAATAATTCAACCTCTTTGGGCGCTCAAGTCTAACCATTACCTCCGCTGGCTAACCAACCAGAACAATTGGTGGCGCAGCACATCCTGCATTTGGAACATATTTTACTATGGCAATATTAAGAACTAGAATAGGAGCTCCCTGAGACCGAACATATGCATCTGTGGCAACCTGATAAGCTGCCTAGCGAATAATAGGTTTTTGCGGTATCTGCGTCACTATAATTCTCGTAAAGCATCGCAGAGAGCCAAGGGAATCACAAGGCCCTGCTCCCTTGCCCATCGGGAGCTCGTACAACTGGGACCTCCATAACTAGCTCGTCAGCACGATAAGAAAAACTCTCGGGGCTTCGTCAATGCTAGCCCCTGGCTAGACTGCTTCGTCTTGAACTCATACCATTTGCTGATTTGTCGCACGGGGGTTCACAATTACCACGAAGGAATTAACGAAAATACTTTTGCATCCTTGACCGACGCACGATCAGAAAAGAAGGAAGTGAAACTTCCTAAATGCCATCATAGCCTCTCGTAGATAAGTACGGACGTCTACGTACCCATCAGCGAGACTCTACTAGACACTGTCTTAGTCTGGATAGACTCTAAACTGGGCTCTGATACCAACTGACACGACCCGGAATCCGGCTAGGCCGTGCGGGCACCCGACATCCTCCCCTAGACCCCGTCGGGCGAACCCTTACCAATTAAATTAGGAAAATAAATATAATTCAATTCATAAATAAGAACTAGACTTAAAAAAATACAGACATACTGATACCTTTAAGCTGTATAAAAGAAATTACAGCTGTCTACCCAACATACTAGGTTTAGGGCTATCCAGACTAGACATCTAAGAGTACAAAAGAAGACAGATACCTCCTGAAGGGAGCAAAATGCAACTGAAACAATAAACAATAAACTGGTGGCCATCCGGAATAAAGCTGGCTCACCCTGATAGCTGAAGTCGTCTTCGCTCCTGAACAACGTGGCGAACTCAATCCTGGAGCGAACCTGCCGAAACGAAATAGATAGACCAGAAACAAACAACAAACAAGGGTGAGTCAAAAGGACTCAATAAGTGGGGCAGACTAGCCACCTCAAAGAATAGGATAGCTAGCCAGGGAGAAGAAAAACAGATAAAATAAATCCATCTTATTTGAACTATAAACAGGCAAAGCCAAATAATAACTGAAAACACATATGGAATCATAAATAGCCAGGGACATAAGGTAGACAAAACATATAGATATCCTGAACATGTCGACAATCAGAAATACATCCTGTTGCGGCGTGCAACCCGATCCATATATTCATACTGTTGCGGCGTGCAACACGATCCGTATATTTATACTGTTGCGGCTTGCAACCCGATCCGTATATTTATACTCTTGCGGCGTGTAACCCAATCCTATCCATGTTTTTATATTGTCGCGACGTGCAACCCAGGATACGAGCCAGAAATATATAGGCAAACTGAGATACGTTCACAACATGGTATACATACCGCATATATAAAACACAACACAATGCACACAATAGTCAGTATGCGGTGCAATGCGATGGGATGAATGCGGTATGATGCAATGCAGTCACATATGTCTGATACCTATCTCCGGCGCGGGACTCTCATCGTCTACCAGGAGATATATGCAATAATGACCCTTCACCGGCTCGGGACTCTCATCGATTACCGGGAAGTATATGTAATGATGACCCTTCACCGGTGCGGGACTCTCATCGCCAACCGGGAAGTATATGCAATAATGACCCTTCGCCGGTGCGGGACTCTCATCGCCAAGCGGGAAGTATATGCAATAATGACCCTTCGCCGGTGTGGGACTCTCATCGCCAATCGGGAAGTATATGCAATAATGACCCTTCGCCGGTGCGGGACTCTCATCGCCAACCGGGAAGTATATGCAATAATGACCCTTCGCCGGTGCGGGACTCTCATCGCCAACCGGGAAGTATATGCAATAATGACCCTTCGCCGGTGCGGGACTCTCATCGCCAACCGGGAAGTGTATGCAATAATGACATATGCAATAATGACCCTTCGCCGGTGCGGGACTCTCATCGCCAACCGGGAAGTATATGCAATAATGACCCTTCGCCGGTGCGGGACTCTCATCGCCAACCGGGAAGTATATGCAATGCTCAAAACCAGAGTGCAATGCTCATATGTTCAATGCAATACCAACTACAGGGCATAACATATAATATACAATGTAAATTCAAAGCTAAGGCGTAATGAGTACGCCTATCGGCAGCTACACACGTAAGGAAACACGTGGTAGAAAATCCACGAGGCCAAGGGCCTCCAAAGAAATGGATATAAACACTTACCTTGTTACAAAGTTAGTACATCCACTCAATAACCGCTTGTCCTTTGGTTTCATTGCCAAACGATCCCACTCTATTCAATAAGCAGAAAAATACATCAAATTAGGCTAAAGGCTTAATTCCTCACATCTTAGGCCAATCCAGGTAGGAACCTGATACCCTATTCGTATACACAATACGCAGGCCAGGCCTATATACAGGGTTTAAGGTCACATAACCAAACCCTAAATAAATTAAATTTATATGTTGCCCATAACTCACTGAGTACGAATATATAATCAATTTCATTATCGGGGTCCATTTGACCCTTTAAACTATCAATTTACGTCATTAGGGCGATGTCTAATATCCCTATTTTTACCGTTAAAACATATTTAAACACACGTAATAAACTCAAATAATATATTAGGATCATTACCTGAATGTTTTAGGGTGAAAATTCTACTTTTCTCCGGCCCCTTTTCTCACTTTCTGGCATTTTTCCACTGCGTGTTTTCCATTTTTAATTTCTCTGTTTCTCGCTTCCCTGTATCTCGTTGAGCTTATAAGCTCACTTTGACCGCCTAACTTTTTGTCCTTTTCTTCTTTTTTTTTTTATTTTTTTTGGTTTTCTTTTATTTTATTTTCTTTTCTTAACAAAAATTAAAACGGTGCCCTACGATATTCGAAATAATTTCAACTTTTGCATACAAGTTATACAAAATATATGTAACATACTCGCGAAGGCGGATCTCAAATCAGACTCCCGAAACTCAAGATGCGAATTTAAATGAAAAGAACTCAAATTATTTAACTATCGGCATTTTAGCGGAAATTAGCCGAACAACATCGAAATTCAGTTTTGAAAGTTTATAAAAGTCAAAAATAATCATACGAACCTAACGGCACTTTCTGATTTCGAATCGGAGCTCATTCGCCCGAAACCGAGCTCAAAAATCTCTTTTTAATATTTATCCCCAATAAAAACTGAAACCTTCTTCCGATGCCTATCAAACGAGGTCTGATTTAGCTCAAATTTTACAGACAGGTCCTAATGGACATTATGAATATTTTAAAATTATCGGCATGCTAATCGGAGTCCTAACTTCCGAAACGACTGACCGAGGTCGTTTCATGATAGGTCCATATTTAATCCAACAAGCTGTTGATAAAGTCAAGTTGATCAGGGAAAGATTATTCGCAGCGCAGAGCAGACAGAAGTCCTATGCAGATAATCGACGTCGTGATTTAGAATTTCAGATTGGCGATTAGGTATTCCTGAAAGTATCACCTATGAAGGGCGTTATGAGATTTGGAAAGAAGGGGAAGCTTAGCCCTAGATTTGTTGGTCCATATCAGGTTATTAGGCGAGTTGGGCGTGTAGCCTACGAGTTAGACCTTCCAGCAGACCTTCAGGAGGTACATCCAGTATTCCATGTTTCTATGCTCAGAAAATGTGTTGGAGATCCTTCTAGAGTTGTACCAGTAGATGATGTACAGATCACAGAGTAATTAACTTATGAAGAGGTGCCAATTGCAATTTTAGATAGGCAGATTCGTCGACTAAGGACGAAAGACATTCCTTCAGTTAAAGTGCTATGGCGAAGCAATAACGTAGAGGAAATAACTTGGGAAGCTGAGAATGATATGAGAGACAAGTATCCACATCTCTTCACTACTTCAGGTATATAACAGATCCTTGTTTAATGCTTTTACATACTTCATTTCACATTTGAGGACAAATGTTCCTAAGGGGGGAAGATTGTTACACCTCGTATGTCCAAAGTGAGGTATATCGTTCTAATGACATGTTAAGAATGATTTAAGTGATCTTAAAGTCATAATTGGACCATATATGACTTTTATATGTTGAATATAAAGGTTGGGAAAAATCAGATTTAAGTTGCGGAAAAACCGACCAAGGATTTGCCTTTTAACAGAGCTTTTTCAACAATTCATTCCGTGTGTTATATGAGGTCTTTTCGAGACATATAATATACCAAATTGAAGCTCTTGGAGTGTAGTTTCCAAAACTTTTGATGGTTTATTCATACAATGTATAAATAAAAAGATATGAGTATCAGAAGTCAGACCAAAAAAAGGGATATAAGCGCAAAAGAGGGCTAGAAATGAAATATTTTTGTTATAAAAGAGAAATCCTTCATTTTCTCAAAATATTTTCCAGAAAACCCACGATATAAACAGACCTCTCTAGAGTTTGAATCCATTTTTTTTATTTTGAAGAAACAACATCAATTTTGACTCGAAACGGAAGACGGATTGCGACAAAACGCTCTACGAGATTAGGGTAACATTATGCTACCTTCAATTTCGTCTATAGTTTGATTTTTAGAATTATTTCATAGCTAAGTAAAGTACCTAAATCCTATGTTATAGCTTATTTAAGCTTTAGAAGGTGTGGAATTCAAAGGAAACAAAGTTTAGAAGCTAGGAACATCAAAGGTATGTAAGACTAAACCTTTCTTTTGGCAAGGCATGTATCTTTGAGCTTTTGAAGCTTTTCTTAGTTCTAAACTTAGTATTTCTTCTGAGAAACTTGTATGGTACCAAGGGAACCTTTTATATACTTAATTTGGTACTAAAATCCAAGGTGAAAGACGTCCAAATCAGCAAGACAAAACGTTTCAAAATCTGGAAAATTATTTTGATCTTTGGACAGTTGTTAGTATATTGATCATAACGCTTTGTACAAATCTGATAGTTAGATTCTTTAAGAATCCTCAAAACCCTAAGACATATATCTAAAACATTCATGAAGAGTATGAAGTCTATAACTTTGATCTACACTCTGAAAATTAGGTTGAAAGTCAGGACAGTGGTGCTGTCCAGGCATTCTATCTGCGGATTTGTTATGTCATCCAGCTGTCTCATCTTGTTATCCGTTTAACATGTTTATGTTATCAGTTTATCCGGATATCCATTCCCGTGTATAGTATAGTGTTGGTTTTGTTTTGCGGATCATCCAGTTTCAGAGGAAACTCTGCCGAAAGTTTTATAAAAGTCAAAGAGTTAGACAAATTCTAAGTTTCAGATTGTGTCTATAATTCAATCCAGAGTTTTCTTATCATTTCTTCGAGTCCATATATATTTTTGCCACATGTGTTATGCCTCATACATGCTTATGCTTATATTGTGATCATGTTATGTGTGATTTGGTGTCCCCCATAGAGGCTGGACATTGGACACACAGTCCGGTCGCGTGTGATACTACCCGTCTTGGGGATACAGCCCCTCTGGTTCAGGAGGGAGTTGAAGTACCTAGTGTGACCGGGTGTCATTCACACACTCTGACCAGAGAGACTAGATATTACTGGCTGGGGGGGACATAGCCCATAACACCCGCCAGGTTTGTTATATACGCGTATATAGCCACAGTATGCACTGCATGAATATACATGAGGCTAGTTCTGGTTTTCAGTTACCTGATTTGGGGGGATACAGCCCATAACACCAGATAGGTACTAGTTCAGATGTTCAGTTACCTGATTTGGGGGGATATAGCCCATAACACCAGACAGGTACCAATTCAGATAACAGTCCAGTTTTAGCTCAGTACTAGTTATTAGTTCTTAGTTATCAGCCACCAGTTCTTAGCGCCAGTATCAGTTGACAGCTATCAATTCCAGTTTCTAGTTACCAGTTATCAGTCATATTACGTTTTTCAGATTTCCAGCTATACTGCTATGCTCCAGCTTATATTTACATATTTATACTCCAGCCTTACAGTTTCATTCAGCTATGATATATTATATGCTCATGCCTTACATACTTGGTACATATCGTACTCACGCCCTTTTCTGGGGTGCTGCGTTTTATGTCATGCAGGTGCAGATAGATCAGTGCTTTGACCACGTTAGTAGGCCATCTTTCAGCTATTGGAGTCATTCCGCTTACTCTCGGAGTTACTTATCTTTTGGTATGTGTACATTCAGCCAGTTTGGGTATGGCGGGGCCTTGTCCCGTCCTCTGTATATTTAGTTCAGCACTCTTAGAGGCCTGTAGATATGTCCCTGTGTGGTGCAGTCAGTTTGTTATGTATATTAGCGTGTGATAGCCTTGTCATCTTTCTAGACTTTATGTTTTCAGTAAATATGTACGTATTCATAACCAATATGACTTTATGTTTTCAGTAAATATGTACGTATTCATAACCAAGTTGCCAGCTCATCTCTATAATTCATAGATTATGAGTAGGTTAAGCGATGATCGACGCTTAGTGTCGGTTATCCGTCGCGGCCCTAGGTTGGGTCGTGACACTTTTCTCATTTTCTAGCAATTTTGCACTGTGTCATCTCTGTTGCATTTTTCTCTGTTGATGTTTCATTTTGCTTCTGTGTATGAATACTCCTACACAACTACCTAGTCAAAGCTAAGGATCCACCGTCCATTTTGTTCCTTTCTTTCTTTTCCATTTTTTTGCCTTTTGTCTTTTTCTTTTTTTTTTCTTTTTTCCTTTAAAATTCGCTGCTACGATAAAAATTAAAACGGTACCCTATGATATTCGACATAATTCCAACTTTTGCATACAAGTTATACAAAATATATGTAACATACTCGCGAAGGCAGATCTCAAATCGGACTCCAGAAACTCAATATGCAAATTTAATGGAAAAAGGTCAAATTATTTAACTTTCGGCATTTTAGCGAAAACTAGCCGAACAACCTCGAAATTGAATTTCGAAAAATTACAAAAGTCAAAAATAATCATACGAACTTAACGGTGCTTTCATATTTCGAATCGGATCTCATTCGCCAAAATCGAGCTCGAAAATCTCTTTTTAATATTTATCGATAATAAAAAATAAAACTTTTTTCCGATGCCTACCGAACGAGGTCTGATTTAGCTCAAATTTTACAGACAGGTCCTAATGGACATTATGAATATTTTAAAATTATTGGCACGCCAATCGGAGTCCTAACCTCCGAAACGACTGACCGAGGTCGTTTCACTGTTATAGGTGATCAAGTTGTAATTCGATCAGCTTGTTTAAGAATAACTGAAAGTATAATTCTTTTGAGGTAGAAGGTTTTTTCTTACAAGCTATAGTGAAGCTTGAAAGTTTCTAGGTACTAAGAGTTTTAGTTCCTTGGTTATAGAGTCATTGTAACCTAAAACTTGCTCAGTATTCCTTAAATGGAAGTGTTTCAATCCCAAGAGTTTGGGTCGTGGTTTTTGATCCCTTGAGGAAGGATTTTTCCACGTAAAAATCTTCATGTTCTTTATTTCTGCAATTACTTTAAGTTACAGAGCTAGGAGAAACTTATTGAGAACCTGATTCTTAGTATGTTAAGGGACTTAAAAAGAAGCAAGTTTTTGGAATCGAAAATTGGGTAAGAACATTATTCACCCCCCTCTAGTGTCTTACAGAGGTGCACCAAGTAGTATCAGAGCATGTTCTCTCACATAAAGATTAACATCTTGAGAAGTGTCTGAATCATGAGTGCACCACCGATCATAACTGAAGGACATTTCATCAACAGACCTCCTCCGTTCAACGGTCAACATTACAAGTATTGGAAATCTATGATGGAGATTACAATCAAGGAACTATCAGCTATGGAAAATTATGACTCACGGTCCTACGGTCCCCACAAAAACTAATAAGTCTTGGAATAAGGTCCAAAAGGCTGTAGAAGAACTGAATGAAGATGATTTCAAATTACTTCAGATGAATGTTGAAGCTATGGAAATACTTCACCGTGGTTTTAGATTTAACGTGTATAAACGAATTTCAAGATGCTCAACTACAAAGGAACTATGGGATGTGTTGGATGCTATATACAGTGGAGAACCAGAAAAGAATGATGGCGTTTTTGCTACGAAGTTGGGATTATCTGATAGTGACATTGACTAAGCAAAAGAAGAATCTGATGATGACTCACCATTGGCACTGATGGCTCTAGATGAAGATTCTTCCACTTATGATCTGCCTGAGGTAAGTCTCGATGACTTGAAAACAAAACTTCATACTCGTTCCTTAAGGGAACTTAATATGCTTGCACTAACTTTAATTGAAGGTATTGAAAGTTTAAGGGCTGAGAAAGAACGATTGCTTTCTTAGAAGGACGAACTGATCTCAGTTGTGTCTAATTTTAAAATTAAAAACAAAAACTTGGAAGAAGCTAAAACTGAATTTGAAATAGAATCAGCATCAAGTGATGCTCAAGTTTTTCAACTAAATCAGAAAGTTTCAGCCTTTGAACTTGAAAATCAGAAATTAAAGAAACAGGTGCTTGATGTGCAAAAGAAAGTTTCTGCACTTGAACTTGAAAATGTTAAACTGAAAAAAGTCTCTGGTAAGCAAGTAGTTAGTGATGCTCAAATCAACCTTGAAACTGAGCTTATAAAGAAAAATAAAGTTCTACATCAGGAAACTGAGAAGAACTTAGTTCTTCAAGAAAAGGTTGACAATGCTAACTATGAACTTACCATACTCACTAAGTGGAACAAGTCCTCGGAAGCTCTGGTTGCATGAAAATCATAATAGATTTAAAAGTGGCTTAGGACATAGGAAACCTTTACCAGTTCGAAATCCTAATAGTAAATAAGTAGGACTTCCTTGCAATAAGCTGTGCTTTCTTTGTGGAAAAACTGGTCATTATAAAAAGAAATGTAGCATTACAAAAAAGGCAGTCATAAAGAACAAAAAGTCAGTTTTACCTTACTAGGCCAGAAAAAATTTGATTTATCCATTCAATCACAAAAAGGGACCCAAGCTAGTCTAGGTTCCTGTTACTAATCCCTCATTCTATTTTGTAGGCTAGAGTGAGAAGGAACAACCCAAGATGGATTCTTGATAGTGGGTGCTCCAGGCACATAACAGGAGATAGAAGAAACTTTCTCTCACTCGCAGCAATTCAAGGGGGTACTGTGGCTTTTGGAGGAGGCAAAAGTGGTGAAATTGTTGGTATTGGAGAGGTTGGGAGGTCCCTCAATCATGTTATTGAAAACTTACTCTGCGTGGATAGATTGAGGCACAACATGCTGAGTATCTCCCAACTATGTAATAGAGGAAACCAAGTGAGCTTCACATCTGTAGGATGTACTGTGAAGAACCTGCAGACTGGTGAAGTAATATTGGAAGGGAAATGAGCTAACAATGTGTATAAGGCTACATTAGGTTCTCTTCCTGAGAATAATTTGACTTGTCTGGATGTGCTTGAGAATAATGCACAACTGTGGCACAAGAGACTAGGACATATAAGCTTAATTCAATCGAATAAGTTGGTGTAAAAGAACCTGGTTCGTGGAATGCCTAGCAAAAGGTTCGAAGACATCAAGATAAGTGATGCTTGTGTGAGGGAGAAATATGTAAGATCTTCATTCAAGTCAAAGAAAGTGGTTAGTACTTCCAAACTACTGAGTTGGTTAACATGGATTTGTGTGGGCCAATAAGGGTAAGGAGCGGAGAAGGTAAGAAGTTCGTGATGGTGATTGTTGATGACTACTCCAGATACACGTCGACCTTGCTTCTTAAATCTAAAGAAAATCCTATTTGTTTTGTTCATTACTAAAATGAATCGAATCCTATCAAATATTTATATTTATCCTGCGTATGATATGTTCGAGGACTGGACAAAGATCGTTCACACAAAATGGAGTAGTTGAAAGGAAGATCAGGTCCTTAAAGGATATGGCTAGAACTATGTTGTTATCAAGTAGTTTGGCAAAGAACTTCCGGGCTAAAGCTGTAAACACCGCTTTATTTGCCCTTTGTTAGAAAAAACTCCCTATGAGTTGGTTAGAGGAAGGAAATCCAACATTGCATATCTAAGAGCTGTTAAGTGCAAGTGTTTCGTGCATAACAATGGAAAAGAAACTCCGGGAAAGTTTGCAAGAAATGATGAAGCCATCTTCTTGGGATATTCTTCATAGAGCATGGCTTATAAAGTGTTCAATAAAAGAACCTTGACTGTGGAAGAAAGTGTGCATGTGGCATTTGACGAATCTGAAGCAGTTGCAAATAGAGGAGAGGATGATGATCAGGAATTTGGTTTGGCTAAAGATGAACATGCTGAAGACCCTGAGAACTTGGAAGAGAATAGAGCTGACCAAAGTGATGATAAGGATCAGACTCAAGGGGAATAAGAAGACAATCAGACAGGAGGAACTGAAGAACTAGAAGAGGTAAATTCTAATACATCTAGTCCCTCTAACGATACCTCTCAACAAATTCAACCTAAGCCTTGAAAACATCAAAGTTCCCACCTATTGGAGAACCTCATCTTTGATCTAAATACTGGAATTGTTACTAGAAGATCTTTGAAGAACTTCTGTGCATTTTATGCGTTCTTTTAATATATAGAACCTAAGAATGTATGAGAAGAACTTGAGGATCCAGATTGGGTGATTGCTATGCAGGAGAAACTTCATCAGTTTGAATGCAGTAAGGTGTGGCACCCGATCCCTCGACCTAAGGACAGGTCCATCATTGAAACTAAATGAGTATTTAGAAATAAACTGGATGAACATGGCATAGTAACAAGGAACAAGGCAAGACTAGTGGTTAAGGTTAGAGTCAAGAAGAAGGAATAGATTATGATGAAACCTTTACACCTGTTACTAGAATAAAAGCCATTAGGATGCTGATTGCTTTTGCATCTTACATGAAATTTAAGCTATATCAGATGGGCATAAAGAGTGCATTCCTCAATGGGTATCTAAATGAATAAGTGTATGTGGTTCAACCACCAGGTTTTGAAAGTTCAGAGTTTCCTAATTATGTCTACAAACTTAACAAGACATTATATGGGTTGATACAGGCTCCTATGGCTTGGTATGAAAGTTTGTCTGAGTTCTTATTGAAGAATGGTTTTACAAAAATAAAAATAGACAACACTTTGTTTCTAAGGAAGAAAGCCAAGGACCTGGTTATTGTTCAAGTGTATGTGGATGATATCATTTTTGGAGCTACTAATGAGAACCTCTACAAGGAATTTACCGACCTGATGGGCAGTGAGTTTGAGATGAGTATGATGGGTGAGCTAAATTTCTTTCTAGGCTTAAAAATCAAGAAAACTCAGGAAGGCACAATGATCCATCAGCAGAAGTACATTAAGGAACTCTTGAAGAAATTTGATATGAAAACTGCTAAACATATGAGCACACCCATAGCTCCTGGAACTAAGTTAGATCTGGATGAAATTTGTGCGTTAATTGATGAAACTAAGTACAGGGGAATAACTGGTTCATTACTGTTATTTAACTGAAAGTCATCCAGACATTGTGTATAGTTTGGGGTTGTGTGCATGGTTTCAATCAAAGCAAAAGGAGTCACACTTAACAACAGTCAAGAGAATCTTATGATATTTGAAAGGAACTCAAGATCTATGCTTATGTTATGGTATCTAAGAGGTGGAAGTTTTGATCTGATTGGTTTTGCAGATACTGACTATGCTGGTCACTTGGTTGATAGGAAAAATACATCTAGAATGGCACAGTTCCTAGTTCCTTGTCTTGTTTCATGGGCTACAAAGAAGCAGAATTCAATGGCTTTATCTACACTAGAGGCTGAATATATAGCAACTGCGCTATTATGGATCAAGCAGCAGTTGGAGGACTTTGGAGTAAAGTGTGGACCAGTTCCAATCTTTTGCAACAATACCAGTGCAGTCAATATAGCCAAGAACCCGATCCAGTACAAGAGAACGAAACTCATTGATATTAGGCATTTTTTAAGGGATAATGTTTTAGAAGGCCTAATTACTATGAATTTTTTTAGGATCAATGATCAAATTGCTAACATCTTCACTAAAGCTTTGAATAGGGTACAGTTTGAAAAGAACATGCTTAATTTAGAGATTACCAAGATAAACTAATCGAGGTAGCACCTGGTTCTCCTAATGATTGGCTAGAGAATTTTTCTTATTTACTTGTCTTAACTTTTTATTGTTGACTCTACTTTTGAAACTTAATTGTTTTGCCTGCTGACCTTTGTTGGAGCCTGCTTTCATTACTTAAATGCTCGCAAATAATATTCTTGAGTAGAGGATAAGTTGTGAGGAGCATGGTGCTTGGACGTTCAGGTATGTCTCCAATATTACTTACTGAAAGTGTAACTTATCTTACGTGGCCAATTTGTTACCATCTAATCTTACATGGCGCCGGATGATTAGTCGTTAATTTAAAATTCAAATTCCTTGAATCCGGTGACATCAACCCCTATATGTAATAATGGTGAGTTGTTTTTTCAGATCCCATCAGCCCCCGTTTCACTTCCCGATACAAACTATCAACCTTCTCTATTCTCTCACGTAATTAGAAAGTGTGTTATACTAAGTCATTATTTCTAACGCTTTTAAACACAATTTTTTTCTGAAAACTTTTCTCATTCTCTCTCTCTAAAACTCCCAAACTCTCTCAACATGTCTACTACATCCAAGAACTCAACCAACCCTACTTCTCCTAAACTTAACCAAAAGGCAAAGCAATTGGCGGTGAGTCGTTCAGTTGCTATGGTGAAGAAATTTGTGATGTTAAGGCAGAAAAAGATGTCAGCGGAAGCTATGAGCAAAAGGGAAAGTGCTCCAAGTACTTTCATGGTAGAAAGGGCTGAGACGAATCAAAAACCTATCCAAAAAATTGAAAAGGTAAACCCTAGTTTCTCTACTGCTAAAGTTAATATTGTTAGTAGCATAGCCCCTTAGCCTGCAGGAGATTTAGGAAAAGAGGTTGTGGTTGAAAGTACTGAGAAAGAAAAAGAAGTGGTCGAGTTAGTTGAAAAAGAAAAAAACTGATCATGCAGAGGGTACTGTAGGTGAAAGGGCGATAGAGGAACCTGTCGAGGAACTTGTTCCTGCGGCAGTTCCTTTAAATGAGGTTACTGTGATAACAATGGGATAGGAGGAGAAATCTGCTGAAACTGCTAAGGAACTTGAGAAAGGACTTGGTTCGTTCTCTAGTTCTGTGGCGGGTGATGGTGCAGACCTGAGAGAAATTAATGATTATGAGGATGAGAATCAAGAGGGAGTAGGTTATACTGAACCTTTGAATTCTGTTTATCCTAAGGGTACTGAGGAAAATCCAACCCCTCAAGCAAGTGAGGGTTCCTTTAGTAAAACTGAAGTTGTGGTGGTTGAGGAACAAAGGAGAGAGTTGGAGAAAAGGCCTATGAAGGAGTTTCAGGAGAGGGTTGTAAAAAAGAGATGATTGATGAAATGAGGTGAACGTGTGGGTAGTTCAAAAGTTGGTAGTTCTGGAGACTTTGATGATGGAGTTGTTGAGAGTAGTAAAAAGGCTGGCGGGCATGCTAGGAGACCTACTGCTCTTGGTTCTGTCAGGGTACAATAAGAGAAGGTTGTGGAAGAATCTGAGGTGCGCAGGAAAGGTTCAAAGGTGAAATTGGTTATTGGTGAGGACAAGGAGGAAAAATAAAGAAAGTGGACTACTTCAGGAGATTGCCCCTGGTGAAGGGCAAAATTCTCGATGACCTTGAGTTGGACGGCATGGCTCAGCTGGTGGTAAAGCTGAATGCTCAAGGTTGGCTAAACTTGTTCCGAGATGAAACTTGTATGCTGTATAAGAAAGAGGTTAGAGAATTTTACACCAATTGCACAGTAAGTGAGGAGATAGTGACCACTATTATGAAGGGTTGGTAATCTAGTTTAATTATTACGAGTTGTGCGTGATGCTAAGTGTTCCATCTTAAGGCTACAATGAGTGCTTGAGAAACTCGTGGACGGCAAGAGGTGATGGTGTGTCTGCCTTGGAGGTGTCCAGGAAGCTTGTAGGGAGACCTAGGTTGTCTAGGGCAACCTAAGTGAAAAAGTAAGCAATGGCACCATTTTATCAGTTCTTGTTTGAGTTTGTGCTAAAGAACCTGTTGAAGAAGTCTGAGCCCGTAGCGAGGCAAATTTCCTTGATCTGATTTATATGGACTTACTGGATAGAGAGGTTCATATAAACCTGCCTGAGTTGATAATTAAGCACATTAGGAAAGTAGCTTATATGGGACTGGGCAAACATGCGCTGGTATATGGGTTTGTGCTGGGCAAGGTGTTTGAATTCTTTGGAGTACTTGTGGAGCCGTATCAAAATGATGTGTTTGGGAGGAGCATTCTGAAACCATGCGACTACAGACTGGAAGGTGAACCTGCTGAGGAACAATCAATCTAGATGAGGAACCTGAGGAAGTGCTGCTGCACATGTGGATAGGAGATTAGAGAGGTATTGGAGACAGCTTGAGAGGAAGACTAAAGAGCTGGCATGGTTGAATGCGGAGAATGCTAGGCGACGCTAAGCTAGAGCGCGAACGAGAGGGAAACTCGCGTCGTCTTGCCAAGTTGCTTGTCCATTTCAATATCACTGATATTCCCCAAGTCTGAACCAGTCCCTTCATCAGCCCTTTAAATTGGTTCTTGTTTTGGCCTGCATTTAAGACAATTTATTACTTTTGGTGATGTAATATTTAAATGCTTGTGGGGATGTTTAAGCCAGTTTGGGCGCGTATTTTGTTAAATATCATTTATTGCTATTTGTTGGTATTTTCTATCTGAAATAGGTTCCTGACTTGAAAGGTTGGCCAGCTGCCTATTGCACTAGAGCAACTTTACTTAATTTAAGTTAAGCAGGTTCATACAACTGTAAAATTTTCGATGATACGAAAAGGGGGAAGTTAGATGTCTAGATTAGTTTATGTTTGATCTAATTTGCCTAACTGTTATTACCCTGGTTATTATTTAGTGTCTGCATGTACTGGTTCCTGTACTAATACCCTCGGTAAGACAACATTGTCATCATCAAAAAGGAGGAATTTGTTGAATTTAGGTTTTGATGATTGACAAAGGACCTGGTGCTAAGTGAATAAGGAAAATTTTCACAGTTGAGTTGTTCGAGTTAAGTTCGAGTTCGAGGTAAAGAAAGTCAAAGGAACAGCTGGAATACAAGTCTCAATCTAAGTTGAAGAAGGAAGAGCTTAGAAGCGGCGCTGAAAGAAAGTAGTTTCACAGGTGGAAAAGGATTAGAGACTTAGAGCAAAACAACTTAGGTTTCAAAATAGGAAAGATGTCAAGCCTTATTAAAAACGGATTCTAAATTGTAAAAGGAGTACTAAGCTAAGTCAAAAAAGGATTTCATGAACTCTATAAATATAAGATGTTTTAGCAAGAATAATCTACGCACTCAAATCGAGAGCAAATCATTGTGAGAAGTATTGTCTGCAAGAGCAGAAGCAAGACAGCAGAATCTGGAGGAGTTTGAGTTTCATGATTAAAGTCTGTTTGTCTAGTTTTTTGTTATAGGTGATCGCGTTGTAATTCTATCAACTTGTTTAAGAAGCATTGAAAGTAGAATTCTTTTGTGGTAGAAGGTTTTTTCTTACAAGCTATAGTGAAGCTTGGAAGTTTCTAGGTACTAAGAGTTTTAGTTCCTTGGTTATAGAGTCATTGTAACCTAAAACTTGCTCAGTTTTCCTTGAGTGGAAGTATTTAAATCCCAAAAGTTTGGGTTGGGTTATTGATCCCTTGAGCAAGGAGTTTTTCACGTAAAAATCTATGTATTTTTTATTTTCGCAATTACTTTAAATTACAGAGGTAGGAGAAACTTATTGAGAACCTGGTTCCTTGTAAGTTAAGGGACATTACAAGAAGCAAATTTTGGGAATCGAAAATTGTGTAAGAACACTATAAATAGGGAACTACCCAAAGCCCAGAAAAAAAAAAGAACAAGGAAGAACATCAAGAAGAAGGAGATCATTAAGAAGGACATTACATGAGGCCAAGAGAAGCACATCAAACAAACTGAAGGGCAATCATAGAAGCTCCAAAGGAAAGCTTTCAAAGTCTTCTTCTACGTCCGTGATCTACGTCCCTGTTCAACTTCAACAACAGAGGCCATGATCTATGTTCGTGTTCAAATCCAACAATAGAGGCTACGATCTTCGTCCCAGTTCAAGTTCAACAATGGATGCTACAATCTACGTCCATGTTCAAGTCCAACAACAAAGCGAAAATCAAGATTCGGCGTGCATGAGTTCAAATTATCTATTCGTGGCAGCTGCATCTCAAATCTTGCTCGTGATGAATGTCAAAGTATTCATGACGCACAACAAATCCAAGATCAAACATTTTGAAATCAAATCCAAAAGTTCATCAAGTTCAAGATCAAGCTTCTGAGCCCTTGAACCAAAGTTCATGAGGAGAAGAATCAGAGGACGTCATTTATAAATTTAGTGACATCCTAGAGACTGTAACTTGCGTCTTCTGTTAATATCAAATACAATAATTTGTTACACCATTTCTTATCTTGAATTTTCTAGACTACAAAATTTTTTGTTGCAACCACACTCACAAGGGATTAGCTTGTGCACTGGTAGAAAGCATTGTAAGTGCTAACTATGATGAGGCTCGAGTTCGAATATCTCTAGTAGCAGCTAACATTTTGTTCTTTAAAGCTGATTTGATGCTACGAGCATTTTGCCCAAAAATATTGTTTTTTTCCTTTACGGTTGCTCTTCTATTCTTTTGTGCTGCCAGCTTTGCTTCAACCATAGTTTAGAAAAAGAATTGATGAGTTAGTTGATTTTGTTCATAGTTCTTAACTGATTAATCACATAAAATGTGTAAAGGTGTTGGCTGATATTATTGGGCTGTATTTCCACTTGTATCTGTTTTGTATATAGATTTGGGCTTCTATTTATTTGTAACAGATTTGGGTCATAGTTTTTAGTTAGTGGGTCAATGCCCTTAATGGGCCTGTATAAATACTTGTATTAGATTCTTTCCAAAGGCAGATTGGAAAATACACAGAAAATAAACCGCCTCACTTTCTCTCTCTAGACGTTGTGTCTCTCCATCTTTTCTCTATAATTTGTGAAGCAAATCTCATGTTATCATGGTATCAGAGCTCCGGGATTATGAATTTCACGGTCAATCGGAGACCCACTAGTGTTTCTACGGTGCTTTACGATGATCCACGGTGAATTTTTGACGAGGATCCTTTGATTTTCTTTAAATCTCCAGTTTCTAGGGTTACGATCGGGTGATATTTCTTCCTCATCTCTCATTTTTTGCTTTATTTTTCCTGTTACTTTACGATTTTATAATTTTCTCTTGTTTCATATGTTAACCCTAAATACTGTGTTCATCCTAGTAATTTCTCTACTTAATTTTCTGTAATTGTGACTGTTTTTTAGGTATCATCATTTACGTTTGTTTCTAGGTTGTGTCGCTTTTTTGCGTAACGGTCCATCTTTTCCCCAAATTTTTTTTTCATACCCTAGGGTTTGCTTGATCACATACTTTTACACCTATTTTCATCTCCTAGATCGTTTCCTTTTCCTAATGTCTGTTTCTACTTCTTCCACCGATCCCTTGTCTCGATCCACCAACGACGAATCCGTGGCCTGTATTTCTGACCCAAACCACTATCTTTACATTCACCCTTCCGATAATCCAGGAATATCACTTATAGGAATCGTATTCTCTGGAACTGGGTATATAGAATGGAAAAGGAGCATGTTGATTGCTCTTTCTGCTAAGAACAAGGTGCATTTCATTAGGGATTGTTGTGAGAAGCCCTCTGAGGATTCTCCAGTGTTTAGACAATGGGAAAGGTGTAATGACATGGTGATATCGTGGATTAACAAGACCTTATCTTCTGATATTCGTATGAATGTACTTTACTGTGATTTAGCAAAGGATGTATGGAAAGAGATTGAGGATAGATATGGGCAGCCAAGTGGCATTAGGGTATATCAAGTAAAACATGAGTTGGCAGCCATTATTCAGGGTAATATGGATATTGCTACTTATTTTGGGAAACTCAAGGCAGCATGGGATGAACTTAGCACATTCAATACCATATATACCTCATATTGTAGCTGTGGAGGTGCTAAGAAAGGTTTCCAAAAGGCAGAGGAAGATCATAGGTTGTATCAGTTCCTTATGGGACTCAATGATACATACTCAAATGCCAGAACCAATATCCTCATGATGGTTCCTCTGCCTCCCCTTAATAAGGCATACTCCATGCTTGTGACTGATCAGCAACAAAGGGAGTATCAGCCTTCTGCACCACAGTTATCCACAGAATCTGCTTCATTTAGTGTTGGTCCTCCCAAAAATGGTTATGCTAGAGGAGGAAATCCTTATAGAGGTGGAAATGCTCCTTCCAGATCTGGAAATGGAAACTCTTATAGAGGAGGAAATAACAATAGGCCTAAGGCCAATTTTGATCCAAAGAGGTCCAATTTCTATTGTACTTATTGTCAAAGGTCTGGACATACTGAGTCTAGGTGTTTTAAGAAGAGAGCAGATTATGGTGAAGGAAATCAGAGTTTGTCCAACAGTGCAGCTTGTGCTCAGACTGCATCTATTGATGATGGATCCCATGCTTATAGTAATCCTGCTCCTCCATCATCTGGTCCTTCCATTCCTGGGCTGACTCCTGAGCAATCAAGTCAATTGATCACTTTGCTGCAGCATAATCAGTTGGCTGAGCAGACTACTCCCTCAACCTCCTATCTCTCAGCTTCTGCTAATTTTGCAGGTAATGTTGCATGTCTTAATAGGTTTGAGACTGTAGGACCTTGCATGCTTTCCCATGTTGACGGTAGCTCTTGGATATTAGATTCCTGATCACATGACATCCCAGAAACATTTGCTTGTTAATATTCGACCTTTAGTCATTCCTTACCTAGTTACACTCCCAAATGGGTATAAGGTAAAGGTTGTATGTGTAGGAGACTTACCTATATTTTTAGACCTTATCTTATCCCAAGTTCTTTTAGTTCCAAGCTTTCATTACAATCTTATTTCTGCCTACAAACTAATCACTCAACTGAATTGCAACCTCCTTTTTACATCTCACTCTTGTGTGGTACAGGGCCTTTCTCTGAAGAGGCCACTGAAGTTTGGTAGATCCCCTCCTGGACTCTATCTACTGCAACTACCACAACATGGAGTATCTTCTTTGTCTGATTCTGTTAATTCTTGTACTGTTCCATTTGTACATAGCTCAAATTCTTCTCTTGTTCAGTGTAAAATACCTTCTGTTGCATCCAGTTGCTTTCACCATGTAAATACTTCTCATTGAAATAACATGGATGTTCTTTGGCATAGTAGGTTAGGACATATTCCTTTTATCATATTGAAACAGATTGCTTCTATTTCCCCTCATATTTCCTTTAAACAAGATTTTGTGTGTAATATCTGCCCCATGGCAAGACAAACTAGAAGTTCATTTCCAGACAGTGAGACAAAGTCCTCTCACCCTTTCCAACTAATCCACATAGATACTTGGGGGCCTTATAGCACCCCCACACACAATGGGCATAGATATTTTTTAACTATTGTTGATGACCACACTAGAAGCACCTGGACACACCTTTTGTCCACTAAAAGCAATGGTTTTTCAATTCTTCAGGCTTTTCTTGCCATGGTTCATACCCAATTCCATTCTAAAGTTCAGATCATCAGATCTGACAATGCTTTGGAATTGGGGACTGGAGTTTCTTCTTCTAAATTTCTGTCAGACCATGGTATCATTCACCAAACTTCCTGTCCTCACACCCCTCAACAAAATGGTGTGGTGGAAAGGAAGCATCGGTATCTTTTAGAAACTGCTAGAGCCCTCTTATTTCATTCTAAAGTTCCTATCAAGTATTGGGGTGAGTGTGTCCTAACTGCTACCTATCTCATCAATAGGTTTCCTTCTAAACTTTTACACAACAAGTCTCCATTTGAACTTCTTTTTGGGACCCCTCCTTCTTATGCTCATTTGAAAGTTTTTGGTTGCTTGTGCTATGCTACTACTCCTCCTGTGCATAAAACCAAGTTCACCTCCAGGAGTGTCCCTTGTGTTTTCATGGGGTACCCTTTTGGGCAAAAAGGTTACAAACTTCTTAATCTTCAAACACATCAATTTTTTGTGTCTAGAAATGTTTTGTTTCATGAATCCATCTTCCCTTTTTCCAATTTAGACATGATTCACACCCTTGTCATCTCTCCTCCAATGGACTCTTTTACTGATTGTTATCCACCTCCCTGTAATACTACTTCCCCTACCTCTTCCCCTCACTCTGATTCCCCTATCTCTAGTCTTCCTGCATCTCCTCTTTCTTCTCCCTCTTCTCATATTTCTTCCCCTCCTTCCACCTCTTCTCCTATGTCTTTTCCTCTTCCTGTGCAGGTCTCTGATCCTGCCCCTTTGAGACAGTCTTCTAGAGTCAGTATTAGACCTTCTTATTTGACTGATTTCATCTGCTCTTTTGTTCAGTCCATCCCTTGCACTTCTTTCCTTGCCCATGATATGCAGGTTCATTCAGAACCTCAATCCTATTATCAGGTAGCCAAGGTACCTGCTTGGCAAGAGGCTATGAGAAAAGAGTTTTAAGCCTTGGAGGCAAATCATACCTGGTCTATTGTTCCATTGCCTAAAGGGAAGAAGGCAATAGGTTGTAAGTGGGTTTACAAGGTCAAGTTTAAGGCTGATGGCTCTGTGGAGAGGTATAAAGCTAGACTAGTTGTGAGAGGGGATACTCAGACTGCTGGGGTGGATTATACTAAAACTTTTTCCCCTGTGGTTAAAATGACCACTGTTAAATGTGTTATTGCTGTGGCTGTTAAACATGGTTGGCCCCTATACCAGTTAGATGTGAACAATGCTTTCCATCATGGGGATCTCCATGAAAAGGTGTACATGAAGCTACCTCAGGGTGTGTTTATAGATTCTGTTTCTTCTCCTCCTGCCCAGCCTTTTGTTTGCAAATTGGGGAAGTCCTTACATGGCCACAAGCAGGCCTCCCGGCAATGGTATGCTAAACTCTCTAGCTCCCTGATCTCTAGAGGTTACAAACCTTCCCTAAATGACTACTCTCTTTTCATCAAGGCTACTGATTCCTCCCTTGTCATTTTGGGTGTGTATGTTGATGATATTATTGTTACTGGTAATAATGAGGGTGAGATATCTTCTCTCAAACAATTCTTGGACCAACAATTTAAGATTAAAGATCTGGGTTTACTTCACTATTTCTTGGGCATGGAAATCACATATACTCCCTCTGGTCTACTTCTGAGTCAAAGAAAATTTATTCTTGACATGATGAAAGTTCATGGTTTCTCAGATGTGTCCCCTCTTGTTTGTCCCATGGATCTGAATTTGAAACTTCATGCAGATGTTGGAGATCTATTGCCCAATCCTGAGCAATATCGAAGTCTGATAGGGAAGTTTAATTTTCTTACACACACTAGACCAGATCTATCATTTGTTGTGCAATATTTGAGCCAATTCATGCAGGCTCCCAGGGTTCCACATTTGCAAGCTGCTCATCATCTTCTCAGGTATCTAAAGGGTACATTTGAACATGGCATTTTCTTCACCAATTCTCCTGGACTGTCTCTTCAGGGTTTCTGCGACAGTGACTGGGCCAGCTGCCCTGACACTCGTCGCTCTGTGACTGGCTTCTTTATATCCCTTGGTGGCAGTCCCATTTCCTGGAAATCCAAGAAGCAGGCCGTGGTTTCGTTATCATCAGCTGAGGCAGAGTACAGGTCACTCAGTAAGCTTGTTGCTGAGCTCACTTGGGTGATTCGTATTTTGATTGATCTGGGTGTTGCTAAGGTTGTTCCTGTTTCTGTATTTTGCGATAATAAGTCTGCCATACATATTGCCAAAAACCCAGTTTTCCACGAGAGAACCAAGCATATAGAAGTGGATTGCCATTTTGTTCGCGATAAACTCACTGAAGGGATGGTTCAGTTGTTCTCTGTGGCCAGTGCTGATCAGTTAGCTGACCTTCTCACCAAGCCCTTGACTGGTTTATCTCATCATCGTTTATTGTCCAAGTTGGGGGTTGTTTCACCCTCCAACTTGCGGGGGGGGGGGGGGGGGGGGGTGTTGGCTGATATTATTGGGCTGTATTTCCACTTGTATCTGTTTTGTATATAGCTTTGGGCTTCTATTTATTTGTAACAGATTTGGGTCATAGTTTTTAGTTAGTGGGTCAATGCCCTTAATGGGCCTGTATAAATACTTGTATTAGATTTTTTCCAAAGGCAGATTGGAAAATACAGAGAAAATAAACCGCCTCACTTTCTCTCTCTAGACGTTGTGTCTCTCCATCTTCTCTCTATAATTTGTGAAGCAAATCTCATGTTATCAAAAGGTGAACTATTATATCCAACATGAAGTAAATTGAAATTGCATTAAGCTCTTTCAACAGCTTCTCTGATTGATAAGCGGTGCTTTAGAATTTTGAACATCTTGTAAACCATTTTCTTCTAATTTTATTATACGGAATCAAAATGAAAAAATATTCTTGATGAATTGAATTATTCATATATGAAAATCTATTATAGTAAATTGAATTAATTCTAACACATGCTGAATATACTCGCTATATTCAATTTTTGTGACCGATAGTAGGATTATATTTGATGTGACAGCATAATCGTTGCCGTTAAATCTTGGTCCACCTCTGCATTTGATAGTATTTTGAAACTCTCTAATCCCTTTCTTCGTTTAGCTATCTCATTCTGGAAAATACAATGAGATAAGACAAATTTATGGTCAAAATTGCTTTAGTAATTTATTGATTTGTTTGTCTATTTGTTTATTTATTTGATTACCGTTAAAGTTCAGCTAACCTTGTCCAGTATATAAATGGGAACAAATCTATGGCCAACTGCTTTATTAATTGTTGGTTGATTTATATGATTGTTTACTTATTTACTTGACAACCTCCAAAGTTTCAACTAATCTTGTGCACTATATGAATATGATTGAAGCAACTCCATGTTGCTATAAAATTAAGGAGCCGTTTGGTTTGCAAACAAGTTATGCTTGAATTAAAAATATAACAACAACAACAACATCATACTCAGTGTTTCCCACAAGTGGGGTCTGGGGAGGGTGAGATGTACTAAGACCTTACCCCCACCAAGGTAGAGAGGCTATTTCAGATAGACCTTCGGCTAGGAAAAGAAACATATTAGAAAACACCTTCGAAAATCAAGCCAGTAATATCATGTTATAGAGAGTATTAAAACTAAAACATATCCAACAAACAGATAATAACAGTAGATATAAAGGCGAAGAGTAAAATAGAAATCATCTATATAAGCATAATACTACATCTAATAAGGGAAAAGATATTCGACTACAACCTAACCTTCTACCCTAATCCTCGACCTCAACGTCCCCTATCTAGGGTTATGTCTTCGATGATCTGGATCCGGGCCATCTCTTATCTAACAACCTTGGCCAGTTCTTCTTCGTTCTACCTCTACCTCTCCATAAACCTAGCACTACCAATCTTTCACATCTCATAACCGGAGCATCTACACTCCTCCTTCTCGCGTGACCGAACTATCGCAGCCTCGCTTCTCGCATCTTCTCAGCAAACGGGGTTGTGCCAGCCTTGTCACGAATGACTTCATTCTTAATCTTATCTATCTTAGTGTGCATACACATCTATCTAAGAATTCTCATTTCCGCTACGTTCATCTTCTAGATGTGAAAGTTCTTGACTGGCTAACACTCTGCACCATATAACGTATCTGGTCTAACGATCACTCTATAGAATTTGCCTTTAAGCCTAAATGACACTCTTTTATCACATAGTACACCGGAAGCGAGCCTCCACTTCATCCAACCTATGCCTATACGGTGTGTGGTTTCATCATCGATCTCACGATTACCTTGGAGGATTGAGCCAAGATATTTGAAACTTCCTTTCTTGGGAATGACCTGCGAATCGAGCCTCACTTCTACAACTAACTCATCAGTAGCGTCACTATACTTGCATTCCATGTATAATATTTTTGTCCTGCTTAGTCTAAAACCTTTAGACTCTAGAGTCTTCCTCCACACATTCAGCTTCTCATTGTCACCTCTGCTTATCTCATTCACCAACACTATATCATCTGTAAATAACATACACCATGACACCTCTCCTGGGAAGCCCCATCTCGACTGGACAGTGGTCTGAGTTTCCCCCCACTATTCTCACTCTAGTCTTAGCTCCTTCATACATATCCTTAATCACCCTGATGTATGCTATTCGAACCTCTTTAGATTCCAAGCATCTCTACATAGCCTATCTAGGGAACTTGTCATACGCTTTTTCTATGTCAATGAACACCATATGCAGATCTCTTCTCTTGTCCTTATATTGCTCGACCAGCCTCCTCAAATGATGAATGATTTTCGTAGTCGATCTCCCAGCCATGAATCCAAACTGGTTCTCGAAAATATACAGATCCCTCCTCATCCTCATCTCCACCACCCTCTCTCAGACTTTTATAGTGTGGCTGAGTAGTTTGATGCCTCTATAATTGTTGCAGCTCTGAACATCCCCTTTGTTCTTGTATAATGGAACCATGCAACTCCATCTCCATTCCTCAGGCATTTTTTCCGACCTAAGGATGACATTAAACAACCTAGTCAGCCACTCCAGACCTGCTCTACCCGCATTCTTCTAAAACTCTACTGAAATCTCGTCTTGCCCAGTTACTCTTCCCCCTCACATTTTCCAAATTTTCCCCTTAATCTCCTTAGCTCATATATACCTACAATACCCGAAATCCTTGTGACCCTCTGAGTGTGCCAACTTAACCAGCACAATATGCCTATCGCCATCAGAGTTCAAGAGTTTATAGAAGTACGTCTTCCATCTCTGTCTAATATGAGCCTCTTCCACCAACACCGCATCATCCTCATCCTTAATGCACCTCATTTGGTCCAGATCTCGTGATAGCCTCTCCCTTGCCTTCGCGTGCCTATACAACTTCTAATCTTCTCCTATTTCAGCTAATTCTTTATAAAAGCCGCTCAAAAACAGCCGTTTTAGCCGTCGAGACTGCTAACTTTGCTTTCTTATTTGCAGTCTTATATCCTTCCATATTCTTCATCTTTTCTTCCTCATTACTGCTCACAATCAACTTCAAGTATGCATTTTTTTTTGGCTTCTACTTTCTCCCGGACAACTTCATTCCACCACCAAACCCTTTTGTGCCTATAGAGGTTTCCCTTAGAAACCCCTAACACTTCTCTTGTGGCTCCCCTAATGCACTCCATCATCCTAGCCCACATACTGCCCGCATCCCCACAACTCTACTAGGCACCCATAGCATCCAGCTTCTTCCCCAGCTCCTGGGTCTTCTTCACGGTCAGGGCCCCCTCCCCCCCACTTAATTCAAGGACGCTCTAACACACCTCTCTTCTTCTTTGGCCTTACAATAACTAGCTCAAAAACTAAGAGCCTATGTTGCGTAAAGTTTTCGCTCAGGATAACCTTGCAATCCCTACACATGCCCTTATCGCTCTTCCTAAGTAGGAGCAAATCAATATGGGTCTTTGCCCTCGAACTGATGAAGGCGACCAAGTGTTCTTCTTTTTTCTAAAAACTTGAGTTAGTATTGCCAAATCAAAAGCTTTAGCAAAGTCCAGAAGAGCAACTCCTCTTTCATTTCTATCTCCAAAACCAAAACCGTCATGCACTCCTGTTGCTCCCAAATGCACACGCAAGTATACGTGGTCGACAAGTAATAAAGTAGCGAGTCAAGTATCGTTCCCACGAGGACTAGTGTTAATGACTATATTCTAGCAAACAATTTCCTAAAAACTATTCAGAGATCTTTTTCGATGATGATTGTGATATTTCTACTACCTAAAGAAAACAATAATTAAAAATAAGTAATGGAAGTCAAATAATAGAGCAAATTCTAGGTTGTTATCAATAAAAGAGAAACGGTCCAGGGTCAGAGCTACGATCAATCCAGTTGAGTTTTCCAGTTGATTCTACTTCTCAATTTCCTAGATTGCTAACTAACAGGTTAATTATATTCGTGAAAAACTGTCGATTCTTCACGAGTCTATGCAAGCTACTCTAACGCCTATATTTCTATGGAATTAAATCATATGCATGCATTAAAGAACTCTGTATTTAGCTAAGCAAGGAGAATAGGTATATGTCTATCCTACCCGCAAATCGATTCCCTGATGCCTAGGTTCACAGTCAAGCCCTATTCTTTCTTATGTGCGTTCACAGGTTCTCTCTATCGAGTTCAACTTGTAAACCATAGATAGTGTTCAATTATCAGGCCTCAATAACCAAACAATTAGGCTCAAGAAAGAATAAACAATCTGTAATGGTTAATCAATAGGAAGAAATCAACTTTCCAACATCAACCTTCATGTATTTGCTCTAAACCTAGAACGATATGTTTAGCTACTCATATTCATAATAACAACACAAGAATTCATGGAAGAAATATGAAAGATTGTAATAGATGATGTAAAGGAAATAAACCTTTGGTTCAATGTGTTAGGAACTCCAAAACTTGCTCCAAAAATCGACTTCCTACTAAAAACGAAATTAATAACTATTTATAGTGTTTACAAAGTCTTCCCATAAGTTAATCCAAAGCCTAAACTAAGTTGGAAAAGTTGGGGTCGCTGAACTAAAAGCCACAGGGTAAGCCTCGCGTGTCTCATGGCTTTTGGAAGTCGTGCACCACAGCCCATGCGTCGAATGGCTTATGGCTTTTGGAAGTCTGAAGCTATGACAGATCCATAGCTTGCTCCATAGCTTGCTTTCTAATGCCATATCCCACAATTAGCTAAGTTCATCAATTTTTTCTCGATTTTATCCATCTTCACTCCATTTGCACTCGTATTCATCCAAATCATTCCTAAAATCACAAACACAATAAGTGAGCGCAACAATCACAATTATTTCGTGCAATAGGCGAATAACGTATCAGAATGTGAGGAAATATTAAGGTAAATTAGGCAAATATTGCCAAACATCACCACCCCACACTTAGACCTTTGCTCGCCTCGAGCAATCACCAAAAACATCTTCCCAACTAAACCAACACTTGATAGAACAGGTCTACCTATCGTTATGGTTGATACCGACCATTAAACAAGAGCATAAATACATACCATGTGACCCACAACATGCCAAAAGTTCACCAAGTTTTAAAACACAAGAACGACCAACCCAAGACATCTCAATCTCAAAACCCGACTCAATGAAACCAAGCTTTCACAAAATCACACCCCTTCACTCAACCAAGAAGTCAATAACTTCACCTATCTCGCGCAAACCATATGCCCTCACCAAAAATCAAGAGAGCGTCCCAAATATCACACAAAGAATAACTTTTAAGAATAAATGAGGGACATAATATAGAAAGAATTCACTCGCTCTCAAAAAGAAGTTCACGTGCCACACACAACGTACCATAGGCTTGCCCGTAGTGTAGGACTCCACTAATGTAAGCTCACTCCAATCGGGATTAACTAGGACTTTACGGGTTGTAATGTAGGCTAAAGGATGGGTAGGATAAATATAGGTAAATAGTGACTACCTCCCTAAGCACTTTAATACATCACTTTAATTTTTATTTTTACCATTCTTCTCAAAACCAACCAAGTAACCACCCAAAAGTCTCCTTTCAACTTTAAGCATTTTGTAATTTTTTTTTCGTTGTGCAAACACTAGCAAGGATTGAGATTTTTCTTCTTTCCTTTGTTTTCTTTATTTTTCTCTTTTTCATTTCATTTTTTTTCTTTTCAATAGTAATTTTTTTCTCCACCTTACCAATGATTCTTTTTCAAATGCACCATATTTTTCTTTCATTGGTTCCACTCAAAAGCCATCCTGTTTCTCCAATCACAACTCCACAAACATCAAATATTTCAATGAAAGTGCTCTAAGGAGTACGGGTTTAAAAGGAAGATAATTAAGAACAAATGGAGTAAGGCTTGAAATATGGGTGCCAACAAAAAGGTCAATAGGCTCAAAAGGGCTTAATAAGGATAATATTAAAGGATAGGTTAATCAAGGCTAAAAGGGCTTATCAAAGAAACGCCTGTATCATCTCCCAACTAGAGCAAACCTAGGATTTCGCTTTGAACACACACGGGGCAAGTTCTAGACACCAATATACAGCACAGAACATAAGAAAGGATAACTCACATCACACATGGCACACAGTTCACTAAAGACGGTTTCATTCCAACTCTCGGTTCAAGCAAACAAGGTGCAATTTTGGAAATTTAAGCACTAAGGCACAATAGTCCAAAAGAGTCAAGTAGTTGAACCTAAGCGTCTCAAGAAGGTCATTCAATTTTTTCTAGGCATGCATCACAGTTTTTAAACCAAAAGGGATTCACAAAAAGTAAATGTTCATGTCCAAATTCACCGGTATCAAACAAACCAAAGGCACCTAGCATTCTACTATTTTTCCTAAAAATACTCTACTAACTAATACTATACTACTCCTAAAAGTAAAAATTACCCAGTTCAAAGGTCTACCCATGGAAACGAAATGAGGCCATAAGAAAAACAACAGGGCGGATGACTGTACCACTAACTAAAACTAAAAAGAAAATCTTTTTGGAATTTTTCATTAGTTTTCTATTTTTTTTTTATATATTAAAGCAAGAAACAAATAAAAATAACGTCAAATGACAAAAATAAAAATTTCTAAAATTAAATACCTAAAGGTACAATCATCCATAACCTCAAAACTTGGGAAGTCCCCCACCTCATACTTAAAACTAAGCAATGTCCTCAATGCGGTAAATAATAAAGTACAAGAGGTAAAGGAACTTCCTTGAAGGCCAAGTGGCCTAATCCACCGCATCCTCATCAGAGTCCTCCTGCTCAGTATGCCCGGAAGTGTCATCATCAGCAGCCACCGGAGTAGTAGTGGTCGGGACAACTGCCTGAGCTCTCGAGGAACCTCCAGGCCTATGTGGTGGAGTGCGCACCTCCTCTTCCTCTTCTTCTCCTTCACTGCCCTTTTCTTCGTCACCACTCTCATCATCATCACTGCCCTTATCCTTATCCACGATCTCAGAATCTGTGTTCTCATCCTCCTCAGGGGGTATCACGACTTCTGAATCATGCCCAACAATCACTTGGACGAATCCAACAAAGGAACAACCCGATCAAGTGCCTGCATATCTACCCCTACGACCTTTGCTAAATACTCTATCATCAAATACTTACGGGCTGACAGGTTGGCGTCTATCTCACGCCACTCATCCGCGGTGAATTTGGCAGGAGTACTAGCAACTACACCCTTAACCGCTGCAATATCAATCTTCTTCTCTATATCAGGGATAATACGATCACCAATCGCATCAATAGGCACCCCAGCCTTCTCTAAATATTGGGGAGAATATTACAGAAAAACAACCAGTGACACGTCTTTTTGAGGCCTATCCTCATCATCAATTTAAGCATGTAATACCCAATGTTCATCGGTTTCCCCACCATGAAGAAGTAGATCATGCAAGCTCGTGTCTTGGTCACACTAGAAAAATGGCTAGATGGTAGAATGCGAGCATTAATCAACTTCATCCAGACACGAGCCTTCTTTTGAAATAGCAAGAACAACATACACTTGTGCCTTCCAGTCTCCTCTGAGCGTTCCCACAGATGTGTAGAATCCGCGCAACAGAGTGTGTCTCGCATAGCCTTTTAGTCAGGCCTCTTAATGAAGCCGTGGAGCTCCTCAATATCGTGATCATCCACCCCTAAAAAATTGCACAAGGAAGTGGCATCCAGCTTCACTTTACAGCTGCGAACCTGTACCATATCATCATCTCGCCATGCTTCTTTCGGATCCCAATTAGCATAGAATTCCGACACAAGATCAAGATTCGCATGCCCCGGACTCGCAAATACCGAATCCCACTTCATCCTGTGAACTGCTTCTCTTACTGTTCGTCACTTTTGGATCAATTTCCTTTCATCTATAGCTTGTTCCAGGATATAGCCCGAAAGTTTCACATTTTTGTACCAAGCCTGGCTTTCCCCTTTCTTCACAAAAGATAGACCAAACCTTGTCTTTCCTCCAGGCCTTGGAATAGGGATTTCCTCTTTCGGAACCCTTGGTTTTGCTTTACTCGGTGCTTTAGCCTTTGCTTTTCCCTTTTTCACTTTACTAGTCGAGGCTACCCCCAATTTTGGCCTTTGGGCAGCCGGTGCAGTAGAAGAAGAATAGGCCTTTTGCGTTATTTTCTCCATAGTACCTGCACCACAAATTTGAATTTTAGAATCCCAAGTAAATAAGCGACAATCTCTCGGGGTATAAGAACAACCCCACACTTGTTTCTAACTAACTATAACGACTCAGACGATATGAAAACAACTAACTTAACATGAACGAATCAAAGAAAGTAGTTGAGGCAACGGGCAAGGTATACATTGAAGCCTCCGTGCATATGTCGCACAACCTTATCCTTTGGCACAATTAACTCATGATCAAGTCGAAATTAGCATCAAAAGTAAGCAATTCAATTATTCGGACCTCACTTTATTCAATTCAGGCCTTTGTGGAACTATGCTACTCAAAAATTCGCAAAGTTACAAGATTTTCTTCATTGCGGCATTATGTCGAACACCTTGTGTTCATCATTTTTAAGCTTTGGTTTCACAAATATTTAGAGGGAAACAACCCTCCCAAATTTTGTGGAAGATCACTTGCAGCACCCAGTGTAAACCAATAAGAATTTCACCATTTAAACTTAACCCGACAAGGGTTCAAATAATTCACAATGACCACTAAAAACATAAACTAAGGGCTGGGGATTTCCATGGTATAGTAGCAGTGGCGAGAGAGAGAGAGAGAAGAGAGAAACTTACTAGAGTCGTGGAGAGAAGAGAGGTTGATCGACTGAAAATTTTATTTAAACAGAGAAAGGGAATCAACGGGCAATGTTGTGATGATTTGGCCTCAGCTTTTGTTTTGCTTTTGCCTAAGCTGTTGTTTTGTTTTATGTTTAAACCAAGTGGGAGAGGGAAAGGGAATGGTATTTAGTGTTTTGGGTCGCGGGTCACGAGTCAAGAGTGGGTCGCCCCGTTAAGTTTTTCACACTTACCTGAGAAGCTGTGAGGGAGGCGACGCCTGGTTATAGCGTGCCCAATTTTTATACTCACTGTTTGATCCGCGCTGTGGAAGAAGCGACGCCAGGCTATGGCGTGTCAAATTTTGTCACTCACTGGTTGATGCAAAGCTGTGGAGTGCGCGACACCTCTCTGGTAGCGTAGCTATCTCCTAGAAAATATTTTGATGCAAGCTGTAGCCTATGCGACGCATGTTTATAGCGTCCCAGATTCTTGCGCTTACTGTTTGATCCACAATATAGCCTGCGCGACGCGGTTCTGATAACGTAGCTGAATTGCTGCTCCACGCCACAGCTCACGCGATGCATGCGTATAGCTTTCAAGTTCCTGTGCAATCTGTTTGATCCAAAGCTATGGAGCAGGCGACGCATGGCTATGGCATTTCTGATTCTTGCCTTACTGATTTACTCAAAGCCATGGCGTTGGCGACCCTTCTATGGTAGCGTTTCTGCTCCAACTGAAATTTTTGATGCACGCGATGAGCTAAGCAATGCTTCAAACTTAGCTCACCATCCGGAACTCCCGAGCCCAGCAAAAACAATGAGAAACTACGTAACACTAAAGAAGTAAAACAACTAAAACAATTAAAATTGGGTTGCCTCCCAACAACCGCTTGATTTAACGTCGAGGAACGACTCTTTTTGTGTTTTTATTCTTTTTCTATTTTTTTTTCTTTTTATTTATTTATATATATTTTTTCCGTATATATACAAAGCTCGGGTTGCCTCTCGAGAAGCGCCTTAGTTAACGTCGCGGCACGACGGTTACAATTTACGGTTCTCGCAACGTAACGGAGCTACGATGATCCACCAAACCTCCCCAATAGCGCTTAACTCTTTGCCCGTTCACTAAAAATGACTTATCGGAATCCGGGGCTCTCAATTCAACCTCTCCATGTGCAGTGACACGAACTACCTCAAAGGGGCCCGACCATCTAGACTTCAACTTTCCCGGAAATAATTTCAATCTAGAATTGAACAACAATACCAACTGGCCCGGCTCAAATTGACGATGCTCAATGTGCTTGTTATGCTATTTCTTTGTCCGCTCTTTGTATAACTTCGCATTCTCATAAGCGTGGAAATGGAACTCTTCTAGCTCATGCAACTGAAGCCTCCTCTTTTCACCCGCCACTTCCATATCCAAATTTAGCTTTTTAATTGCCCAATACGCCTTATGTTCTAACTCGACAGGCAAGTGATAGGCCTTACCGTAAACAAACCTATAAGGAGAGGTTCCAATAGGCATTTTAAACGCCGTTCTATAGGCCCAAAGAGCATCGCCGAGCTTCATAGACCAATCCTTCCTTGAAGTATTAACAGTTTTCTCAAGAATCTGCTTTATCTCTCTATTCGACACCTCCACTTGGCCACTCGTTTGAGAATGATAAGCAGTAGCTACCTTGTGACGCACCCCATACTTGGCAAAAAGTTTATTGAACAAACGATTGCAAAAATGCGTACCTTCATCACTGATGATGGCCCGTGGTGTCCCAAAGCGAGTAAAGATATTTTTCATCAAGAACCTGACTACCGCACTCGCATCATTGGTTGGAAGTGCAACAGCTTCCACTCACTTTGACACATAGTCGACTGCTATAAGTATGTATTTGTTGCCACTAGAAGGTGGAAACGGACCCATAAAATCAATTCCCCAACAATCGAACAACTCAATCTCCAGGATATTATTCAAGGGCATCTCGTGACGCCTCGAAATATTACCAGTTCTTTGGCATCGATCACGTTGTTTAACAAAGGTATGAGCATCCTTGAATAGAGTAGGCCAAAAGAACCCTGACTGGAGTACCTTCACAGCTGTCCTATCACCACTATGATGACCACCATAGGGAGATGAATGACAACTTTGCAACACAGACTCGACTTCCTCATTTGCAATACATCTTCTCGCCAATTGGTCCGAGCCAATTTTATACAAATACGGCTCATCCCAGACGTAAAATCTACTCTCATGGAGGAGTTTCCTTCTCTGTTCAGCTGTAGCCTCAGGTGGATAAACATTACTCACCATCAAGTTCATAAAATCTGCATACCAGGGCACCTCAGTTACATGCAGAGCAAAAAGTTGCTCGTCTGGAAAAACTTCATTTATCTCAGGCCCCTCATCTACATGTTTTCTATCTTCCAGCCTTGACAAGTGATCGGCCACTTGATTCTCGGTCCCTTTTCGATCTTGGATCTCCACATCAAACTCTTGGAGTAGAAGAACCCAACGAATCAGTCGCGGCTTGGAATCTTTCTTCTCAAATAAATACCGAATTGCGGCATATGATCAGTGTAGACGATAACCCGAGTGCCAACCAAGTAAGATCGGAACTTATCAAAAGCATAAAAAACAGGTAGCAACTCCTTCTCTGTGGTAGTGTAATTGGATTGAGCAGCATCAAGAGTCTTGCTTGCATAATATATAGAGTGAAAAATTCTACCCTCTCTTTGCCCGAGAACAGCCCCAACAGCAGTATCACTCGCGTCACACATCAACTCAAATGGTAGAGACCAATCAGGAGCAATAATAATTGGTGCAGTCACCAACCTCTTTTTCAGTTCTTCAAATGCCTTCAGACAGGCATCATCGAATTCAAACTTTTCATCCTTCTCTAACAATTTACACATGGGATTACCTATCTTCGAAAAGTCCTTAATTAATCGCCTATAGAACCCAGCATGTCCCAAGAAACTACGCACACCTTTCACAGAGATAGGTGGTAGTAATTTTTCAACTGCTTCAACCTTTGCTCTATCAACCTCGATCCCTTGCTTTGACACTTTATGTCCAAGTACAATGCCTTCTCAAACCATGAAGTGGCATTTTTCTCAGTTAAGTACCAAGTTGGTTTCTTCACAGCGGCTAAGCACGGCAGCTAAGTTCTTCAAGCAGCCATCAAACGAATCTCTAAAGACTGAGAAATCGTCCATGAATACCTTAACAAAGTTTTCCACCATATCGGTGAAAATAGCCATCATGCATCTCTAAAAGGTTCCCGGCGCATTACATAGTCCAAACGACATCCTTCTAAATGCATAAGTGCCATAAGGACATGTAAACGTTGTCTTCTCCTGATCTTCTGGTGCTATCACAATCTGGTTGTAGCCCGAGTATCCATCCAGAAAATAGTAATATTCATGCCCAGCTAGCCTGTCCAGCATCTTATCAATGAAGGGGAGTGGAAAGTGATCTTTTCTGGTGGCCTTGTTTAATTTTCTATAATCAATGCAAATCCGCCACCCTGTGACTGTTCTTGTAGGAATCAATTCATTCTGTTCGTTCGTCACAACTGTCATACCTCCCTTTTTTGGAACATATTGAACTGGACTTACCCAATTGCTCTCAGAGATTGGAAAAATAATGCCATCAAGCCACTTGATAATTTCCTTCTTCACAACCTCCTTCATCACTGGATTTAGCCTTCTTTGCTGCTCGACACTTTGCTTATAGCCCTCCTCCAAGAGGATTTTGTGCTTACAAAAAGAACGACTAATCCCTCTAATATCCGCAATGGTCCATCCAATTATCCTCTTGCGCTCTCGCAACACTCTTAAGACCTTCTCAACCTGCACATCAGACAACAAAGAAGACAAGATTACGGGCAAGGTGTTACCCTCACCCAAATAAGCATAACGTAAATGAGCAGGTAAAGGTTTAAGTTCAAGAACTGGAGCTTTCTCAATAGACGATTTAGCAGGAGCTAATGTCAGCAGTCTATCAAGCTCCTCAAACTTCTTCCATCCTGGGATAAATTGACACTCCATGTTGAGAATCTCCAAGTATTCCTCAGTCTCTTCATCATTCAGCATATCATCTTCATACATTAATGCTCTTTCAAGAGGATCATCCTTAGAAGCCAAAAGTGATTTTTCAGAGGCAGTTAACTCCCTATCCAGCACTCTTACCATAGATAGATCTTCATAGTGTGATGGAAGTTGAGTAGCCCGGAACATATTAAATACAGCTTCTTCGCCATTTACCCTCATGATCATCTTCCCTGCTCTAACTCTAATCACAGCATCAGCAATAGCCAAAAATCCTCTTCCCAAGATGAGCGGGACCTCTTGGTCAGCCTCATAATCTAAAATGATGAAATCAACAGGGAGAATGAATTGGCCTACTTGTACTAGAACATCCTCAATAACTCCCTCGGGGCATTTCAAAGATCTGTCCGCTAACTGCAGGGTCACTGTGGTTGGTCTTGGTTTACCCAGGCCTAGCTTTCGAAACACTGATGATGGCGTTAGATTTATGCTAGCGCCCAAGTCACATAAAGCTCGCCCAACCTCATGCTTCCCAATTTTTATACGAATAGTGAAGCTTCCAGGATCTTTCAATTTCTGAGGAAGTTTGCTTCTGACTCTGGAACTGCACTCTTCAATAAGTGCAACTGTCTCGAACTCAGTCAGTCTTCTTTTATTTGCCATAATATCCTTGATGTACTTAGCGTATTTTGGAACATCACGCAAAAGTTCCACCAAAGGAATATTCACTTGTATCTGACTCAAGATCTCTAAAAATTTCTTGCAAGCTATATCTACTTTCTGCTTCTGAAGCTTTTGAGGGAAAGGTGGTGGTGGTCTGACATTATCAAGCTCGGGCTGTTTCTCTACCACTTTATCAGCTTCTTTGTCAGTATTCAGTTCCAGTTCACCAATGGGCTTCCTCGGTTTTGGAGGCACTTCTTCTAGAGCTCGCCCATTTCTCAAAGTAACTGCTTGCACAAATCCTTAGGATTCTTCTCTGTGTCACTTGGCAAAGCACCATGTGGTCTAGTATTTTGTGCTCCAGTTAGCTGCCCCATTTGGCATTCCAGATCTTTTTGAGCATTGGCGAGATCTTTTATGGCATGTGCTTAAGCTGCGTTGTCTGCTATAATTTTCTGCTGACCTGCCAACAACTGCTTTATCAAATCTTCAACTGAACTGTTCGGCTGCTGTGGTTGAGCCTGAGGTGTTGAACTCTGGTAGTTATTCTGAGACCTCGTATTACCTTGAGCAGCTTGATTATCACTCCATGAGAAACCAGGATGGTTTCGTGAGTTAGAATTGTAGCTGTTACCAAACTGATTCCGATTCTGTCCCTGAAACCTCTTTTGATTTCCCACGTAATGAACTGACTATGGATTGGAGGGACAAACCTTGGTAGTATGATCCTTTCCACAGACCTCACAGAAATTTTAGAACTGCTGGACTTGTTTGACTGGTGCCACTTGTTGCTGAGTTGGTGGCAGTGCTAACTTGTTGATCTGATTAACTATGGCATCCACCTTTGTAGTTAATGCTGAGAATGCATCCAACAGAAGTATCCCAGCAGCTTTTTGAGTTGGAGCTCTACCATCACCCTGCCAGTCAGGATTGCTCTGAGAAAATTTATCCAGCAATTTATAAATCTCATTAAAATTTAAGGCCAATACTTGGCCTCCAGCTGCAGCATCCACCACGATCTTGGTATGAGCATTCAATCGTTCAACAAAAGTGTGGGCCAACACCTCATTAGATTGGTTGTGGTGCGGGCAATCTCTTAACAATGACTTGAATCTCTCCCAAGCTAAATACAAGGATTCTCCACCTTGTTGTCTGAAAGACATAATCTCACTCCGTATTATGGCTGTTTTGGCAGATGGATAGAATTTAGCCAAAAATTTCTTAGCTAAATCATCCCAAGTTGTGATAGACCCTGGCTTTTCAGCCTTTAACCACTTCCTTGCTGTTCCAATCAATGAAAACGGGAAAAGTATCAAGCGAACATAATCAGTTGAGACGCCTGATGGTGTGTATGTGTCACTAATCTTCAAGAAATTATGGATATTTTATTGTGGATCCTCGTGCAATAATCCAGCAAATTGCCCAGTCGCATGCAGCAGTTGTATCATGCCTGGCTTAATCTCAAAGTGTCCAGTAATTTCAGGTTTCACAATTCTAGAAGCTACTCCCTCCAGACTGGAAAGAGCAACATCTCGCACAGCTAAAGCTCGTTCTTTTGCCATTCCAATAGGTAAAGAAGCAAGTACAAGTGCGAGTGCTTCACGGTCTCTTGCTTCTTTCCTCAATCTCCGTAAGGTCCTTTCATATTCAGGATCAAAAGGTTCAAGTGGTTCGTCCTTTCTCTCCTTTCATATTCAAGACCTATTACCTGAAATGGCACAAGAAACTCAAAACAAAAATTAAACCTGAATAGAAAATAACAAATCGTCTAAAAAGAAAACAGTCAATTATTTAGTCCCCGGCAACGGCTTCAAAAACTTGTTGCTCCCAAATTCACACGCAAGTATACGTGGTCGACAAGTAATAAAGTAGCGAGTCGAGTATCGTTCCCACGAGGACTAGTGTTAATGACTATATTCTAGCAAACAATTTCCTAAAAACTATTCAGAGATCTTTTTCGATGATGATTGTGATATTTCTACTACCTAAAGAAAACAATAATTAAAAACAAGTAATGGAAGTCAAGTAATAGAGCAAATTCTAGGTTGTTATCAATAAATGAGAAACGGTCCAGGGTCAGAGCTACGATCAATCCAGTTGAGTTTTCCAGTTGATTCTACTTCTCAATTTCCTAGATTGCTAACTAACAGGTTAATTATATTCGTGAAAAACTGTCGATTCTTCACGAGTCTATGCAAGCTACTCTAACGCCTATATTTCTATGGAATTAAATCATATGCATGCATTAAAGAACTCTGTATTTAGCTAAGCAAGGAGAATAGGTATATGTCTATCCTACTCGCAAATCGATTCCCTGATGCCCAGGTTCACAATCAAGCCCTATTCTTTCTTATGTGCGTTCACAAGTTCTCTCTGTCTAGTTCAACTTGTAACCCGTAGATAGTGTTCAATTATCAGGCCTCAATAACCAAACAATTAGGCTCAAGAAAGAATAAACAATCTGTAATAGTAAATCAATAGGAAGAAATCAACTTTCAAACATCAACCTTCATGTATTTGCTCTAACCCTAGAATGATATGTTTAGCTACGCATATTCATAATAACAACACAAGAATTCATGGAAGACATATGAAAGATTGTAATAGCTGATGTAAAGGAATTAAACCATTGGTTCAATGTATTAGGAACTCCAAAACTTGCTCCAAAAATCGACCTCATACTAAAAATGAAATTCATAACTATTTATAGTGTTTACAAAGTCTTCCCATAAGTTAATCCAAAGCCTAAACTAAGTTGGAAAAGTTGGGGTCGCTGAACTAAAAGCCACAGGGTAAGCCTCGCGTGTCTCATGGCTTTTGGTAGTCGTGCGCCACAGCCCATGCGTCGCATGGCTTATGGCTTTTGGAAGTCTGAAGCTATGACAGATCCATAGCTTGCTCCATAGCTTGCCTTCTAATGCCATATCCCACAATTAGTTAAGTTCATCAATTCTTGCTCGATTTTATCCATTTTCACTCCGTTTGCACTCGTATTCATCCAAATCATTCCTAAAATCACAAACACAATAAGTGAGCGCATCAATCACAATTTTTTCGTGCAATGGGCGAATAACGTATCAAAATGTGAGGAAATATTAAGGTAAATTAGGCAAATATTGCCAAACATCAACTCCATCGTAGGCCCCCAAAGATGCCCTGATGTGACCATTGAAGTCTCCTCCAATGAAGAGCTTCTCATTGACAGGGATGCTCCGCGCAACCTCATCCAGATCCTCCCAAAAGCGCCTCTTGACTTCTTCATCCAAGCCTGCTTGAGGAGTGTAAGCACTTACAATGTTGAAGGTGAGCCCTCCTATGACGAGTTTGATAGCCATCAGCCTATCATTCACCCTCCTGACCTCCACCACTTAATATATTATATATTATTTCCTATTGAATCATTAATATATTATAAATTAATATGCAATATAATTTAAACAATTTGTTTATTCTTTAAATAAATAAAAAAGTATATATCCTTACTATATAATGAGGGTTAGTTTTGTCTTTTAGAATTTTTAATATATGTATTGATAAAATTCACATTTTTTTCTACCTTCTATCTAGCATAAACTAATACATAATGTGGGTATTATTTCTGGGAGAACAAAAAATCGATTAAACAATGTAAAAAAGTTATGTTAAATTTGATTATGAAAAAAAAAAAAATCAAATCAAATATGGTAAAGAGTTATACGGACTTTAATGAGAAGTAGATTAGTTCACTTATTTTAGCAACCAAACGACTACTAAAAATTTAAGGTTTCTTTTTGGGCAAGAATATTCTGCGTCTTCTTGACATGCATAACCTTTTTAGTTTGATTTCTTCCGATCCTAACGTTATTTCTTGAATATTTGATATGATCATATGATATTTTTAATCACTACTATAAGAACTGCAAAAAGCTAAAAACTCTCCCTTAGCGTGGCCTCGGTGATATGATTCATTCGATCTTTTTGCAATAATTTAACTAAATGATCGAATGTCTTTTTAGTCCTATATATGACACATTTTGATCTCCAAACTTTATATTCTAGTACGTACTATAAGAGGAGGTGAAGTAGTAGTAAAGATGTACTTTCACGTGCTAGAGAGAGAATAAAATGGAGTCTTTTAAAGCATTCAAAAGATTTAGGATTTTTTCAGAAATAGCACTTCAAAGTAAAGAATTTACAAAAAAATGGTCATATTTTTTTTTTACATGACATAGTACCTCCTTATTTTAAAATTTACATGGCATAACATCTCCCCTTTACATAGAAAAATACGTATGCAAGAAGAAAAATACAAAAGTATTAACAAAAAACTTAATAGTGCACAAATCTAAAAATTTATACAACTGTATTCATTGCTCATACATGCGTATACATATCTATACAGTTTCATACATATTTACAGAAATATATAAATAATTTTTATTCATTGTAAATATGCATATATATAAATTTATACAACTATATACACGTTTACAAAATTGTATAAACTTGTATAAAATTATATAAACTGTAAAAAATCTTTAGGATAGCTTTTACTTAAAAGCTTAACAAAAAGACAAGATTTATATAAATTTATACTAGATTTAAATATTACAAAAAAGTTTTAACAAAAAACTAGTAGATTCACCAGATTTTTATCAAAAAAGAAAAAGAAAAATGATTAAAGAAAACCCTCACTTGACCTTTGACCGAAATTTTACATCAGAATATCGACATTGTTCTTAAAAAAACAAACCAAAAAAAAAGAAGAAAAAAAAAACAGTGGCGGCAGTAACACGGGAGGCGGTGCAATTAACAGTGACGGCGGCAAGCGACGGTGGCTTGGAGGAAAGGGGATGAAGGTGAGTCCGTGGTGGAAGGGGTGGAGAGATAGCGGCGGTAGTGGGAGAGAAGGAGAAGAGAGGAAATATGGGGGCTAGAATTTTTGTTTCTTTAAAAAGGGTGGGGGGTGCAATGAATAAAAGGAAAAAATTAGAAAAAGAGAGAGGGATGATAGATCGGGTAAGAAGTGAAAATAAGTGCCCATTTTAATAATTTTCATGGGTTGGGTGTCTCATCATATAAATATCTTAAAGATTTTTATGTAGGAGGCCCTAAACTGAGTAAGAAAACATACGGAAAGTGATACCAGTAGCCACTGCAACTGCTGTTATTTATGATTTATCCCGTGTTTGTAATATATTTAAATTTTAGCCACAAATTAAAAGGTGTGATGTTCAGTTTTTATGTTCAAAATTTGTGTCCAGGAGTTAATTTGCAGTTCAAAGTTTCGGGAGAAGCTTAGCCACATGTTAAAAAGTACATAGATACTTCAGGACACTGTTCTAGTGTTCAATTTTTCAGTTCAAAAATTTTAGAATAAAAGTTTAGTTCATTACAAAAGTTTCAGGACATTATGTTTTGAAATTAAGCTTTTCAATTCAAAATTTCAAAACACCGTATCCTAAAGTTCACCTCTATAGGAGTAAGAATGACTATTGGTGCACCTTACCCGAAAATAAACTGGATTTAGCCCAAACTTGTACAACTACAATGATATAAAATTATATAGAAATGTTAGTGAGAAAAGAACCTGAATAGTGTCCTACCCTAGCGCTTAAAAAAATAGCAACCAGACGTTATAGGAGAATGTCGGGAGAGATTCAACGACAAGTGTTGCCTAAGCAAAAGAGGGTCAATGATTAAAGCTGCCTCTTAAGCAGTTTACGAGAAAGGGAGGAGGCAGGGATACAAGCGTTATTATAAAATTCATAGGGGCATTTCTGTCAGGAATTTATTCATTAATCTTAGTGGAAACTATTTTTGCTAAGCCACTGTTACCTAGGACAAAATTGCAAATCATTGCCTATTCTGTCATAGTTACTAAAGTTCGTGTAGGGGCCTGTTTGGCGCGCGCTAATTGATTTGTAGCCGTTAAAAATAAATTCGCTGAGAAATAGCCACCTCCGGACAAATCCCAGTATAAATACTGGGGCTTTGAACAAGTTTTGTTCAAGGCCCTATCATTTCGTTATGGGACTTGTATAAAGCTTCAGTTCCATAACAAACTTGTTCACAGCCCCAGCATTTTGTCATGGGACTGAAGCTTTATATATAAGGTCCCATAACAAAATTATGGGATTTATCCCTTTGATGGGACCTTATGGGAATAAATCCCATTATTTTGTTATGGGATAAAGTATCATAACAAAATAATGAGACCTTTGAACATGTTAGTTCAAGGTCCCATTATTTTGTTATGGGATTATTTTGTTATGGACCTTTGAACAAGCTTCAGTCCCATAGCAAAATACTTGGGCTTTGAACAAATTTTGTTCAAAGCCCCAGTTTTTTGTTATGGGACTAGTCTGGGGTATTTTGCCAACGCTAATGGAGCTTAAGTATGCGCGCGAATTTTTGGCTATTCTTCAATGAATTTTGAAACGCTGGATAGTCCCCAATGAGCGCGTCCAAAAATGGCTACTAATCAAAATTTTCCATTATTCAATTCTGCCACTGAAAATAAACATAAATTCTTATGATATGTACCATTTTTACTTCTCTTTAAAAAATTTTCCCTTGTAAAAGTTTAGTTGCAGATGACCGCTTCCATTCGCACACCCTTCATCTTTTGCTTCTGTCTCTTCGCTAGCAATATTGACCGTTACAAAAAGAATTTCACGGAGCTTGCTAACTTTCGGCAATAGCAGCGTCGCTAAACCCTTCTGAAGTGGTTTAGCAGAACAGTTGGAACAACCACTTCTAGTTTTAAAATTTGTGGCAGTTCATCCAAAACCGCCGACTAAACTATGAGACGTACTTAACAATAAAATATTTTGGAACTCAAATTTAATCGTATCAAGAGCCGCCACCTCCCCACTAAACGCCTAACCCAGAGGCAACACCCAACCACCCCGCATTATTTTCAGACCCCGTTCAGCGAATACATGGAAACATGATCACGGGCGTACAGGGCACATGTGTGTCACATGCAGATAGTAGTACAGAATCAGTTTACTTGCGGTACCAGTCTCATTTTTAAAAGGCCTAAATGTTACTATTTAGAACCGGTGTGGGACAATTCAGTTTACCTGAAATTTCTCCTCCTTTTATTTTCACTGTCATCTTTTTTCTTTTCTTTTTAAACTGTTGTGTCATCCAATAGTAACTTCTTTATCCCTCTGTTTACACGTCGTTCTTAACTTCTATAAAACTTCTGTTGATTTGCTTCTAGAAATTGTTAACTGCCAGTAACAAATTCACGAACACTTAAATAATTTACAATCTAATTTTAATGCAATTTGTATTTGATCAATATTTTTGTTATACTATATCATTCAAACTAATAATTAGGAGTATATCATACTGAAAGTTAAATTGTTGTTTTTTCTTATCTGTCATCAAACTAATAATTTAGCCACAATTATTTTCACAAAATTACACTTTACATTATTGGATCAAAAATTATTATTTTCTTATCAAGACCACTTAAATAAAAAATTGTTTCTCTTTTTATATCTCCTTCATAGTATTTAATATGTTGTTCTACTCACAATATTTAGCTGAAACTGCTGCAAAAGTAGATCCAGAATCGCCGCTAGGTTGTAGTGGTTATGCAACCACGGCAAGAATAAATAAAAACTTCTATCAATACCGGCAGCTACTCTAACCGCCACCAAATAAACTAAAACTGCCGAAACATTCTTGCTTAGCAATAGCTGTTTTAACCGCTGAGTAAACCGTCATAAAATTATAATGAGTCGCAGTTTGTGTTAACCGCCGCTAGAAAACTGCCGCATTATAACTATTTTTTTGTAGTACTTATTCTTGATAATATTTGTGTGTGTTCACGCATGTGGCTTCGAGATAAACATTAAATGCTAGTGTATTGGGTAAAAATCGGCTCGAGATGGTTCGCCTCGGCCACATGGTTTGACAACGACAGAGGACCTAACGACAAGCCAGAAACCGAAGCAAATGAGTGGATCGCCGAAGTCAGGCGTCGAGGTCGTCACCAAAGGCGAGCCGCAAGCTGAGCTTCGGTGATATTCACTTCGGTCCAGCAACAGGAACCCACTACCGAGGTCATGCACTTGCACCTCGGTGGGTCGCCTCGGTTCAAGCAGCTTTGCAGCCCACTACTTCTGTTACACCCCGTATGCCTAAAGTGACGTATATCATTCTAATGAAATGTTAAGAATTATTTAAGTGAGTTTAAAGTCATAAAATGACCATATATGATGTTTATATATTGAATATAAAGATTGGGAAAAATCGGATTTAAGTTGCGGAAAAACCGACTAAGGAACTGCCTTGTAACGAAGCTTTTTCAACAATAAATTTCGTATTTTATATGAAGCCTTTTGGGGACATATCATATACCAAATTGAAGGTCTTGGAGTGCAGTTTCCAACGCTTTTAACGGTTTATTTATACAACTTATAGATAAAAAGATATGAGCGTCAGAAGTCAGGCTAGAAAATGGGCCATAAGCGCAAAAGAGGACTAAAACTGAAATATTTGAAGTATAAAAGAGGAAACTCATCATTTTCTCGTCATTTCCAGCAAATTCATGATAAAAACACACTGCTCTTGGTTATTAAAGGTATTTTGATGGTTTTGAAGAAAGAACATTGATCTTAGCTCGAAATTGAAGATAGATTGCGTCAAAACGCTCGACGCGATTAGGGTAACATGCTACCTTCAATTTCGTCTATGTTGAACCCCAAAAATTACCCTTTCTTTAAGAAAAGACAGGTTTCGGGTATATTCCAACAAAATGGGATTCCAAAGGGCTTTCTTTGGAGTCGCCACCTAATTTAAGGATTATTAGGAACCTAAGTTAACTAAAGAGTGCAATTTTATTCCTTATTTAAAGAAAATAATTCAGAGATTCTTAGGTAAGTGGTTCTATTAAATTCGAAAGAAGGTCCCTTGCAGGAGCACTTTCGAAAATCCGCTAAATGCGGTTAATCCGGCAGTTTTCACGAATTTTAGAAAAGTATAAAGCTAATTTTATATAAGGATAATAGGAATAATATAAATAAGATAAGATTTTAATTATGCCGATACTTAAATAAATAGATGACCCAATTTAAGATTAATTAAATGGATAATGAAATAATGATCAATTGATTAATTAATAGAATAAGTAAAGGTTAAATGGAGTTAGATGATTAAATAAAACACATTAGATAAATAATTGGATGATAATAAAGGGATTAATTAATAGATTGAATAAATAGATAAATAAATAAGCAGATAAATAACTTAATTAAATAAATGAATACTTATCAATTTTAATTAAATAAAGGAGTAAATGAATAATAATTGATTAATTGAATAAATATTTAATTGATTAAATAAATGATTAATTGAATTAAATAAATTAGATTAAGTAAATAAATAAAGGATTAAAATTTAATTGATTAACTAAATAAATAAATTAGATTGGATAAATAAATAACTGAATATTTAATATAATAAATAAAGAAGCAATTCGAATGAGAATTATGATGAGGGTACGATTTTAGCCGAATTTGATTTTGCACTCCTTAAATGACAAATGATTCTAAACATCCATAAATTAGTTGGCGAGTCACAAAGAAATGATACAAAGTATTTATACAAAACAATTTAAGCAATTCACAATAATTATTCACAATTCAAATACCATTTCTATTCCACAAGGGTCCTAAAACATGCTTTTCTAAAGGGGACGGGAAAGAGGGAGTTTAGAAGGTAGAACCCGGAAGCGCAAACTCAATCATTGAGCCTTGGACTTTGTGATTTTCGTTTTTCTTTCTTTTACATTTTCGGGGATATCAAGTCCCGAAAATGCGAAGCGGATCGAATAACTCCAAATGCAAATAGCCGTCACAATAGATGAGTTTTAATCAACTCGCTCCCAAGGTATTGTGTCCATGCCAAAGAAGTAACAAAGAAAAGGATTAGCACATAGGCTGGTGAGAACAAATTAAAGCAAGTGTGAATGATAAACAGATCATTAAACACGACTGAGACATAACCAAAGAATAGTTACTCCTGATATTTGGACAAATAGTGGCCAATGAAGTTTTCCCAACTAACAATTTGAAACTTCTCTTAAGAATGTATGATGGTTAATTAAACAATCAATGACAATTTCCAAGATTTCCAAAGTAAATTCATTAATCAGCGCAGACGAACTAATGGATTTTAAGATGTGATATTTAGATGCTAATCTGCTCACTTCCAAAAGACTAGGCAGATTCCAGATTCAAGTATAATGCAGACACCAGACAGTTTAGCCAGTAAGAGACTTGATGAGTCCAACTTTAATATTAACAGAGAAACAGAGGACAAACTACTGAGCTCCAAAGCTAGAAACTCCAACATATTGTGTTTCACCTTCTAACCTGATTTACTACTCAAACATATTACAACCAACACAGATTATTCAAGATGAGCATTAGATATGGAAACAACATCCAGGAACATGATTTTAAACATGGGTGAAGGAAAAAGGTGGTCAATTTTGCTGCATTTTCAGTTTGAACATGGCACCTACTTGATAAGATTGAGCACTTATCTTACTTAAACAGACATACAAGTCAAACTCACAAGAAACTGAATCATGCTTTTATACTTCAATTAGTGACTAATCAATACACATAAAGACTAAAGCTTCAAGACTTCAACACCATTAAACAAAAGCTGCATAATAATATAAAATAGAATGCATATTTAAAGAAGTTGATTTTAGCTTTATAAAGGCTGAACATTTACAACTTTAAACATGATTTTAGTTCAAACAATGAACGAATGATAAAGATTAATCCTTTAACATGATATCCTTTTCATCCTCTAGATAACAAACTGGACAACCTAGACAAACTGCACCCTGCACCTTGCTAAAACAGCTCCCTCATGCTCACACCTCACAAGCAGAAACCCGGACCTCTTCTAACCACCCTTACAAACCACCTGAAACAAGAACTACCCTACAAACAGCCTGCAAAACACTCCATAGACCTCCTTGTCGCACCCCACTTTTAAATAATAATAGTAAAGTAAAGTGGTTTCCGACTTGGGGTAACTCGTTTGGAGTTAGAAATTTTGGAGTCGCCACCTAATAAATTATTCTAGGCGTATTAGGTCACCTATTAATTTCTAATTCAAATAATAACTCCGGGTTGGTCTTCTAATCAGAGATTTGGGTAAGTGTTCAAATTAACTTAGAAGGAAGGGGTTAGGCACCTTCTAAGTTCCACTAAACGTGGTTCCCGGCCGATTTTTATATTGGGTTTAAGCATATAATTAAGCTAAAAGGATAAAAGTTAAATAATTAAATAAAAGAGATGACATGACAAATAAATAAAAGCATATATTAAGAAGGCAATATTCTAAAGGCATATTTAATTCACGACTAGACGTGCAATTTCAGCCTAAAAGATAGTCTAATCCACAAAAAGGTTAAAATCTCAATAAGTTTTGAATTTGGAATATCTCTGTGAAACTCAATTTAGAACAGTTAGTCACGGCAGTGAATAGATTGGCATAAGGTCTATAATTCGAGCTGTATTGCCCATGTAGCATAGAATTGCACATTTTCGACATAAAGTGACTAATTAAATCGTTAGTAATACAAGTTAACTTTTAAGCGATACGAAAACAAGGAGGAGATATATATTATAAAAAATGTGCGCCACTAAAGGGTGGCATTGTGACATTAGTGGTCACATACCGCTAACTTCAGTGGCAACTTTGATTTGAGGTCGCGTTTAAAATAGTTTAGATTCAAAGATGAGTAAATATATATCTACAATATATAAATGTCTGCATATATATGAAAATACATGTATTTAAACACAACACATTTGGTACATGTAGCAACCGATTGTTAATAGCACATATATGCAAATTGAGCAAGGAGTAGACATGACATTTAAGCTATTTGATCTAACAAGCAAATAATTTTGGATTTGAGTGATTAACTAAAAGTAATATAATTTTTTAGGACTTGACCTCCAAAGTCCATATCTCCCACAAGTTATTAATTAGCTTTGAGAGACAAAAAAAAAAAATTAGTTTAAACTTCATTAAACATACTCAGAACTTCAGATTTTAAAGTAGCCCTGTTTTAAAATATTTCACAGATATTTAACCTTTGCAGAGGTAGGCCATTTTTCCAAACAGACTGCACTTTTAATCATTTGCAGGAAATCACTTACGTGAAGCTACGGTTTCAGAAAACTAACATTTGCAGAAATAATCTACTGTTCAGTTTCAGAATCGGTTTTAGACTAGCTGCGAAATCACTTCGAAAAATTGCAGAAATGAACCACTATTAAACCTGTTTGATGATTTTAGCCTTTTCAAATTTCAACATACAACAATAAAAGGAAGACTAAAAAAACGCCCTTGTTTATCCCTTCACTGCACATAATATACAATGCATGTCTTAATCAATTAGATTGCACCCTATGGTGCTTAATACAAATCAAGTAAGTCCCAACAACTACAAATATAAGTATTTCATTTTCTAATTACAAATCAAATAACAAAATAGGGAAGGAGGAGAAGAGAGGCCTTTGTCCTCCTTTGGTTCAGAAGTTCTCTCGAATCAGATATGAACTTCTTCCAAGCTTCATAAAACTGAACGATATACCCAGAACAAAAGCATGGCTTCCGGGCTACTTCCAACTCATTCAAATACCTGTAATGTTAACTAACAAAGGGGTATAGCTTTTTTGGCTATCCCTAATTCATTCAAGTCCCTGCAAAAGAATTAGCAGTGGCCTAAAGCAGCCCACACAATGACATACACACTCAATGACATTATGGTTAACAGACAGAGTGCCTCGCCAAGATACTACAAAGGGCCATTCAATCAGTTTTAAGAGGCATACCTTCAGAGCTTTGAAACAACGTAAAACAAAAATGCTAACATGGGTTCCAGGCAGCAATCAATAACAAGTATAACAAGACTTCGCCTCAGTTTAGTTCTAAATCAGCTAAACAAAGATCCAAGCAGAATGAGGAGGGAGAATGTCTGTTAGAGATTCTCTGTGTGTGTAGATATATCCAGGGGATGTACCAATGTGCCCAAAAGCTGTGTGGGAGATGTGTAAGGTCTGTAGTTGTATCAGTATGTGTATCAGTGTGTGGATGATAGGTCTGAAAGTGTATTCTAAGCTCTAGGGTTCTGTGTGTGAGAGTGTAAAGTGCAGAGAAGGAGAGACAGAGAGTAGTGCAGTATTCTGCTGTGTATTCCCGTGCCTAGAGGTGTAAAAGAGAGTCCTATTTATAGTGTAGGATAGGCAGCATACTTAACAAGGAAAAGACTTCAAAAATATTCAAAATTTCACATAAAAGGTAGATGTAAATTCTGCTTTCATACAAAAGGAAACCCAGCATTTGACATAGCTAAAATTAAGAGAAATAAACTATCAATCAGAATCTAAGAAAGGAAAATTTAGATGTGAAAAGGAGAAGATGATGTCAATCTCATTTATAAGGAAACAGTACCAATGGATGTGTATATTCAGTTTTGGTTCACAAGGAAAGCAAGAACAATTCAAAAATATCATAACTAGGCAGGGAAAGATTTGTATTTTTCACTAAAGGGGGAAGCATGTCAAATCTGCTCCTATTTCTTTTCACTTTCAGTTAATCAAGGAATATGTATACAAATGGGTAAGTATATGCTTCATTATTAACGGGAAATCATAGTCATACTAATTGCGCACAGTATCGACATCAAACTGAAAAAAATTCTAACAGTAAATCAATAGACAGGTGGACATCTCGAATTCAAACTAAACCATTGCAAATTAACCTTCGAACTAATTTGAAATAGTTCGAGCAGTCACTCGACCAATGAAATTGAGCCAAGTTTTAACTAGTCGACATAAGTAAACTATTTTAATTAAAATCCTAAACACTTTTAACATATAATCAAAAAAATTAGTAGGCATATGATCAACGAATAAGCATGTTATTCACAATCAGCATAGAAATAGAACGAAAATCAGAAAAAATAATAGAAAGGTATTACCCGGATGCAACACGAGTCGGGTCGGGTTCAAACTGACTCGGGGCCTGCTTTGATTTTCAGAGATTCGGGTTTGAATCCTTTGATTCTTTCCTTGTCCGTGTTAAATCAGTGTGTGTCATGCCAATTTTAGAACCGGGTCGGGTCAGCTCTAGCTCGACCCGATTTGCCTTGTCGTTTGCTTGATTCCCGTTCAAATCTTCAATCTTTTCCTTGTATTGTATTTATTCCAGCTTTGTATTGATTGATTCGGATTTGGAAACGATTTGCTTTGATTTTCTCATTTTCTTTTTCGATTTCGCATACAAGAGAGAGGAAGAGAGATTGATTCCCGCTTTTGGAGATAGGAGAGAGAGAGAGAGATCGTGACCAGCGGCGCTGATGGCGGCGTCGACGGCGAAGAGAGTAGCGGAGATGCCGCGGTGTGTTTGGTCGGTTTTTAGGGGAAAGGGGGAGAGAGGGGAAAGGGACGGCGGCTGTGAGTGTGAGGGAGTTGGGAAAAATATGTTTTAGGGTTTTTGTGTGTGGGTGTAGGTGTATAGATGTAAATAGGGGAAATAATGTGGGCCGTTGGATGGAGGGGACTGAGGGTCACGATTGTGCCACGTCGGGCACACGTGTATGTATATGTATGTGTGTAGTGGCTGATGTGTAAGGGTACAGGTGTTTTGAGGGTTTGTACTTCATGCTAACATGAGTTGTACATACGCCAAACGAAGTTGTACATTGTGCTAGAAGTGTGTATTTAGTGAGGTGTAAGCTTGGGTGGCGTACACGTGGACAAAAGGCAATGACGTGGACTGAATGTAATAGGAATGGGATTGTAAAATAGCAAAATGACTAGTATTTAATTAAGATACTTATAAACATAAATAATTAGTACAAAATAGGGAATTTTGTAAATAATTATAAATAAATATAAATAATTATAAATAAATGTAGATGACCACAGGTAATACTGATTAGATATAAATATCCAAATAATTATTAAACAATTTCATAATGCGTTAAATTGCATAAAATAGCATACGCAGTTTGAAAAATAGCCTAAATGAATGTAATTACGTAATATAGTCACAATTAAATAAATATTATATAAATAGGGGATTAATAATAATATTACACACGTAAATGTATGCTATCTAATGCAATTTTGTTTGGAAAATTACTATTATCAATTTTAATTAAATATAGCCAAATTGCGAAAAACAGAGGGACAAAATTGGGTGTCAACAGCTGCCCCTCTTTGCCCGGGGATGATGAAAGAGTCTTCGGGCAAAGATAGTTGACAGAATAACCAATTTTGTCACGACTGGTAGGCAAAATGATTGGAGTTTTGGGGTGTTTTTGGCCGAACCCCGGTCTCTGAGTTGCCTACATATCTCGGGTTTCACGAGAATCAGGCTGTGTGTAGTTCTAGAACGGCATATTGCCTGTGCGAGATGTTTATGACGCACGATTTTGGATGTAAAGACTAAACTTATCCAAGTATGTAAAGTTTAGATTCGTGTGTGCTTTGCCTTTTGGCGAGATAAATGAAGAATGAAGTAAAGGCACCGGCGAAGGTGAGGTAACCTCAACAAATCGAGCGTGGGAAAAGAGGCTTATAATCGTCCTAGTTATGAAAATGTGGCGCGCTACACACCCATAAAGAGGAGTTTATAGGTACATAGTTTCCACTTCATCTCGATAAATTGGTGAACTCATCTTCAATACTACCTTGATTAAGCGAGTTTTATAAATGCGCACGATTCAAATGGATGGACGCGATTAAGCACGAAAACACGCACGATTGACGTAGACAAGCACGAGTTAGGAAGGAACACGAAACTGACACCCAATCGACAAGGAAGGATTAGGTAGACCACTGGTGTGAGTATGGAATTGTAGCTTGGAACTCGGCAAGATAGGTAGCTTGCGGGTGTAGCAAAAGGCATTGTCTGTAGGGTTAGGCTTTGCTTTGTATGTGTTTGAGGTTTTGCGGTTGTATAATTGGTAGCGATGTTGGGAGCAGGTGTGAGAGTATAGCATAGGGGTTTGTCGAGAGATCGGGGAGTACCCTGCAGTAAAATCATGACAAATGCAATAGATATAAAGATAAAGATAAAGTAAACTTCCCTGTTGAGCCGGGTATTGTTTTGTCTGATACTTGATTGATTGATGTCTCATCCAAATGTCTTTTCAATGGTATGCCCGCCGATGCGAACCTTGCTCTATTGCAAATTGTTGTCATGTTCACCACTGCGAACCTTATATATCTTATGTTGCTTTCAATGTTGAATTGTATACATAGGCACTGATCCTGTTATCCACAATCGCAGATTCTATGCTTGATCAATAGTTGGTTTGTCCACAAACGCGGACATTACTGCTCCAAATTGCTGAACTATGTCCACAAATACGGACCTTACATATATCCATCGACATGGATTATATGCTTCTTTCATTGTTGTCATGTTCACAAACGCAGACCCCATATATCTGCCGACGCAGATTCTATGCTTCTCAAATTTGAAGTCACGTCCACAGACGGACCTTACACTGTTGTCATTGCTGTCATGTTCACCACTGTGAACCCTATATATCCGCCGACGCAGATCCTATGCTTCTCCAATTGATGTAATGTCCACAGACGCGGACCCTATATACCCACCAACATGGATTCTATGCTCTTTAAATTGATATCGTGTCCACAGACGCGGACCCTATATATCCGCCGACGCAGAATCTATGCTTGTCAAATGTTGTCATGTCCACAGACGTGGACCCTATATATCCACCGACATGGATTCTATGCTTCTCTCAAAAGATGTCATGTCCACCGCTGCGGACCCTATATATCCACCGACATGGATTCTATATGCTTCAAATTGATGTCATGTCCACCGCTGCGGACCCTATATATCCACCGACATGGATCCTATGCTTGTCAAATTGATGTCATGTCCACCGCTGCGGACCCTATATATCCACCGACATGGATCCTATGCTTGTCATGTCCACCGATGCAGACCCTATATATCCACCGACATAGATTCTATACTTCTCAAATTGATGTCATGTCCACCGCTGCGGACCCTATATATCCACCGACATGGATCCTATGCTTGTCAAATTGATGTCATGTCCACCGCTGCGGACCCTATATATCCACCGACATGGATCCTATGCTTGTCATGTCCACCGATGCAGACCCTATACATCCACCGACATGGATTCTATACTTCTCAAATTGATGTCATGTCCACCGCTGCGGACCCTATATATCCACCAACATGGATCATATGCTTGTCAAATTGATGTATATTGCTTTGCAAAAGTTGTCAGGTATACTCGGTACCTGTGTAAACCTGCGATCAAAGAAAATTTGTGAGTCTTTTAGGAGGAGGCTGACTTGCGCATTCGCTGTGCTGCACTCTGCTGCTGCATCTTGTATAATCTCCTCCTTGTAATATCTCCCCTTTTTGAACATCGAACCTTAGTCGAGCTGTGGGCAAAAAGGGAGAACAAAAAGGAATATGCATGTGTTTTGAGAAAAACTATTTTTAAAGAGTAATGCAAATTTGTTCCATTGAATCATAGACTGTGACATGTTGTTTGGACATGATCTCCTCTATGTCCATTTGCTGTTCAAAGATCTTTCATCTTGAAATTTTGAGGGAAGCTCAAAATTTCTGCCCCAGTGTGCTGCTTGTATTTTCCTTGAATTTTTGAGGTCCCTCAAAAATTCTGCCCCAGTGTAATAAAATTTTCTTATGATGTGACCGTGCCTTGGGTAGGCTGCCTACGTATCCCCTTTTGGGAATCAGGTCGCTACGTAGTTCAAATTCAATAAAAATGGATGTTGCTCGATTTGTAGTATCTCTTGATTGTATCTTCTTGGTAAATGCCTTTGTCATTCTATTGTATTGTTGTGCTCATTCTTTGCTATCCATGAGCGTCACTTGCTCGAGTATGCTTTTGATCTATTCAGGATTGTCTAATTCTGCTTCTTATATGTATTTCTACTGTTTCACCTTGGATTGTAAGTCATCTTCCTTAATATGTTCTTGTCTCAGTTGTCTGCTATAAGATTTCCACGATTAACTATGAAATTCCTTGAATGTCCTCTGTCGAATCACCATAGTCTGGCTTGTACTCGTCGTTTTGGACCGTTTCCTCACATCACAGTCGCAGATTCAATGGACTTAAAATAATTTTGCTGATAGTGAATGATGCATACTTAAAATAAAAATGAAAATGATTTTATTATTGGACTTGAGAAAAAGTCTTCGAAATGAAACAACGATGCAACAAAGTTGAAAAACAAAGAAAATAAAAGCTAACGACTCGGAGTCGTGTTTTATTTAAGAAAATAACTAATGCCCTAGCTCCACTAAGGTTCTCGGCATGCTCGGAATGTGCTGCAGATTCAGTTGTTCAGCTTCAGCTTTCTAGATGTTCAGGGCTTCAGAATGCTCTTCAGGTTCTGCATCATATTCTTTCATGAATTGCTCTTTTAGACCGGTCAGCTCATCTTCTAAACCGTGAACACCTTCGGCAAGTCCTTCTCCCTTGAGAGTTTTCATGTAGCTTGAAAAGATGGATGCTTGTTTCAGAGTTGGAACAAACTGCTCTAGTGAATGATAACCTCTTGTAGTGCCTTTTACTTTGCAAACCAGGATGTACCCCGTGCCAAACTTGTATTCATCAAACACTGTTTTTTCTTTTATGATCGTGCCTTCCAGATTGCACTCTTCGCCGAAGTCAATCATATTCACCTTCTCATCTCCATGATTAGGTAGCGGGTTTTTGTGCACATTTGGCGCTTTCAAATTAATGACCTTTTCATCTATTAGGTCTTGAATCTTGTCTCTTAGTGCAAAACATCTCTCCGTCTCATGCCCCGGTCCACCTGAGTGATATGCACACCTTTTACTGTAATCAAAGTTAGGTGAAGGGTTGTCTGGCACCTTTTGAGGGATTGGGACAATAAGCCCAGCAGCTCTCAATCTCTCGAACAATTGGGTGCGAGATTCAGCTAATGCAGTGTAGTTTCTTTTTGGTTTTTGGTTTGCCTCGGGGCGAGGCCTGGGAGGGTATGATGGTGCATTTCGGTAGTTGGGTTGAGTATTTTGCTGGTATGGGGGACGGCTTGGTGCTGGGGTGTGAAATATGGGTCGAGTGGGCTGAGTGTTATAGACGGAATATTCAGGTGGTATGTGATGGTATGGTGGTGGTGTTTGGTAATAGTGGGTTAAGGCAGGGTCTTGAATGGTTGCCACAAAAGAGACTTCGTCTTTCTTCTTTTTGGAGAGACTCACATTTCCTGACTGGATAGCCTTATTAGTAGCTTGTAGTGCAGCTAGGCTAATAATCTTTCCACTTTTCAGTCCTTCTTCTACGTCATCTCCCATTAACACTACATCAGCAAACTTCTGATTTTTCATATGCAGCAGCTTATCGTAATAGACGTCCTCTTGAATGCGGATGAATATGTTCACTATTTCCCTTTCATCCATAGCGGGTTGCACCTTGGCAGCTTCTGCTCTCCACCTCGTAGCATATTCTCTAAACGTCTCTGTGGGTTTCTTTTTCAACTTTTCCAAGTAGAAACGATCTGGTACCATTTCGGTGTTGTACCCAAATCGTTCTACGAAATCTGCTGCCATATCTTCCCAACCGAGCCATGTGCCAGGCTTCTGCTTAGAGAACCAATTCAAAGCCTCTCCGGTCAAGCTTCGACTAAACAGCTTCACTCGTACTTTCTCATCCTCCCCTGCTCCAATCAACTTGTCACAATATGTTCTCAGATGTGCCATAGGATCTCCAGTTCCATTGAACAGGTCGAACTTTGGTATCTTGTATCCTTCTGGCAATTTCAAAGTTGGATAGATGCACAAGTCTTCATAAGCTAAACCTTTAGTAGTTTTGCCTAACTCAAACTTCTTAAAGGCTGCCTCTAGCTTACGAACTTTCTCTTTTGTGCCATCATCATTGGCTTCATCCTCCGCCCATTCATAGTTTTCATGGTTCTTGACTGGCGAAGTGAGTTGTTTGGTTTCAGCAGTGAACATGGCGTTGTAAGGCTGCGGGTATGCGGTGTTGGTGAGAGGTAAGTTTGTGTTTATGTAAGTAGGATGTGCAGGAGGTGGTGCTTGATAACTGGTGGGTAGGGTTGCTTGGTAAGTAGCAGTTGGTGCTGTTTGGTAGATAGCGGGTGGTGCTGTTTGATAAGGAGCTGGTTGCGTTGTTTGGTAAACAACAGGGGGATCAGTTGGGTGTGTAGGGTCCTTTCCATTAGGGCGGGCTGACCCACTTGGATCGACAGACTCTTCTGAATGGGCGGAGTTAACAACGGGTAAACTGGTCATTGTCAGTTTCTCTTCTAGTTCTTTAATTCTTTGCTCTAAAGTAGCAACATGTTCGTTATACCCAACTGGGGCAAGCTTGCGTGGTGTTCCATTGTTATCATCACTAAGAGCAGCATTATTCAACTCAGTCATAATGTTTCGCTTTCCTCTTCTTCTAGTTTGCGAAGGGGGAGGAGTTGTAACTGGTCCCTTAGTTCTCGTCCGGTACTGATGCTCGGCCAGAATGCACAAGTCAACCTCGGGAGTGGGAGTAAAACTAACACATGAAAAAACAAGTCAGTGTTGAGATAATAATTTTCATATACAAAACATATCATGTTTTATAATGCAAGGAACCTCTTTTGTGCCAGAGGTAGGCCTAACAAGACAACCACACATATAAGATGCATGATAGGCATCATTTGGACGAAGTTGGCTAATGGACTTTAACATGCCAAGGATGTTAAGCCTTCCTAAGTTTGATTTTGATATTTAAAATTGAACGTGTATCGTGCATCATCCCATTTGTTCTCATAACACAAAGTCAAAGGAAAAATAATTTTATTGTATAAATGTGAAATAACATTTTTAGGTAAATAGGAATAATAAGTGATCTTGCTACATTAAAAGTAGAAGAAATTAATTTAAAGTCTATGATTTGGTTTTCAAAAAATAGAAAAATTAATTTCGTTCATAACCAAAAAATAATGTTATAAAATAATTGGTTTTGTATGAATGTAAAAAAAATTCATACGTAAATAGAAATAAATAATTGATTTCTATAACAATTTCCATTTATAGAAATAAATAGTTGACTTTGTTATACAAAAGTAGAAAAATCAATTTAAAATCTGTTTTCTTTGATAAATAATTGGATGATCCACACTTTTGAGAACAGATGGTCTACATTAGACATGTTAAATATTAAATAGATGCACACATAACACATTTAAATGTCCCTTAGGGTCGGAGACCCGTTTGGTTCGTTCAAATATGGTGAACTAGTAGACTTAGACATGAGCCGAAGTCAAAAATGGTCCTAGATATGATACGATGAATGATCCCTAAAAGGAGTCTTCATTAAGAGTTGGCTAATCTAGACAAGGACATGGTTCCCCCAGGCGGACAACCAAGGGGTGGGAACGTTTGGAATTGTTGGTTGTACCACGGACCAACTTATCCCAACCGTTCCTCCTAAAGGGTTTTTTGAGAGTGAAACGACCGTGAGATCCACGTAATCGTTTGTGTGTGTGTAAGTGTCAATTTTCCAATAGTGGAGGAGTATGAACGAAATGCAACAAATAAATTCAGTAATATACTAAATATATAAAAAAAATTACAAAATGTAAAAGATTACCCACCTGCAAAGAGAAAAAGTTAGTATTGAATACAAAATAATAAAAGCAATAATAAACCCAATATAAAAAATCGTAATGGTTAGAACATTTAATCCCCAGCAGAGTCGCCATTCTGTCGCACCCCACTTTTAAATAATAATAGTAAAGTAAAGTGGTTTCCGACTTGGGGTAACTCGTTTGGAGTTAGAAATTTTGGAGTCGCCACCTAATAAATTATTCTAGGCGTATTAGGTCACCTATTAATTTCTAATTCAAATAATAACTCCGGGTTGGTCTTCTAATCAGAGATTTGGGTAAGTGTTCAAATTAACTTAGAAGGAAGGGGTTAGGCACCTTCTAAGTTCCACTAAACGTGGTTCCCGGCCGATTTTTATATTGGGTTTAAGCATATAATTAAGCTAAAAGGATAAAAGTTAAATAATTAAATAAAAGAGATGACATGACAAATAAATAAAAGCATATATTAAGAAGGCAATATTCTAAAGGCATATTTAATTCACGACTAGACGTGCAATTTCAGCCTAAAAGATAGTCTAATCCACAAAAAGGTTAAAATCTCAATAAGTTTTGAATTTGGAATATCTCTGTGAAACTCAATTTAGAACAGTTAGTCACGGCAGTGAATAGATTGGCATAAGGTCTATAATTCGAGCTGTATTGCCCATGTAGCATAGAATTGCACATTTTCGACATAAAGTGACTAATTAAATCGTTAGTAATACAAGTTAACTTTTAAGCGATACGAAAACAAGGAGGAGATATATATTATAAAAAATGTGCGCCACTAAAGGGTGGCATTGTGACATTAGTGGTCACATACCGCTAACTTCAGTGGATACTTTGATTTGAGGTCGCGTTTAAAATAGTTTAGATTCAAAGATGAGTAAATATATATCTACAATATATAAATGTCTGCATATATATGAAAATACATGTATTTAAACACAACACATTTGGTACATGTAGCAACCGATTGTTAATAGCACATATATGCAAATTGAGCAAGGAGTAGACATGACATTTAAGCTATTTGATCTAACAAGCAAATAATTTTGGATTTGAGTGATTAACTAAAAGTAATATAATTTTTTAGGACTTGACCTCCAAAGTCCATATCTCCCACAAGTTATTAATTAGCTTTGAGAGACAAAAAAAAAAAAATTAGTTTAAACTTCATTAAACATACTCAGAACTTCAGATTTTAAAGTAGCCCTGTTTTAAAATATTTCACAGATATTTAACCTTTGCAGAGGTAGGCCATTTTTCCAAACAGACTGCACTTTTAATCATTTGCAGGAAATCACTTACGTGAAGCTACGGTTTCAGAAAACTAACATTTGCAGAAATAATCTACTGTTCAGTTTCAGAATCGGTTTTAGACTAGCTGCGAAATCACTTCGAAAAATTGCAGAAATGAACCACTATTAAACCTGTTTGATGATTTTAGCCTTTTCAAATTTCAACATACAACAATAAAAGGAAGACTAAAAAAACGCCCTTGTTTATCCCTTCACTGCACATAATATACAATGCATGTCTTAATCAATTAGATTGCACCCTATGGTGCTTAATACAAATCAAGTAAGTCCCAACAACTACAAATATAAGTATTTCATTTTCTAATTACAAATCAAATAACAAAATAGGGAAGGAGGAGAAGAGAGGCCTTTGTCCTCCTTTGGTTCAGAAGTTCTCTCGAATCAGATATGAACTTCTTCCAAGCTTCATAAAACTGAACGATATACCCAGAACAAAAGCATGGCTTCCGGGCTACTTCCAACTCATTCAAATACCTGTAATGTTAACTAACAAAGGGGTATAGCTTTTTTGGCTATCCCTAATTCATTCAAGTCCCTGCAAAAGAATTAGCAGTGGCCTAAAGCAGCCCACACAATGACATACACACTCAATGACATTATGGTTAACAGACAGAGTGCCTCGCCAAGATACTACAAAGGGCCATTCAATCAGTTTTAAGAGGCATACCTTCAGAGCTTTGAAACAACGTAAAACAAAAATGCTAACATGGGTTCCAGGCAGCAATCAATAACAAGTATAACAAGACTTCGCCTCAGTTTAGTTCTAAATCAGCTAAACAAAGATCCAAGCAGAATGAGGAGGGAGAATGTCTGTTAGAGATTCTCTGTGTGTGTAGATATATCCAGGGGATGTACCAATGTGCCCAAAAGCTGTGTGGGAGATGTGTAAGGTCTGTAGTTGTATCAGTATGTGTATCAGTGTGTGGATGATAGGTCTGAAAGTGTATTCCAAGCTCTAGGGTTCTGTGTGTGAGAGTGTAAAGTGCAGAGAAGGAGAGACAGAGAGTAGTGCAGTATTCTGCTGTGTATTCCCGTGCCTAGAGGTGTAAAAGAGAGTCCTATTTATAGTGTAGGATAGGCAGCATACTTAACAAGGAAAAGACTTCAAAAATATTCAAAATTTCACTATAAAAGGTAGATGTAAATTCTGCTTTCATACAAAAGGAAACCCAGCATTTGACATAGCTAAAATTAAGAGAAATAAACTATCAATCAGAATCTAAGAAAGGAAAATTTAGATGTGAAAAGGAGAAGATGATGTCAATCTCATTTATAAGGAAACAGTACCAATGGATGTGTATATTCAGTTTTGGTTCACAAGGAAAGCAAGAACAATTCAAAAATATCATAACTAGGCAGGGAAAGATTTGTATTTTTCACTAAAGGGGGAAGCATGTCAAATCTGCTCCTATTTCTTTTCACTTTCAGTTAATCAAGGAATATGTATACAAATGGGTAAGTATATGCTTCATTATTAACGGGAAATCATAGTCATACTAATTGCGCACAGTATCGACATCAAACTGAAAAAAATTCTAACAGTAAATCAATAGACAGGTGGACATCTCGAATTCAAACTAAACCATTGCAAATTAACCTTCGAACTAATTTGAAATAGTTCGAGCAGTCACTCGACCAATGAAATTGAGCCAAGTTTTAACTAGTCGACATAAGTAAACTATTTTAATTAAAATCCTAAACACTTTTAACATATAATCAAAAAAATTAGTAGGCATATGATCAACGAATAAGCATGTTATTCACAATCAGCATAGAAATAGAACGAAAATCAGAAAAAATAATAGAAAGGTATTACCCGGATGCAACACGAGTCGGGTCGGGTTCAAACTGACTCGGGGCCTGCTTTGATTTTCAGAGATTCGGGTTTGAATCCTTTGATTCTTTCCTTGTCCGTGTTAAATCAGTGTGTGTCATGCCAATTTTAGAACCGGGTCGGGTCAGCTCTAGCTCGACCCGATTTGCCTTGTCGTTTGCTTGATTCCCGTTCAAATCTTCAATCTTTTCCTTGTATTGTATTTATTCCAGCTTTGTATTGATTGATTCGGATTTGGAAACGATTTGCTTTGATTTTCTCATTTTCTTTTTCGATTTCGCATACAAGAGAGAGGAAGAGAGATTGATTCCCGCTTTTGGAGATAGGAGAGAGAGAGAGAGATCGTGACCAGCGGCGCTGATGGCGGCGTCGACGGCGAAGAGAGTAGCGGAGATGCCGCGGTGTGTTTGGTCGGTTTTTAGGGGAAAGGGGGAGAGAGGGGAAAGGGACGGCGGCTGTGAGTGTGAGGGAGTTGGGAAAAATATGTTTTAGGGTTTTTGTGTGTGGGTGTAGGTGTATAGATGTAAATAGGGGAAATAATGTGGGCCGTTGGATGGAGGGGACTGAGGGTCACGATTGTGCCACGTCGGGCACACGTGTATGTATATGTATGTGTGTAGTGGCTGATGTGTAAGGGTACAGGTGTTTTGAGGGTTTGTACTTCATGCTAACATGAGTTGTACATACGCCAAACGAAGTTGTACATTGTGCTAGAAGTGTGTATTTAGTGAGGTGTAAGCTTGGGTGGCGTACACGTGGACAAAAGGCAATGACGTGGACTGAATGTAATAGGAATGGGATTGTAAAATAGCAAAATGACTAGTATTTAATTAAGATACTTATAAACATAAATAATTAGTACAAAATAGGGAATTTTGTAAATAATTATAAATAAATATAAATAATCATAAATAAATGTAGATGACCACAGGTAATACTGATTAGATATAAATATCCAAATAATTATTAAACAATTTCATAATGCGTTAAATTGCATAAAATAGCATACGCAGTTTGAAAAATAGCCTAAATGAATGTAATTACGTAATATAGTCACAATTAAATAAATATTATATAAATAGGGGATTAATAATAATATTATACACGTAAATGTATGCTATCTAATGCAATTCTGTTTGGAAAATTACTATTATCAATTTTAATTAAATATAGCCAAATTGCGAAAAACAGAGGGACAAAATTGGGTGTCAACACTCCTCACACTTTTACTACCAAACTAACTACTAACTGGACTCCTTAGCATTCCCTGCTACTACTACAAACTACCAGAGGCTCCTTTATCCTTTAGAAAATAAACCAGACCCAAAGACTCCTCCAGAACATCAACCTGAAGCAACCTGCACTCCATTGAACTACTAGCAGACTACTCCTAATCCCTTAAACTAAATGCTGCACCTGCAGATTACCAGAATAACCTCCCTCTAGCTGTCAGAACTCTCTTAGCTTACCAGAACCATCTTTGGAATACCTGCGGACATACCAAGCCTACAAGAAACAATTACAACACTTCTAATGCCCCCTTTAAAACTCCTTGGAACAACCTACTTACTCCCTTTCACTCACATACCATAAACAGCCTTCACTACCATGATCAAGACCTCAGACCCTCTCTTTACACCTGAACACCTATACCTCCTACTACTACTCCCTAGCACCTGCATACTCCATCAGGGACAACTCCAAAACAACTCTACATACACGTTGACCTCACCAGACCCTGAAATGCTATCCTCTCACAGACCTCTCATTATACCTCACAGAACAAGGCATAACCTCCAGAATTTTCACATTGCAATAAGAACATCTGCAGCCTCTAACAAGCTGCTTCACTACCCTGAACTAAACTCTTTCTATTCCACCTAGAGCATCCAACAAGCAGACCACAGAGCACACCCCTTTTCATCCCTGAAACACCTCTTGAACAGCCAAGAAAACAACACAGGATAACTGATTCATTTTTAGGCCAAATAAGCATACACAGCCACGCTTTTAATTTCATACAAATGCATAAGAACACAAAGGTTGAAACTTTATCATATTCTCTGAATAACAATGCTATTTACATGGATGAAACTTATTATTTTTTATTCAAGGCCTTTAAGCATAAGCTAGAAAACAGAAAAATCACATCCTCATGTAAACTGAACCAAGTTCAAACAGAAATCGTGTCAAGAAGTTTAATACATCGTAACTGAAAATATAAAGAGAGAGTATTACCTTTTTCGGAGCAGGAACTGAAGCGACGATATGAAGAAAACACGACTCAAACAAGCGACGAGCAAAGCCGACGACTTGAAAAGCGAAGCCACGATACAAATAATGAAGCGATAACACAAGACAAATGCAGAAACAGTAGCACCACTTCTTGAACTAAAAAAAAAACTGAAGAAAATTCCTTTAAATTTGGATTCTGCCGTTTTTGTGTTATTCCCCCAAAAAAAAACCTCTCTAAAATGAACAAAAAATAAGATTTTTTACCTGAAATGCTAGGGTTATGCTCCCATTAGAAAAGATCGAATTTAACCCTCCTCCTTTTGCTTTTCCCTTTTGAAACCAGGGTCAAAATAGTATAATCCTCTTGGATTGTACTAATTTCACCCTGATTTTCAAGGGAAAATAGCCGTTTGAATTGATTTACGGCTCGGATGATATTCTCGTTCAAAACGGACGATCGAGATTGATTGAATTTGTACGAAAAAGTAGAGAGGGAACGCGGGGGACCAGAGAGTACTATAATTTGGCGTGTTGTGTGATGAGGATTGAGATTTGGAGGGAATCAGAAGAGGGGATCGGGGAGATTAGGGCTTCAGCGGGTTGAGGGAAATGGGATTTGGGTCGGGTAATTGGGGACTGAAATGGGTGTATGCATATATGTATTGTTTGCACAGGATAGGCTGGAATGGCATGGGCTTTTATATTTAGCCCCTTTTATGTTAAATTGAATTAAAATAGGGATGTTGCATATCTAGGCCGAATTTAAGATATAGTAATAAGATTTGCCCTTTCGTAGGTTAATTGGAAATTGAAGGGGTTGCACGGATAGCCTGAAATTGAGCTATGCTTTGCGAAACTTAGCCTTTCTTCCAAATTTCATTAATTCACCCTTAAAATTTTGAAATTGACTTTTATTTAGATAATTAACATTAATTAAAATTTTCGGGACAAAATTGGGTGTCAACAGCTGCCCTCTTTACCCGGAAAAGGATGAAAGATTTTTCAGGGTAAAGAAGTTGACGGAAAACCAATTTTGTCACGATAAAGCCAAAGACTCTTGATTCCATGGACCAAAAGGCGAGGCTTATGGGTATGGCCGAACTCCAGTTTCTGAGTTGCCTACATATCTCGGGCTGAAAGAGAATCAGGCCATATGTGGTTCGACACTCAGACATGAAAACTCGCACGATTGATAGAAAAAGACGCACGAACAGGAAAGAATTCAAACTGACCCCTAATCTGGATTGAGAGATTAGGTAAGACTTTGCTTGTTCGAGTGCGATTCTTCAGCTCTTCATTGACGAGTCTAGCTCATATCAACGATTGCCCCAGTTCACTGCTAAGAAAAGTTCCACGTTATGCTCCAAATGCTGCTGCGGTATTGCCACAATTCTGTAAAGACTTAACAAACGGTAAGCGAGCAACTGCTAATAAACTATAATAATTGGAATAAGAAATAAATAAATGGATAATATAAAATTATAAATGCTGGTTGTGATGCTATCAACAAGTTCTTCCTTCAATCAACTGACGAGGCACTCCGCCCGGAGAACCTCTAGGATGATCATTATTCTGAAATAGTAAAGCAAGACAGTAAGTAAAGCGGGTACGAATTGCAGAACAATAAATAAAATAAATCGACTAACGAGATATAATGCCTCAAGTTGCTTTGCCAAATCTTAGTCTGTGCAGATATAAAACATAATGCTTTTGCAGGACAACCAACCGGCGAGACACACCGCTCATGGTGTCTCAAAGTTGACTTGTCAATTCTATTCTAAACAAGTATAATATAATGCTTTTGCAGGACAACCAACCGGCGGGACACACCGCACATGGTGCCCCATAGTTGACTTGTCGAATCTATTATAAACAAGTATAATATAATGCTTTTGCAGGACAACCAACCGGCGGGACACACCGCACATGGTGCCCCATAGTTGACTTGTCGATTCTATTCTAAACAAGTATAATATAATGCTTTTGCAGGACAACCAACCAGCGAGACACACCGCACATGGTGCCCCATAGTTGACTTGTCGAATCTATTCTAAACAAGTATAATATAATGCTTTTGCAGGACAACCAACCGGCGGGACACACCGCACATGGTGCCCCATAGTTGACTTGTCGAATCTATTCTAAACAAGTATAATATAATGCTTTTGCAGGACAACCAACCGGCGGGACACACCGCACATGGTGCCCCATAGTTGACTTGTCGATTCTATTCTAAACAAGTATAACATAATGCCTTTGCAGGACAACCAACCGGCAGGACACACCGCACATGGTGCCCCATAGTTGACTTGTCGAATCTATTCTAAACAAGTATAATATAATACTTTTGCAGGACAACCAACCGGCGGGACACACCGCACATGGTGCCCCATAGTTGACTTGTCGATTCTATTCTAAACAAGTATAACATAATGCCTTTGCAGGACAACCTACCGGCGAGACACACCGCTCATGGTGTCTCAAAGTTGACTTGTCGATTCTAATCTAAATAAGTATAATATAATGCTTTTGCAGGATAACCAACCGGCGAGACACACCGCACATGGTGCCCCATAGTTGACTTGTCTATCGCTACCACAAGGTAAATTCTATCACAATGTTAAGATGGTAAGAAAGGAAAGGCGCCCCCTTTTCGGAAATAATCGAATGTAATGCTTAGATGCCACAAGAGTAGATTTGAATGATCTGTCAAGCCGAATCATATGTGTCGTCAACTTGATTGGTGTTGCTTGTATTCATATTGGTGGAAAGTGTTGAATGCTCCCTTCAGTTCATATTGAATCTGATGTTCAATTCCTGCAAATTTAAAGTGAATCCGTTGGAAAACGAATGAATAATAAAGCAAAGGCTATAATGAAAAAGAAAGAAATAGATTTGGGCTGCATATGCGACAAGGCGAATAATCTCCGAGAAACTGATGGTTGACCTGAAAAGGTAAAGCAAAGCATTAATTTAAAGCAAATATAAAGGCAGAATTTAAAGCAAGTGCAAAGCAGTGCGGAAATGTTATCAGTGCAATTGTCATTTGATAAATCAATTGGCGAGACAATCAGGCAATGATGGTCTTGAGCAGACTGTCAATTAAAATAATGCAAAGCTTATTTTGGCGTGATTTGAAAACATAACGCATGCCTCGGCTTCATTGCTTATTTGGGAATGAAAATCATAGAGGTAGAAATGCCACCTGTTCGGCAATAACTCAGGGCGAAGCATAACGCTTTAAGTCATGAAAAGGCAATGCAACACAATTTTCACGGCAACTTTGAATGCGCGTTCAATAAATTGTTCATCCATAGTGCGAATGATCCTTTCATTGCAAGCTTTCATGTTCCTTCTCTCAAAGAAAATTCGTTAGTTTTGGGGATGGGTGTTTGATTTGTGCTGATGATGCGATAATCGAGCAAAAACTAAAATTACAAAGAGAGAAATAGAGTTGTTCTGCATATGCGATAAGGCAAATATTCTTCGAGGAACTAATAGTTGCGAGTTCTTTTCGTTTTGCTGCTTGAGATTCCTACATTCAAAGAAAAATTGTAAGTACTATAAAATTTCTGGGAAGTCGCGACACTCTGCATTGCTCCTTCCACCTTGATGCTGAACTTTGCGGTAAATGCAAAATTTGCCCCTGTTTAATCAAAGAACAATTGTTAGTTTTTTTATCAAATAACGGTTGGCTTGTTTGAACAACACCTAATTTGGCTTCAAATCTGCATTTTCTTGCATGGCAATCAAATGTGTTGTTGCTGCGAAAATCTGACATTCTTGAAACTCTCCCTTTTGCACAAGAGAAACCATCTATAACTGCTTGGCTTATTTGGAGAAATTGGAACTTCATTGATTTTGGGTCTAAACCGAATAAGGGTGGAAAACATCAAGTAGTTCATTACAACTAGGATGAATAAAATTGCGATAGAGTAGTGAAACATATGATAGCTGGTAATGAAATGCCATTTCAAGCTGCAAAATGCGGTCCTTTTAGTCTTCTTAACTTGCCAACCGCTTCTTCTTAGAATATATTTTGGAAACAAGCATTGTGATAAATGGCGGTTGGCATAATGTTGCAGTTGCCCAAGCATTTGGATTGGTAAGATATTCTTGTGGAATTTGAGGATACATGGTTTGCATAGGCATTGGATAATGAGGCATGGTTAAGTAAGGTAGATGGGAGGTAAAACTTGTACTTGGCAAAGGTTTGCTAGTGTCGATAAAGTTGACAATCCTATTCCTTTGGACCACATGTTCTTCAACATCATCATTCTGCGCTTGCAAGATATCCATACCAGAATTGGTTGCCTGAAACTGCTTTGCCATGTGGTTTCGTCCTTGATGCAGATTCTTAGCCATTTCAGTGTTCAATGCTAGCCAACCTTTAACAAATGAATTCTTTACATTGAATAAAAGCAAGTTAATACGTAAAATAGCAATGCATGCATAAGGTTTTAAGTATAAAATAGGTCATTAGGCCGAATGGATGGGACCAAAATCTCGACTTAACAAAGGAGTAAAGTATTTGAGAGCTCGAAACTTAATGATCAATAAAATTTGATTTTTGAAGACGCGAGTTGAGAAGAACAACTTTGAAAGTTTTTACTAAATCAGTATGCGTGCTAGACCATTTTAGCTCAAATTGCTAAAATGGTCGGCTTATTTTGAACATCAATGCTTTGCTCGACGATCAATTCTTGCTTGCAAAATAACAATCTGCACCAATCCCTGAAAACTGCTTCTAATAACGACCAAACCGACTCAATGTCTTCAACTTGCTTTTTGCAAAATTCTGCCCCAGTTATGAATTCAACATTTCAACTTGCTTTGCGAAAACTGCCCCAGTTATGAATTCTTATTCTTCGAATTGTTTTGCAAAAGCTGCCCCAGTTGTAATCTCTCACGACTTCTACTTGCTTTGCAAAATTCGCCCTAGCTTCTATCTTGGGTAAATTAAAATTTAACTACTAAAGGGTCGAGCCCGATGGAGGAGCCTATGTATCCCTCCTTGGGAATCAGACGTGCGTATTTCTGCTTTTCCAAGCTTGCTACGGTTGCTTCGAGCCTGTCAACCTTGTCTTGGTTGGATTCATCACTTTCAGTCAAGTCAATCACAATAGTTTGACGAGCCATAGGTCCCGATCTTGATGTTCAAAATAATTAACCCTTTAGCAACGCATACCGAATTAATAAAATTTCTTAAAGATGAAACTGACGGGTCAACTTATTCCAAAATGGAGAAATTGAGACCGTACTGAAAAAGACCAAAAGTTTGAGCAAGACACTCATTTTGTTAAAGCCAACCAGGTGCGAAAATGCTTTTTTTTTTAGCTCTAAAGTTATTTTCAAAAGGGAAACACACTTGCGAATACTTTAAAATATGACACTAAATAATGTTTTGCAAAATGACAAGACTGGGGTTAAGATAAACAAAATAACATTTGAAAGGCATTTTAAAATAACGGTATGCATGAATTCAGATGATAGATAAATGACTTCATAAAGCGATTAACTTTTACAAAAGATAGGTTGAAGTAACATAACATATTTAGCAAGTAATCGAATATTTAGCAAGTAATCGCATATTGAACAGATAATTTGACATGTGGCAACCACAAGTAATTGAGCGTAAATAAAATGCAAACGCGTCCTACCCTGTAAGGTACCTCTTTGTGCTAGAGGTAAGCCTAATCGCCCAAACAAGTGGTAACGAAAAATAGTTCATGCCAGTTCTGAGCAATTCAGACTTAGAGTAAGCAATGAATAATAATAACAATAATTTATAACAATCACCTCCGCCTTGACACTGCAATTCCGTTATCCCAACTATCTTCCCAAAGTTGGTGTCAACTCGAAATTCTAACACAGCTTATGCTCTCCATAACTTCTGCACCAAATTTCTAAACCCACATGCCTAAAACCTGAAACAAACCTCCATACCTTTTGCAAACATCAATGCTCCTCCAAGCACAACTCCCAATTATTTCACAACATCCAGGGGTGAAATTTCCAACTGCCTTCACAATACCAGACTGCAAATCATAAAAGGTTCCAATTGACCTTTTACAAATAAAACCTCACTGGTCCTTGGCTTTGGACAAGCCTCTCAGCTTCCTAGGTTTTGCAAGGCTCACAGACCTTGTTCATAGGGCTCCTCACTGGTCCTCGGCTTTGATCAAGCCTCGCAGCTTCCTAGGTAGCCAAGACCGCACTGGTCTTCAAGGAGGGACCCCATTGGTCGTTTATAGATATAGGGGCTTCACTCTCCTAGTATGCGACAAGCATACTTCATTCCATAAGAATTTGCAGCTGGTTAGTCAACATGGGCCTGCACACACGCAAAGCCATTCACGAGATGGACCCCACTGATCTTTTAAAGACACCAGGGGCTTCGCCTCTTAGATCTCACTACACCATACCATCTCCAAAACACAAACCAATCAAATCTTCCTAACTTTCCCCCGACTGCAATGCTGTCTTATTCACAAAATTCCGCATTATGATCTCAAATTTGCCATAGATTCTGCTAAGTTCTCCCATTTTCTAACCTAAAAGACAACATAGGAGACAAAATTCTAAGTCTGATTTTGCTCAAAACATGGTTAGGACTGAGGATTCGTTATCACATAACACATAATATGCATTGTCGGTGGGTTTCAAGAACCCACCGACGTAAGGGTGGTTTCCTGACTATGGAGGCGGTACCAAAGACCGGGTCCAGACTAAGGTCTAAATGCATGCATGCTCCTAAAGCTCATTCTAAGAGTGGGTTAACGGTTGAGGCTAACAGGTGAGTGGCAGGCGGATTCGTGGTCGAATTACTCCCACGACAATCCGCCGGTACACCAACTCGTCAAAAGGGTTCTTTAGTGGAAGAAAGTGCGGGTGCGTATGCACACACCTCGCGGATATTTGAGTGAGAATGCAAAAGGTTCCCAGGAGTGGGGGAAGTATGAACGGAATGCCAGTTTATATGTGCACAAATAAGGGTGTAGTGACATGCTTTCGTGACACACAGCAATCAATTAGATTAGTCTACGCATGCTTGCAAATAAACAGTAGATGTGATCATGCTAGTTTCAATATACAGACGCAATAATTAAATAAGCTACGCATACTAATATCTAATTCAAACAATACAAACAAACAAATTCGTGAAAGCCTTATGGTTAGAACCATTTGCTATTCCCCAGCGGAGTCGCCATGCTGTTGAACCCCAAAAATTATCCTTTCTTTAAGAAAAGACAGGTTTTGGGTATATTCCAACAAAATGGGATTCCAAAGAGCTTTCTTTGGAGTCGCCACCTAATTTAAGGATTATTAGGAACCTAAGTTAACTAAAGAGAGCAATTTTATTCCTTATTTAAAGAAAATAATTCAGAGATTCTTAGGTAAGTGGTTCTATTAAATTCGAAAGAAGGTCCCTTGCAGGAGCACTTTCGAAAATCCGCTAAATGCGGTTAATCCGGCGGTTTTCACGAATTTTAGAAAAGTATAAAGCTAATTTTATATAAGGATAATAGGAATAATATAAATAAGATAAGATTTTAATTATGCCGATACTTAAATAAATAGATGACCCAATTTAAGATTAATTAAATGGATAATGAAATAATGATCAATTGATTTATTAATAGAATAAGTAAAGGTTAAATGGAGTTAGATGATTAAATAAAACACATTAGATAAATAATTGGATGATAATAAAGGGATTAATTAATAGATTGAATAAATAGATAAATAAATAAGCAGATAAATAACTTAATTAAATAAATGAATACTTATCAATTTTAATTAAATAAAGGAGTAAATGAATAATAATTGATTAATTGAATAAATATTTAATTGATTAAATAAATGATTAATTGAATTAAATAAATTAGATTAAGTAAATAAATAAAGGATTAAAATTTAATTGATTAACTAAATAAATAAATTAGATTGGATAAATAAATAACTGAATATTTAATATAATAAATAAAGAAGCAATTCGAATGAGAATTATGATGAGGGTACGATTTTAGCCGAATTTGATTTTGCACTCCTTAAATGACAAATGATTCTAAACATCCATAAATTAGTTGGCGAGTCACAAAGAAATGATACAAAGTATTTATACAAAACAATTTAAGCAATTCACAATAATTATTCACAATTCAAATACCATTTCTATTCCACAAGGGTCCTAAAACATGCTTTTCTAAAGGGGACGGGAAAGAGGGAGTTTAGAAGGTAGAACCCGGAAGCACAAACTCAATCATTGAGCCTTGGACTTTGTGATTTTCGTTTTTCTTTCTTTTACATTTTCGGGGATATCAAGTCCCGAAAATGCGAAGCGGATCGAATAACTCCAAATGCAAATAGCCGTCCCAATAGATGAGTTTTAATCAACTCGCTCCCAAGGTATTGTGTCCATGCCAAAGAAGTAACAAAGAAAAGGATTAGCACATAGGCTGGTGAGAACAAAGTAAAGCAAGTGTGAATGATAAACATATCATTAAACACGACTGAGACATAACCAAACAATAGTTACTCCTGATATTTGGACAAATAATGGCCAATGAAGTTTTCCCCTTTTAAACTAACAATTTGAAACTTCTCTTAAGAATGTACGATTGTTAATCAAACAATCAATGACAATTTCCAAAATTTCCAAAGTAAATTCATTAATCAGCGCAGACGAACTAATGGATTTTAAGATGTGATATTTAGATTCTAATCTGCTCACTTCCAAAAGACTAGGCAGATTCCAGATTCAAGTATAATGCAGACACCAGACAGTTTAGCCAGTAAGAGACTTGATGAGTCCAGCTTTAATATTAACAGAGAAACAGAGGACAAACTACTGAGCTCCAAAGCTAGAAACTCCAACATATTGTGTTTCACCTTCTAACCTGATTTACTACTCAAACATATTACAACCAACACAGATTATTCAAGATGAGCATTAGATATGGAAACAACATCCAGGAACATGATTTTAAACATGGGTGAAGGAAAAAGGTGGTCAGTTTTGCTGCATTTTCAGTTTGAACATGGCACCTACTTGACAAGATTGAGAACTTATCTTGCTTAAACAGACATACAAGTCAAACTCACAAGAAACTGAATCATGCTTTTATACTTCAATTAGTGACTAATCAATACACATAAAGACTAAAGCTTCAAGACTTCAACACCATTAAACAAAAGCTGCATAATAATATAAAATAGAATGCATATTTAAAGAAGTTGATTTTAGCTTAATAAAGGCTGAACATTTACAACTTTAAACATGATTTTAGTTCAAACAATGAACGAATGATAAAGATTAAACCTTTAACATGATATCCTTTTCATCCTCTAGATAACAAACTGGACAACCTAGACAAACTGCACCCTGCACCTTGCTAAAACAGCTCCCTCATGCTCACACCTCACAAGTAGAAACCCGGACCTCTTCTAACACCTGAAACCAGAACTACCCTACAAACAGCCTGCAAAACACTCCATAGACCTCCTCACACTTTTACTACCAAACTAACTACTAACTGGACTCCTTAACATTCCCTGCTACTACTACAAACTACCAGAGGCTCCTTTATCCTTTAGCAAATAAACCAGACCCAAAGACTCCTCCAGAACATCAACCTGAAGCAACCTGCACTCCATTGAACTACTAGCAGACTACTCCTAATCCCTTAAACTAAATGCTGCACCTGCAGATTACCAGAATAACCTCCCTCTAGCTGACAGAACTCTCTTAGCTTACCAGAACCATCTTTGGAACACCTGCGGACATACCAGGCCTACAAGAAAAAGTTACAACACTTCTAATGCCCCTTTAAAACTCCTTGGAACAACCTACTTACTCCCTTTCACTCACATACCATAAACAACCTTCACTACCATGATCAAGACCTCAGACCCTCTCTTTACACCTGAACACCTATACCTCCTACTACTACTCCCTAGCACCTGCATACTCCATCAGGGACAACTCCAAAACAACTCTACATACACGTTGACCTCACCAGACCCTGAAATGCTATCCTCTCACAGACCTCTCATTATACCTCACAGAAACACTCACAGAACAAGGCATAACCTCCAGAATTTTCACATTGCAATAAGAACATCTGCAGCCTCTAACAAGCTGCTTCACTACCCTGAACTAAACTCTTTCTATTCCACCTAGAGCATCCAACAAGCAGACCACAGAGCACACCCCTTTTCATCCCTGAAACACCTCTTGAACAGCCAAGAAAACAACACAGGACAACTGATTCATTTTTAGGCCAAATAAGCATACACAGCCACGCTTTTAATTTCATACAAATGCATAAGAACACAAAGGTTGAAACTTTATCATATTCTCTGAATAACAATGCTATTTACATGGATGAAACTTATTATTTTTTATTCAAGGCCTTTAAGCATAAGCTAGAAAACAGAAAAATCACATCCTCATGTAAACTGAACCAAGTTCAAACAGAAATCGTGTCAAGAAGTTTAATACATCGTAACTAAAAATATAAAGAGAGAGTATTACCTTTTTCGGAGCAGGAACTGAAGCGACGATATGAAGAAAACACGACTCAAACAAGCGACGAGCAAAGCCGACGTCTTGAAAAGCGAAGCCACGATACAAATAATGAAGCGATAACACAAGACAAATGCAGAAACAGTAGCACCACTTCTTGAACTTAAAAAAAAACTGAAGAAAATTCCTTTAAATTTGGATTCTGCCGTTTTTATGTTATTCCCCAAAAAAAAAAACCTCTCTAAAATGAACAAAAAATAAGATTTTATACCTGAAATGCTAGGGTTATGCTCCCATTAGAAAAGATCGAATTTAACCTTCCTCCTTTTGCTTTTCCCTTTTGAAACCAGGGTCAAAATAGTAATACTCTTGGATTGTACTAATTTCACCCTGATTTTCAAGGGAAAATAGCCGTTTGAATTGATTTACGGCTCGGATGATATTCTCGTTCAAAACGGATGATCGAGATTGATTGAATTTGTACGAAAAAGTAGAGAGGGAACGTGGGGGACCAGAGAGTACTATAATTTGGCGTGTTGTGTGATGAGGATTGAGATTTGGAGGGAATCGGAAGAGGGGATCGGGGAGATTAGGGCTTCAGTGGGTTGAGGGAAATGGGATTTGGGTCGGGTAATTGGGGACTGAAATGGGTGTATGCATATATGTATTGGAAATGGCATGGGCTTGTATATTTAGCCCCTTTTAAGTTAAATTGAATTAAAATAGGGATGTTGCATATCTAGGCCGAATTTAAGATATAGTAATAAGATTAGCCCTTTCTTAGGTTAATTAGAAATTGAAGGGGTTGCACGGATAGCCTGAAATTGAGCTATGCTTTGCGAAACTTAGCCTTTCTTCCAAATTTCATTAATTCACCCTTAAAATTTTGAAATTGACTTTTATTTAGATAATTAACATTAATTAAAATTTTCGGGACAAAATTGGATGTCAACAGTCTATACTTTGAGTTTTAGAATTACTTCATGTCTAAGTAAAGTACCTAAATTCTATGTTATAGCCTGTTTAAGCTTTAGAAGGTGTGGAATTCAAAGGAAAAAAAGTTTAGAAGCTAGAAACATCAAAGGTATGTAAGACTAAACCTTTCTTTTGGCAAGGCATGTATCTTTTAGCTTTTGAAGCTTTTCTTAATTCTAAACTTAGTATTTCTTTGGAGAAACTTGTATGGTACCAAGGAAACCTTGTATATACTTAATTTGGTACTAAAATCCAAGGTGAAAGACGTCCAAATCAGCAAGACAAAATGTTTCAAAATCTGAAAAATTGTTTTGATCTTTGGACAGTTGTTAGTATATTGATCATAACTCCTTGTAAAAAATTCATAGTTATATTCTTTAAGAATCTCCAGAACCCTAAGACATATATCTAAAACTTTCATGAAGACTATGAAATCTATAACTTTGATCTACACTCTGAAAATTAGGTTGAAAGTCAGGACAATGGTGCTGTCTAGACATTCTATCTGCGGATTTGTTATGTCATCCAGTTGTCTCATATTGTTATCCTTTTAACATGTTTATGTTATCAGTTTATCCGGGTATCCATTCCCATGTATAGTATAGTACTGGTTCTATTTTTGCGGATCATCCAGTTTCAGATGAAACTCTGCCGAAATTTTTATAAAAGTCAAAGAGTTAGACAAATTCTAAGTTTCAGGTTGTGTCTATAATTCCATCCAGAGTTTTCTTATCATTCCTTCGAGTCCATATATATTGTTGCCACATGTGTTATGCCTCATACATGCTTATGCTTATATTGTGATCATGTTATGTGTGATTTGGAGTCCCCATAGAGGCTGGACTTTGGACACACAGTCCGGTCGCGTGTGATACTACCCGTCTAGGGGATACAGCCTCTCTGGTTCAGGTGGGAGTTGAAACACCTAGTGTGACCATGTGTCATTCACACACTCTGACCAGAGAGACTAGATATTACTGGCTGGGGGGATATAGCCCATAACACCTGCCAGGTTTGTTATATACGTGTATATAGCCACAGTATGCACTGCATGATTATACATGGGGCTAGTTCAGGTTTTCAGTTACCTGATTTGGAGGGATACAGCCCATAACACCAGACAGGTACTAGTTCAGATGTTCAGTTACCTGATTTTGGGGGATACAGCCCATAACACCAGACAGGTACTAGTCCAGATAACAGTCCAGTTTTAGCTCAGTACTAGTTATCAGTTCTCAGTTATCAGCCACAAGTTCTTAGCGTCAGTATTAGTTGATAGTTATCAGTTCCAGTTTCTAGTTACCAGTTATCAGTCATATTACAGTTATTTATCAGTATAGTTCAACTCAGTCTTCAGTTTTAGATTCAGCTAGACTTCAGTTTATATTCTGATCATGTTTAGTACGTTCTTCAGATTTCAAGCTATATTGCTATGCTCCAGCTCACATTTACATATTTATATTCCAGCCTTACGATTTCATTCAGCTATGATATATTATATGCTCATGCCTTACATACTTGGTACATATCGTACTCACGCCCTTTTCTGGGGCGCTGCGTTTCATGCCACGCAGGTGCAGATAGATCAATACTTGGATCACGTTAGTAGGCCATCTATCAGCTATTGGAGTCACTCCGCTTACTCCCGGAGTTACTTATCTTTTGGTATGTGTACAGTCAGCCAGTTTGGGTATGGCGCGGCCTTGTCCCGTCCTTTGTATATTCAGTTCAGCACTCTTAGAGGCCTGTAGATATGTCCCTGTGTGGTTCTGTCAGTATGTTATGTATGTCAGCTTATGTTAGCCTTGTCAGCTTTTTGCATTGCATAATTCTTATCAGTTAGGTTTATGCTTATTCCGTTTATCAGTTATATTCATGGTTAGCAGATTATCAGCAGGATTAGGGATGATCGACACTTAGTATTGGTCATCCGTTGCGACCCTAGGTTGGGTCGTGACAAAAGTGGTATCAGAGCAGTTCAGTCCTAGGGTGTCTACAGGCCGCGTCTAGTAGAGTCTTGTTCAGGAGTATGTTGTGCGCCATACTTTTGAACATGAGGCTACAAGGCACTTCAGGATAGTTGTCTTTCTTTCTTCTCTAGATCGTGCGATAGAGCCACGATTACAGAATTCAGCTTTTTAAGAATTGTGTTTTCAGCAAAGCGATGCCGCCGAAGTAACTAACAGCTGCCCAGAAGGGCAAGGCTAGTGCCGGCCAGGGTACTAGTAGAGTGCCACCTGAGGTAGATGAGAGTGAGGAATCCAGACTTGAGGCTCTATCTGAGGCCTCACAGATCCCTTCAGTTCAGGGCGATATTAGAGGTACTGCAGCTGCCATACCTCCAGCTCCTCAGCCTGATAGTCAGGGACAGGAAGTGACGGATGCCATAAAATTATTATTGACAAGTGTTGTAGATTCTCAGACTAGACAGCACAGTGCAGATGCCCAGGGAGATGTTGGATCCATGATCAATGATTCTATCAGGCTAGAGCCTACAGTCTTTACTGGATATCGTACGAGAGAGGACCCTCTAGATTTTCTAGTGAGGATAACTAGGGTATTGAGGGTCATGCACGTGTCAGACACAGAATTAGTAGATGGCCAGAATATTGAGGCTGTGAAGAATTGGCCCAGATCTACGGCGCTAACTGAAGTACGTAGTTTTCTGGGTTTGGAAGGTTATTACAGAAGGTTCGTAGAAGGTTTTTCCTCCATTGCAGCTCCACCAAATTGAAACAGAAAACAACTAAATTTCAGTGGTCTGATTCTTGCGAGCACAGTTTCAAGAACTAAAGAACAGGTTGATAACAGCTCCAATACTTACACTTCCAGAGGGATCTGAGGACTATGTCATTTACTGTGACGCTTCTCGAATTGGTCTTGGTTGTGTTTTGATGCAGCACAGAAGAATAATTGCGTATGCTTCCAGGCAGCTGAAAATGCACGAGCAGAACTACCCTACCCATGATCTGGAGCTTGCAGCAGTCATTCATGCATTAAAGATTTGGAGACATTATTTATACGGGGTTCATGTTGATATTAATACAGACTACAAGAGCCTTCAGTACATATTTAAGCAGAAGGAGCTAAACCTACGACAGCGACGGTGGCTAGAGTTGCTGAAGGACTATGACGTAGACATACTTTATCATCCGGGTAAAGCGAATGTTATTGCTGATGCCCTTAGTTGTAAGTCTATGGGTAGTATGTCTTATTTACAGCAAAAAAAAAAACAAAAAGAGTTAGCTCATACACTCCACCACTTGGCCAACATGGGAGTCAGTTTAATAGATTCAGAGGATGCAGGAGTTACAGTTTAGAACGCAACCACTATTTATCTAGTGACAGAAGTAAAACAGCGTCAGTATGAGGATCCAGGTCTAGTTGAATACAGACAGATAGCCAGAAAAAAACCGGAGTCACTATACAGGGTTACTAGTGATGGGGTTCTCATGTATAAAGATAGACTTTGTGTTCCTGATGTTGCATATTTACATGGACAGATTATGACTGAGGCACACTATTCCAGGTACACTGTTCATCCAGGTTCGACTAAGATGTATCATGATTTTAAGAAGATTTACTGGTGGGACAGAATGAAGCGTGACATAGCAGAATTTGCGGCTCAGTGTCCTAGCTCCCAGCAGGTTAAGGTCGAGCATCAAAAACCTAGTGGCTTGTTATAGGAAATCGAGATTCCATCATTGAAATGGGAAGCAGTGAATATGGACTTCATTATTAGCTTGCCCCGTACGCGGAGCAGGTATGACTCTATTTGGGTTATAGTTGACGGGCTTACTAAATCAGCTCATTTCTTGCCTGTTAGAACTACATATAAAGCGGAGAATTATGCTAGACTTTATATCAGAGAGATAGTGCACCTACATGTTATTCCAGTATCTATTATTTCAGACAGGGGCGCACCAGTTTACATCTAATTTCTAGCGATCGTTCCAAACAGGTTTAAGGACACAGGTGAATCTGAGTACCACATTTCATCCACAGATAGATGGACAGGCTGAACAGACCATTCAGACGTTAGAAGATGTGCTTAGAGCCTGTGTAATAGATTTTGGAGGCAACTAGAGTGATCATCTACTGTTGATAGAGTTTGCGTATTATAATAGCTATCATTCTAGCATACAGATGGCGCCATATGAAGCTTTGTATGGGCGCAAATGCAGGTCTCCCATAGGATGGTTCGAGGTTTGCAAGTCTTAATTGATAGGTCCAGATTTAATCCAGCAAGCAGTTGATAAAGTTATGTTGATCAGGGAAAGATTATTAGTAGCGCAGAGCAGACAGAAGTGCTATGCAGATAACCGACGTCGAGATTTAGAATTTCAGATTGGTGATTGGGTATTCCTAAAAGTATCACCTGTGAAAGGCGTTATGATATTTGGAAAGAATGGCAAGCTTAGCGCTAGATTCATTGGTCTATATCAGGTTATCAGGCGAGTTGGGCGTGTTGCCTACAAATTAGACCTTCCAGCAGACCTTCAGGAAGTCCATCCAGTATTTCATGTTTCCATGCTCAGAAAAATATGTCGGAGATCCTTCTAGAGTTGAACCAGTATATGATGTTCATATCACAGAGCAATTAACTTATGAAGAGGTGCCAGTTTCAATTTTAGATAGGCAGATTTATCGACTAAGGACGAAAGACATTCCTTTAGTTAAGATGCTATAACAAAGCAATAATATAGAATAAATAACTTGGGAAGCTGAAAATGACATGAGAGCCAAATATCCACATCTCTTCACTACTTCAAGTATGTAACAGATCATTGCTTAAGGCTTCTATATACTTCATCTAACATTCGAGGACGAATGTTCCTAACGGGGAAAGATTGTTACACCCCGTATGCCTAAAGAGACGTATATCATTCTAATGAAATGTTAAGAATTATTTAAGTGAGTTTAAAGTCATAAAATGACCATATATGATGTTTATATGTTGAATATAAAGATTGGGAAAAATCGGATTTAAGTAGCGGAAAAACCGACTAAGGAACTGCCTTGTAACGAAGCTTTTTCAACAATTAATTTTGTATGTTATATGAAGTCTTTTGGGGACATATCATATACCAAATTGAAGGTCTTGGAGTGTAGTTTCAAACACTTTTAATGGTTTATTTATACAACTTATAGAAAAAAAGATATGAGTATCAGAAGTCAGGCTAGAAAAAGGGCCATAAGCACAAAAGAGGACTAAAATTGAAATGTTTGAAGTATAAAAGAGGAAACTCATCATTTTCTCGTCATTTACAGCAAATTCATGATACAAACAGTGTTCTCTTGGTTTTTAAAGGTATTTTGATGGTTTTGAAGAAAGAACATTGACCTTAGCTCGAAATTGAAGACAGATTGCGTAAAAGCGCTCTACGCGGTTAGGGTAACATTATGCTACCTTCAATTTCGTCTATACTTTGAGTTTTAGAATTACTTCATGGGTAAGTAAAGTACCTAAATTCAATGTTATAGCTTGTTTAAGCTTTAGAAGGTGTGGAATTCAAAGGAAACAAAGTTTAGAAGCTAGAAACATCATAGGTATGTAAGACTAAACCTTTCTTTTGGCAAGACATGTATCTTTTAGCTTTTGAAGCTTTTCTTAATTCTAAACTTAGTATTTCTTTTGAGAAACTTGTATGGTACCAAGAAAACCTTGTATATACTTAATTTGGTACTAAAATGCAAGGAGAAAGACGTCCAAATCAGCAAAACAAAACGTTTCAAAATCTGAAAAATTGTTTTGATCTTTGGACAGTTGTTAGTATATTGATCATAACTCCTTGTAAAAAATTCATATTTATATTCTTTAAGAATCTCCAGAACCCTAAGACATATATCTAAAACTTTCATGAAGACTATGAAATCTATAACTTTGATCTACACTCTGAAAATTAGGTTGAAAGTCAGGACAGTGGTGCTGTCCAGTCGTTTTATCTGCGGATTTGTTATGTCATCTATTTGTCTCATCTTGTTATCCGTTTAACATGTTTATGTTATCAGTTTATCGGGGTATCCATTCCCGTGCCTAGTATAGTACTGGTTCTGGTTTTGCGGATCATCCAGTTTCAGAGGAAACTCTGCCGAAATTTTTATAAAAGTCAAAGAGTTAGACAAATTCTAAGTTTCAGGTTGTGTCTATAATTCCATCCAGAGTTTTCTTATCATTCCTTCGAGTCCATATATATTGTTTCCACATGTGTTATGCCTCATACATGCTTATGCTTATATTGTGATCATGTTATGTGTGATTTGGAGTCCCCCATAGAGGCTGGACATTGGACACACAGTCCGGTCGCGTGTGATACTACCCGTCTGGGGGATACAGCCTCTCTGGTTAAGGCGGGAGTTGAAACACCTAGTGTGACCGGGTGTCATTCACACACTCTGACCAGAGAGACATATATTACTGGCTGGGGGGATATAGCCCATAACACCTGCCAGGTTTGTTATATACGCGTATATAGCCACAGTATGCACTGCATGATTATACATGAGGCTAGTTCATGTTTTCAGTTACCTGATTTGGAGGGATACATCCCATAACACCAGACAGGTACTTGTTCAGATGTTCAGTTACCTGATTTTGGGGGATACAGCCCATAACACCAGACAGGTACTAGTCCAGATAACAGTCCAGTTTTAGCTCAGTACCATTTATCAGTTCTCAGTTATCAGCCACCAGTTCTTAGCGTCAGTATTAGTTGATAGTTATCAGTTCCAGTTTCTAGTTACCAGTTATCAGTCATATTACAGTTATTTATCAGTATAGTTCAGGTCAGTCTTCAGTTTCAGATTCAGCTAGACTTTAGTTTATATTCAGATCATGTTTAGTACGTTCTTCAGATTTCCAGCTATATTGCTATGCTCCAGCTCACATTTACATATTTATATTCCAGCCTTACGGTTTCATTCAGCTATGATATATTATATGCTCATGCCTTACATACTTGGTACATATCGTACTCACGCCCTTTTCTGGGGCGCTGCGTTTCATGCCACGCAGGTGCAGATAGATCAATACTTGGATCACGTTAGTAGACCATCTATCAGCTATTTGAGTCACTCCGCTTACTCCCGGAGTAACTTATCTTTTGGTATGTGTACAGTCAGCCAGTTTGGGTATGGCGCGGCCTTGTCCCGTCCTTTGTATATTCAGTTCAGCACTCTTAGAGGCCTGTAGATATGTCCCTGTACGGTTCTGTCAGTATGTTATGTATGTCAGCTTATGTTAGCCTTGTCAGCTTTTTGCATTGCATAATTCTTATCTGTTAGGTTATTGCTTATTCCGTTTATCAGTTATATTCATGGTTAGCAGATTATCAGCAGCATTAAGGATGATCGACCCTTAGTGTTGGTCATCCGTCGCGGCCCTAGGTTGGGTCGTGACAAAAGTGGTATCAGAGCAGTTAAGTCCTAGGGTGTCTACAGGCCGTGTCTAGTAGAGTCTTGTTCAGGAGTATGTTGCGCGCCATACTTTTGAACATGAGGCTACAAGGCACTTCAGGACAGTTGTCTTTCTTTCTTCTCTAGATCGTGCGATAGAGCCACGATTACAGAATTCAGCGCTTTAACAATTGTGTTTTCAGTAAAGCGATGCCGCCGAAGTAACTAACAGCTGCCCAGAAGGGCATGGCTTGTGCCGGCCAGGGTACTAGTAGAGTGCCACCTGAGGTGGATGAGAGTGAGGAGTCCAGACTTGAGGCTCTATCTGAGGCCTCACGGATCCCTTCAGTTCAGGGCAATATTAGAGGTACTGCAGCTGCCATACCTCCAGCTCCTCAGCCTGATAGTCAGGGACAGGAAGTGACGGATGCCATCAGATTATTGACAAGTGTTGTAGATTCTCAGACTAGACAGCACAGTGCAGATGCCCAGGGAGATGTTGGATCCAGGATCAATGATTCTATCAGGCTAGAGCCTACAGTCTTTACTGGATATCGTTTAGGAGAGGACCCTCAAGATTTTCTAGTGAGGATAACTAGGGCATTGAGGGTCATGCACGTGTCAGACACAGAGTTAGTAGAGTTGGCTGCATTCAGATTGCATGACCTAGCAGTAGGGTGATATCAGACATGAGAGCTATCTAGAGGGCCTGATGCTACTCCGGCGACTTGGTAGGAATTCTTGGATACCTTCTTTCCTCTGTATATGCCTATAGAGACACAGAGAGCACGTGCTGATCAGTTCCTGACCTTGAGACAGGGAAGTTTGAGTGTAGAAGAGTATAATTATCGCTTTAATTTCTTAGCAAGGTTTGACCCTACTGTGGTAGCCAATATGGAGGATAGAATTCACAGGTATGTATTGTGACTAGGTCTACGCCTCGTGAATGAGTGTATGACTATTGCTATGCAGCCAAGTATAATCATATCACGCATTCAGGCATTTGCTTTATCACTTGAGGAGAGGAAGCAGAGACAGAGAGCAGACAGGGATAGAGTGTTACACAAGAGGGGCAGATTTTCTGGTTCGTTTGGGGAGACATCTGGAGCGAGTAGACGACAGAGTGTTAGACAGCCACCAGCTAGTATACCTACACAGTCTCGTGGCCTGATATTGATAGACCTCCTTAGACCAGATCTGGTCACGCATCACAGACTTCAGGATTTAAGTGTCGTGGTACTTCTCTACAGGCCGGTTAGACGTATCCCAGATGTTCAGATTGTGGTAGATGCCACTTGGGCCCATGTCAGTTAGGAGTTGATACTTTTAATATTTGTCGCGATGCAGGCCATTTCATGAGAGATTGCCTGAATAGGGGTAGTAGTTGTGCAGCCCAGCCAGCTAGATCAGCAGTTGCTTCCTCAGCACCAGCACGCCATCAGGGGCATGTTCTTCAAGATGGCGCCTGCATAATAGAAAGAACTTAAGGAGCAACTGAAGGATTTGTTAGATAAAGGCCTCATCAGACCCAGCATTTCCATGTAGGGAGCCCCGGTATTGTTTGTGAAAAAGAAAGACGGCTCTCTACACATGTGCATAGATTACAGACAGCTGAATAAAGTCACAATCAAGAATAAATACCCTCTGCCCAGGATTGATGTCTTGTTCGACCAGCTCTAGGGTGCCAAGTGCTTCTCGAAGATAGATTTGCGATCAGGCTATTATCAAGTTAGAGTCAGAGAATATGATACACCTAAGACTGCATTCAGGACTAGAGCATGCGGAGCACCTACACAGTATTGGGTACTCTTCGGGACCAGCAATTATATGCTAAGTTCTCAAAGTGTGAATTTTGGTTAGATTCAGTGGCATTTCTTGGCCATATAGTTTCAGCAGAAAGAATTAAAGTAGATGGCCAGAAGACTGAGGCTGTGAAGAATTGGCCCAGACCTACGATGCTAACTGAAGTACGTAGTTTTATGGGTTTGGAAGGTTATTACAGAAGGTTCGTAGAAGGTTTTTCCTCCATTGCAGCTCCACCAAATTGACACAGAAAACAACTAAATTTCAGTGGTCAGATTCTTGCGAGCACAGTTTCAAGAACTAAAGAACAGGTTGATAACAGCTCCAATACTTACACTTCCAGAGGGATCTGAGGACTATGTCATTTACTGTGACGCTTCTCGAATTGGTCTTGGTTGTGTTTTGATGCAGCACAGAAGAGTAATTGCGTATGCTTCCAGGCAGCTGAAAAAGTACTAGCAGAACTACCCTACCCATGATCTGGAGCTTGCAGCAGTCATTCATGCATTAAAACTTTTGAGACATTATTTGTACGGGGTTCATGTTGATATTTATACAGACTACAAGAGCCTTCAGTACATATTTAAGTAGAAGGAGCTAAACCTACGACAGCGACGGTGGCTAGAGTTGCTGAAGGACTATGATGTAGACATACTTTATCATCCGGGTAAAGCGAATGTTATTGCTGATGTCCTTAGTTGTAAGTCTATGGGTAGTATGTCATATTTACAGCAAAAAAAAAAAAAGAGAGTTAGCTCATACACTCCATCACTTGGCCAACATGGGAGTCAGTTTAATAGATTCAGAGGATGCAGAAGTTACAGTTTAAAACGCAACCACTATTTATCTAGTGACAGAAGTAAAACAGCGTCAGTATGAGGATCCAGTTCTAGTTGAATGCAGACAGATAGCCAGAAGAAAATCGGAGTCACTATACAGGGTTACTAGTGATGGGGTTCTCATGTATAAAGATAGACTTTGTTTTCCTGATGTTGCATATTTACATGGACAGATTATGACTGAGGCACACTATTCCAGGTACACTGTTCATCCAGGTTCGACTAAGATGTATCATGTTCTTAAGAAGATTTACTGGTGGGACAGAATGAAGCGTGACATAGCAGAATTTACGGCTCAGTGTCCTAACTGCCAGCAGGTTAAGGTCGAGCATAAAAAACCTAGTGGCTTGTTACAGGAAATCGAGATTCCATCATTGAAATGGGAAGCATTGAATATGGACTTCATTACTAGCTTGCCCCGTACGCGGAGCAGGTATGACTCTATTTGGGTTATAGTTGACAGGCTTACTAAATCAGCTAATTTTTGCCTGTTAGAACTACATATAAAGTGGAGGATTATGCTAGAATTTATATCAAAGAGATAGTGCGCCTACATGTTATTCCAGTATCTATTATTTCAGACAGGGGCGCACCATTTTACAGCTAATTTCTAGCGATCGTTCCAAACAGGTTTAAGGACACAGGTGAATCTGCGTATCACATTTCATCCCCAGACAGATGGACAGGTTGAACAGACCATTCAGACGTTAGAAGATGTGCTTAGAGCCTGTGTAATAGATTTTGGAGGCAACTAGAGTGATCATCTACTGTTGATAGAGTTTGCGTACTATAATAGCTATCATTCTAGCATACAGATGGCGCCATATGAAGCTTTGTATGGGCGCAAATGCAGGTCTCCCATAGGATGGTTCGAGGTTTGGAAGTCTTAATTGATAGGTCCAGATTTAATCCAGCAAGCAGTTGATAAAGTTAAGTTGATCAGGGAAAGATTATTAGTAGCGCAAAGCAGACAGAAGTGCTATGCAGATAACCGACGTCGAGATTTAGAATTTCAGATTGGCGATTGGGTATTCCTAAAAGTATCACCTGTGAAAGGCGTTATGATATTTGGAAAGAATGGCAAGCTTAGCGCTAGATTCATTGGTCTATATCAGGTTAGCAGGCGAGTTGGGCGTGTTGCCTACAAATTAGACCTTCCAGCAGACCTTCAGGAAGTCCATCCAGTATTTAATGTTTCCATACTCAAAAAAATATGTCGGAGATCCTTCTAGAGTTTTACCAGTATATGATGTTCATATCACAGAGCAACTAACTTATGAAAAGGTGCCAGTTTCAATTTTTGATAGGCAGATTTATCGACTAAGGACGAAAGACATTCCTTTAGTTAAGATGCTATAACAAAGCAATAATATAGAAGAAATAATTTGGGAAGCTGAAAATGACATGAGAGCCAAATATCCACATCTCTTCACTACTTCAAGTACGTAACAGATCGTTGCTTAAGGCTTCTACATACTTCATCTAATATTCGAGGACGAATGTTCCTAACGGGGGAAGATTCTTACACCCCGTATGCCTAAAGTGACGTATATCATTCTAATGAAATGTTAAGAATTATTTAAGTGAGTTTAAAGTCACAAAATGACCATATATGATGTTTATATGTTGAATATAAAGATTGGGAAAAATCGGATTTAAGTTGCAGAAAAACCGACTAAGGAACTGCCATGTAACGAAGCTTTTTTAACAATTAATTTCGTATGTTATATGAAGTCTTTTGGGGACATATCATATACCAAATTGAAGGTCTTCGAGTGTAGTTTCAAACAATTTTAATGGTTTATTTATACAACTTATAGATAAAAAGATATGAGCATCAGAAGTCAGGCTAGAAAAAGGGCCATAAGCACAAAAGAGGACTAAAATTGAAATGTTTGAAGTATAAAAGAGGAAACTCATCATTTTCTCGTCATTTACATCAAATTCATGATACAAACAGTGTGCTCTTGGTTTTTAAAGGTATTTTGATGGTTTTGAAGAAAGAACATTGACCTTAGCTCGAAATTGAAGACAGATTGCGTAAAAGCGCTCTACGCGGTTAGGGTAACATTATGCTACCTTCAATTTCGTCTATACTTTGAGTTTTAGAATTACTTTATGGATAAGTAAAGTACCTAAATTCTATGTTATAGCTTGTTTAAGCTTTAGAAGGTATGGAATTCAAAGGAAACAAAGTTTAGAAGCTAGAAACATCAAAGGTATGTAAGACTAAACCTTTCTTTTGGCAAGGCATGTATCTTTTAGCTTTTGAAGCTTTTCTTAATTCTAAACTTAGTATTTCTTCTGAGAAACTTTTATGGTACCAAGGAAACCTTGTATATACTTAATTTGGTACTAAAATCCAAGGTGAAAGATGTCCAAATCAGCAAGACAAAACGTTTCAAAATCTAAAAAATTATTTTGATCTTTGGACAGTTGTTAGTATATTGATCATAAATCCTTGTAAACAATTCATATTTATATTCTTTAAGAATCTCCAGAACTCTAAGACATATATCTATAACTTTCATGAAGACTATGAAATCTATACGGATTTGTTATGTCATCCAGTTGTCTCATCTTGTTATCCGTTTAACATGTTTATGTTATCAGTTTATCCGGGTATCCATTCCCGTGTATAGCATAGTACTGCTTCTGTTTTTGCGGATCATCCAGTTTCAGAGGAAACTCTGCCGAAATTTTTATAAAAGTCAAAGAGTTAGACAAATTCTAAGTTTCAGGTTGTGTCTATAATTCCATTCAGAGTTTTCTTATCATTCCTTCGAGTCCATATATATTGTTGCCACATGTGTTATGCCTCATACATGCTTATGCTTATATTGTGATCATGTTATGTGTAATTTGGAGTCCCCCATAGAGGCTGGACATTGGACACAGTCCGGTCGCGTGTGATACTACCCGTCTGGGGGATACAGCCTCTCTGGTTCAGGCGGGAGTTGAAACACCTAGTGTTACCGGGTGTCATTCACACACTCTGACCAGAGAGACTAGATATTACTGGCTGGGGGGATATAGCCCATAACACCTGCCAGGTTTGTTATATACGCGTATATAGCCACAGTATGCACTGCATGATTATACATGAGGCTAGTTCAGGTTTTCAGTTACCTGATTTGGAGGGATACAGTCCATAACACCAGACAGGTACTAGTTCAGATGTTTAGTTACCTGATTTGGGGGATATAGCCCATAACACCATACAGGTACTGGTCCAGATAACAGTCCAGTTTTAGCTCAGTACCAGTTATCAGTTCTCAGTTATCAGCCACCAGTTCTTAGCGTCAGTATTAGTTGATAGTTATTAGTTCCAGTTTCTAGTCACCAGTTATCAGTCATATTACAGTTTTTTATCAGTGTAGTTCAGCTCAGTCTTCAGTTTCAGATTCAGCTAGACTTCAGTTTATATTCAGATCATGTTTAGTACGTTCTTCAGATTTCCAGCTATATTGCTATGCTCCAGCTCACATTTACATATTTATATTCCAGCCTTACGGTTTCATTCAGCTATGATATATTATATGCTCATGCCTTACATACTTGGTACATATCGTACTCACGCCCTTTTCTGGGGCGCTGCATTTCATGCCACGCATGTGCAGATAGATCAATACTTTGACCACGTTAGTAGGCTATCTATCAGCTATTGGAGTCACTCCGCTTACTCCCGGAGTTACTTATCTTTTGGTATGTGTACAGTCAGCCAGTTTGGGTATGGCGGGGCCTTGTCCCGTCCTTTGTATATTCAGTTCAGCACTCTAAGAGGCCTGTAGATATGTCCCTGTATGGTTCTGTCAGTATGTTATGTATGTCAGCTTATGTTAGCCTTGTCAGCTTTTTGCATTGCATAATTCTTATCAGTTAGGTTTATGCTTATTCCGTTTATCAGTTATATTCATGGTTAGCAGATTATCAGCAGGATTAGGGATGATCAACACTTAGTGTTGGTCATTCGTCGCGGCCCTAGGTTGGGTCGTGACAACTTCAGCCCACTAACTCCTTCCATTAATGTCGAGAATGTGGGTCTCAGCATGATTGACAGTGGAGAACGTGTGCAGGGCTCCTAGGCCTATAAATAGTTCTTCATTTTGTATTATGGGCATTCAGAAATATATACAGAAACTCTGCCCAAATTTGTACTCACCGTTATATATTGAAATCCAGTTATTTTTACGCATTTACACCTATTTCTTACACTTTATTGGCTTTGATACAAAGAGTTGCTTATATTCTAACCCAAATTCGATTTGTGATCCTAAAACCGATTTAGGCCCATACAAATTGGCGCCATCTATGGGGATATAAGCAGAAATGCTTTGTTCCAAAGTTAAACACTCTTTTTTCCGTCGAAACCTATAATTTGCCTGACAGCGACATGGCTGACAACGGTAAAGATCTAGGTGACCAGACTAACGTTCCGTCGAACCAACAGTCTCAATCTCCAATGACAACTGAGGCTTTTCAGACCTTCGTTATCAATTCACTAAGAGCCCTTCAAGAACGGCAAGATGAGCAGGCACACATCAACGCCGAATTCCGCACCTCGTTGGAGGCGAGGACCAGTTCAGCGCCAAGCAGTGCCCAGCCTTCAGCTCCAGGTGGAGGCATCCCGACCTTCGCTCCTACAGGCGCGATAATAGGGGGACCTCCCAATGGGGCCACGTCTGGGGGTTCGGGAAATGCACCGAACGCAACGCCACACTTCGGGATGATCCCCACCATGGCCAAAACTACATCCTCGGTCGATTTCGAAAGGTTGACCAGAGAAATTGAGGCACACGTCGAGGCTCGCATTGAGGCTCGCGTCGAGGCACGCGTAGAAAAGCGCCTCGAAAGCATGCCGGGGATAACAAAGACCGAAGATGAACTCGACATAGATCAATACAGGGAGTTGCCATTCAAGCCCGAAGCAGCTCCAGCCCCGACCCCTAAGAACTTCAAGCTCATGTTCTTAAAAAAGTATGATGGGACCACCGATCCCAAAGAGCATGTAAGGGAGTACATGGCAATGGTGAAGAGCAATGACTTAACGGCGATAGAACTCGAGTCAATGTTCTTGAAAAAGTTTGGCGAGTCCTTGGAAAACGGCGAGCTGCGTTGGTATATGTGTTTATCAGCGGGGTTGATCTCCACCTTCAAGGAAATGACCAACGCCTTCGTAAAGGCCCACACCGGAGCTCAGAAAATCCTCCAAAGGAAGGAGGATATCTGCGAGGTCAAGCAAAAACCTTGTGAGCCGCTCAAGGAGTTCCTTGAGCGCTTTCATGCTGAGCGCATGGAACTACCTCGGATGAATGATACTCTAGCCATCATGGCATTTGAAAAGGGTATCAATGTGCGCAACTCTGATGCCGCTGCCGAGTTGCGAAAAGAGCTTCAGCAATACCAAGTGCTGACATGGGAAGACTTGCACAAACGAGCCTACTCCAAGAAAAGGCTGGAGGAGGCCGAGTTTAAAAGCCGAGGTTATAACTACAAGAACCGAGGCAAATCCTCGCACCGCGCCGAAGCATCGTGAGGGAATTCGAAGGGGAGGTACGAGCCATACACCTCCACGAGGCAGCCTAGTAGCCAAAGGTTGGGAAATTCCTTTGGAAGTTCATTTACGAGCCCGCATGTAAGTCAACGGCTCGAAGGGAAGGTTCACTCCAATTCGAACAAGAAAAATTCCTCGGGTTCGGCTTCGGCTCCGAAGAAAGATTTGCCCCGCATCCCTGACTACTATTTTAATATATCGACCTCGGAGTTGGTCCACGTAGTCAAGGGCACTGCTGGGGTGAGAGTGCCCAAAGACATGAGAACTCCAGCGGACAAGAGAGACCAAAACTTGCACTGTGAGTTCCACGCGGATTATGGCCATCGAACTGAGGATTGCAAAGCATTGCACCTCGAGGTAGCCCATTTGTTGAAGAAAAGAGTGTTGGCCGAATTCTTCACCGACAAGGGAAAGGACAACTACTCCAAGAACCGAGGGGAAGGGCATCCACCCCCAGTGAGAGTTGTAAATGTCATCACCGGGGGATCAGAGGTGAACGGGGTAAATTTCGCGGCCGCAAAGAAATTCGCCAAACCGTCGATCACGATGGAGAAGAGAACCCGAGTGGGGGGGCTCGGGTAAAGAAATCGTGTTTGATGACGATGACTGCGATGGGATGATGTTCCCTCATCACGATGCCCTGGTCATCATGCTGAGAGTCAACGACTCCGATGTCAAGCGAGTCTTGATCGACCCCGGTAGCTCAGTCAATATAATCAGCTACGGGGCTATTAAGAAGATATGGCTCAAAGGGGAAGTTGTTCCCAAAGCAACAGTGTTGACTGGCTTCAACAACTCCACAGAAAAAATATTGGGTGAAATCACGCTCAAGACATTTGCTGAAGGGGTCAGCAAAGAAACACTGTTCCAAGTGTTGCCCGAGCACATTGCATACAATGTGATCCTTGGCAGGCTGGATCCATTCCATGGAAGCTGTTCCTTCCACGCTGCATCAAGTGATCAAATTCCCTACGCCTTGGGGGTTTCGGTCGATAAAAGGAGAGCAACGAGTAGCGAGAGAATGCTACTCGGTTGCCCGACCAGGCCAAAGCAATAACAACTAACGCAACTGGGGTCGAGCGAGGCGGACCTCCGAGGAGTAATTGAGAAGATCCCGGTATGCGTTCAAGAGCCTCGGAAGCAAAGAGCCGAGGACTCCACTATTGAGAAGCTGGAGTCTTTCACCTTATTGAAAGATTTTACAGAAAGAAAGGTATTTGTCGGCTCGGAGTTGGACCCGGAGTCAAAAAGAGCAATCATTGAAGTTTTAAAGTCCAACAACGATTGCTTCGCTTGGTCTCATTCAGACATGATCGGTATCGATCCGGAGATCATGACCCACAAGCTGAATGTGGATCCAAAGTTCACCCCGGTGAAGTAGAAGAAGAGACCTCACACCGGGGTTAAAAAGAAGGCAATCGAATATGAAACCACAAAGTTGCAAGATAATGGTTTCATAAGGGAGGTAAAGTACCCCGAATGGTTGGCCAATGTGGTTGTCGTTCCGAAGAAAAATGGCAAGTGGAGGATGTGTGTAGACTACACCGATTGAACAAGGCTTGCCCCAAAGACTCCTACCCATTGCCACAAATAGACAGGTTAATAGACTCCACGGCTGGACACAAACTATTAACCTTCTTGGATGCTTATTCGGGCTACAACCAGATCCTCATGGACCCGAAGGACGAAGAGAAAACCTCGTTCATCACTGACCGAGGTACTTTCTGCTATAAGGTGATGCCTTTCGGTCTGAAAAATGCCGGGGCGATGTATCAAAGGCTGGTATTTCGCATGTTCAAAGAGTATATTGGGAAGTCTACGGAGGTCTACATAGATGATATGCTCATCAAATCGGTTCGAATGGAGGATCATTTGAATCATCTAAGGGAAGCTTTCGCTGTCTTGAGGCAATATGACATGAAGTTGAACACTGAGAAGTGTGCTTTTGGTGTTGGGTCAGGAAAATTCTTGGGATTCATTGTCTCTAAACAAGGCATTGAAGCATACCCCGACAAGATTAGAGCGATCGAAGAAATCCCCGAAGAGCTGACCGGGGTGAAAGAAGTTCAATGCTTAACTAGCCGAATCGCTGCCTTGAGTCGTTTCATCTCAAGGTCCTCGGAGCGATGCCACAAATTTTTCTCCATTTTGAGAAAGAATAACCACTTCGAATGGACGCCAGAGTGTAAAGAAGCGTTGAAAGACTTGAAACGCTATCTGGCTAACGCGCCGTTGCTCGCCAAGCCTGAAGATGGTGAAACATTGCTTGTTTATTTGGCTGTGTCCGAGGTGTCAGTCAGCGCGGTCCTAGTTCGGGAGGAAGATAGCAAGTAGAAACCCATCTACTATGTGAGCAAGACACTCCTCGATACTGAAACCAGGTACCCACACTTGGAAAAACTAGCACTCGCTTTAATTATTACTGCCCGATAACTACGACCCTATTTCCAATGTCACCCAATAGCGGTGGTTTCAACTTTCCCCTTGAGAAGTATATTGCATAAACTGGAGTTATCGGGGAGATTATCAAAATGGGCGGTAGAATTAAGCGAATATGATATCATCTATCAGCCCCGAACAGCCATCAAATCCCAAGTTTTGGCCGATTTCGTAGCTGATTTAAGTGTTGGGATTCTTCTCGAAGCCAAAAAGGAAAACTCAGTATCGAAAGGAATGGCCTCGGGGCTATGGATAGTTTATACCGATGGGGCAACTAACTCCAAGGGTTCAGGGTTAGGCATAGTCTTGACAGCAGCCGGGGAGAAAATCAGGTACTCGGTTCGTTTCAAAAAAGTGACCAACAACGAGGCTGAATATGAAGCGGCTCTAGCAGGTTTGGAGTTGGCTAAGGAAATAGGGGTAGAGAGAATCGAGCTAAGGTGCGACTCTCAGTTGGTGGTGAACCAAGTGATCGGCGAATACACGGCTCGAGAGCCCAGAATGCAGCTAGTTTTAGACCGAGCACAAAGGATTTTAGCACAATTCCAAGAGTGGAAAGTTATGCAAGTGCCTCGAGAGGAAAATACCGAGGCTGATGCCCTGGCAAATTTGGGTTCGGCGGTCGATGAAGCCCACTCGGGGACTGACTCGGTGGTTCGGTTGTTGTTCGCGCAAATGAGAGAGATGAAATTGCAAGTCAATTTGGTGGACAACAGATGGGGTTGGCGAAGTAAGTTCATCTCTTACTTCGACTCGGGGACAGTTCCCCAAGATAAAAAGGAGGCCAAAAAGTTGAGGACCCAAGCAGCTTCATATCACTTGATCGAGGGTAATTTGTACAAGAGGTTATATTGTGGCCCGATGGCCAAGTGTAGGACCGATGAGGCCAGATATGTGATGGCCGAGGTGCACGAAGGCGAGTGTGGCAACCACTCGGGGGGAAAATCCTTGGTGCGCAAATTACTAAGAGCTGGGTATTATTGGCCCACCATCAGTGCAGATGCAAAGGCCTTCGTGCAGAAATGTGATAAGTGCCAGCGCCACGCACGGATGATCCACCAGCAGGCCGAGCCTCTACACTCGGTGGTATCACCATGGCCTTTCATGAAGTGGGGGATGGATGTTGTTGGACCTTTACCAAAGGGAAAGGGTGGTATTCGCTTCATCCTCGTGTTAACTGATTACTTTACTAAATGGGTGGAAGTAGGAGCTCTTACCGAAGTCATACAAAAGCAGGTAATTGATTTCATCAAGAAAAAAATCATCTACAGGTTCGGTGTTCCAAGGGAAATCGCCTGCGACAATGGTAAACAGTTCGTGGGAGCAGCCATCACTGATTTCTTCAAACAATGGGGAATCAAAAGAATCGCTTCGACCCCCTACCATCCAAGTGCCAACGGTCAAGCTGAATCTTCAAACAGAATTATAATCGAACATCTCAAGAAAAGGCTCGATGAGAAAAAGGGTCCCTGGCCCGAGGAGTTGACAGGTGTGTTGTGGGCCATGCGGACAACAGAGAAAAACAGCACCGGTGAGACCCTTTTTTCGCTTGCTTATGGTATGGATTCCCTCATCCCTGTGGAAGTGGGCGAACCCAGCCTTTGGTACGCCCACACCACCGAAGATGCAAATCAACAGGCTATGCGCATAGAATTGGATCTGCTCGAGGAGAAAAGAGAGCTGGCTTTGGTGCGGCTAGTCGCCCAAAAAAGGCAGATCGAAGCATACCTCAACAGGAAGGCTAAATTCAGAGATTTTAAAGTTGGCGATTATGTGCTAAAGGCCACAAATCAATCAACGAAGGAAGAAAACGGGGGAAAGCATGTTGCAAATTGGGAAGGACCCTATAGAGTCAAAGCAATTGTTGGGAAAGGATCTTATCAAATCGAAGATCTGCAAGCTATGCCCGAACCTCTAAATTGGAACATCTCCAATTTAAAGCGGTACTACTTCTAACCGAGGTAAATATCCCTTGCTCAATTAAAAATTTCACCTACAGCCTCGAGCAGAACAACGCTCCTAAAGGCTTCGATCGAAATGTACAAAACTTACTCCTCGTTTCATTTTGCTTGACCTTTTCAGGAAGCAGATTAAACGATTTCCAGTGCCCGGGTCTTCATCAAGATTCGCACCCGAACACTGGGGGGGAGTAAGGGGCGAGTTGCAACCGAGGTCGAAAATGCGCCTCCCAACCGAAGACCATCTATTCGATAACCGGGGACTGACACCCGAGGAATAGATTTAGTACATTGTAATTTCGGCCGGTAGTGGCACATTATTAATTTGTTTTTTCACCCAAGGTCTGCTTCGACTTGGTTTCATGTAAAAGCCAATTTCGGCCTGTTAATATTATCAATGAAATAAAACTTCATTTCATAACTTTATGTTTCTATAAATTTGCACTCCGAAGTTGCACTTCAAATGCACCGACTCGAGGACGAGACGTCGTTCTAAGTTTGCATCGGTTGAATGTGATTAAGTCTCGCAAGCAAGTTACTTATTCTAAGGTGTTCGGTACATGCAAAAACTAACACTTAAGATAAAATCATTTCATTAATAAGCCCGAAGGCTGAAAGTATTTATAGCGAAAGGACCCGAAGGTCCGAAAGATAAGCATAAAAAGCCCGAAGGCTGACACAAAAGCAAAAAATGCTATCAGAAGTCTAAGCCTCGGGAGAATCACCTCCATCCTCGGAGCCCCCCCCCCCCCCGGCATCTTCATCATCCTCCTCATCGTCATCGCCGGTCGAGGCCTCACTTGATGGGAGTTCATCAATGATAGCTTGAGCCTCCGCTGCCTTCACCTCGGCCTTTGCAATTTCCTCCTCCAAGTTGAGCTCACCGGCGTGGCATCGCTTGAGCAGCTTCAACCGAGACTTAATGATGGCCCACTGCTTATCTAGCTCAACCCTCTTGACCTTGATCTTAACCCTATTTTTATGATCAGCGATTTCGTCTCGAAGAGCTTCGACCTCGGCCTCTTTAGCTGAAAGTTTGGAGTTCTCACCCTCCAACTTTTGAATGTGAAGCACATGCTTCCTCAGCTGATCATGATGTTTTTTGGCCATCACCTCGGCCTTGCCCTTTGCTTGAGACAGCTCGGCATGTAAACTCGCAGCTTCAGCTTCTAGCCTCGAGCGCTCAGCTTGGAACTCAGCATCGAGGGCATGAATCCTTGCCTCTGAGGAAGTTTTAGCCTCGAGCAAATCGGACTGGGACTTAGCTAGATCAGCCTTCAATCCAGCTATTTGCGCCCTGAGGTTGTCCTTTTGCTTGTGCCAAGCTCGAGCCACACGCTGAAACTCCTCGGCCCTCGCAGTCTCGAGCTCAATGGCTCTCAACGACAGGACAAATCCCTGGGAGAAAGTTTGTCAAAAATCAGCATGAAGGAACATCCCAAAAAAGGAAGTGAACTTAAAAGATCGAAGCTTACTCTGAGAGCATTGGCCGAGAGGGTGGTGAATAGCTTAGCTGGAGGGAATGGTTGCACCACTTTATCCTCTTCGGGGCCAAGCAGGGGCATGAGGCTCAGTATATCGCCTCGAGTGCCTGATAGCAAGTTTGAAGAAGTAGGCACCTCGAGCTTCTGAAAGGATCCAACCGAGGATGAAATCCTCGCAGGTTCATATTGTGCACGAGCCGCCCCAGCTTCAACTCTCCCCTCGGTAGCAGCAGCCCCCGCTTCTCCAACTTTGGCCTTGCCCTTGGCCTTAGCAATCATCGCCCCAGTATTCTGCTCCTGATCCTCAAGATCCACGACTTCAACTGCCCTTCGGGCCGCAAAGTCCTCGGCAGCCACATCATCAGGCTCATCGATCAGCCTTCGGCGCGGTTCCGCTGCGACTTCGGGCCCAGGAGAAGTTGCGACCTCGGTGCGAGGGGCCACAGAACGGGAGGGCTTCTTTGAAACTGCCCTCTTCTTCTTCACACCTACAAAGAGCAACATTGAAAAGTTTGAAACAAGGAAGCAAAGAAGAATGGTAGCCGGCGAGTTGATCAAGGATAGTGGTTACCTTTGGAGGACCCTTGACCGGGGGCCTCCTTTGAAACCTTTGAAGACTTTGCAGCCTTCAACTCCTTTAGATCACCCGCCACCGAAACCTTTTTTCGCGTTAACAGCACGGTTCGGAAAACCTAGCACCAAGGGGCGGAAGGTCAATAAACGAAGCAAAAGACTGTAAAACAACACATCAGGTGAAAACATCGCAAGGAACTTACCATGCCGTTTACACTGCCAACCAAATTCAGCAGCCATATTCATCCACGTTCTCTCCGGGCGCTTACGAGCCCCCATCATAGCTTTTACCCATTTAGTCAGCCCCTCGGGAGGGACGATGTCAACCTTGTTGGCTAGGAAGCAGAAAGCGAAACGAAGTTAGCAAACGCGAATGATCACAGGGGGTGAGATAAATACGAGGAGATACTTACGTGTGTTGTTCCACCGCTTTGGGAAGTCGGGCTCGGTGGATAAGACGCTGGTCTCCAAAAGGACGTAGCGATCACTCCAGCCTCGGTCCCCATGGTCCTCGCTCTTATGAAGGAGCGCATATTTGCCTCGGTTGTTCAAGGCCACAACCCCGGACTTGAGAAAGTAAGGATAATAGAGGGAGATGAGATGCAGCAAGGTGAAGTCAACCCCGGCTTTCTAGCTCAGCCAATCCATGCACTGAACAACTCTCCAGACGCTGGGGCCTAGTTGAGCCAAGCATAAATTGTATGCTCGGCAGAAGTCGTCGATGATCCTGTGAACAGGAAGGGAGAAACCTAGGGTGATAGGGTAAGTATAAGCGAAAGAAAGCCCCTCAATGTGGTGGCAAACTCTGCTTGCTGGGTCAGGGATGACCACTTTGACCTCGGGCCCAAACTTGCACTCCCTCCGAACCCGCTCAATATGGGCTTATGTTACACGGGTCGGTGTCGTGTTGACCAGTATATTCCTATTATTCTCCTCTTGATCTGCAGATCGCACTTGCAGCTTGAGGTCCTTGTTGTTGTCGAAATGAGAGGGGATGATCTGATGTGGCTCGAGCTATTGCTCGAGGGTAATCGTCGGGCCCGAGGGTCCTACCTCGGTAGTATTCCCAACTTCATCCTCGCCCATGGCGTCGTCGCCCTTGGCAACATCGCCATCCCTATGGATGATGTCGCTAGCGCCACCTACCGCCATGACGTCATCAAGCATGACGTCATCCTCTTCTTCCATGACGACGTCATCATTCTCCACTGCCAAGTCACGCCTGGCCCTCTCTTTACGACGTATAGGGCCTCCCACACCAGAGGTTACCTCTCCACCCTCCGCCAAAGCCGTTTGAACCGCCGGCGCAGCAGCGACGGTGTCGCCGCCGGCAGTGGCCGCGACTGAGTGCGAAGCTCTTACTCTTTCGCCTGAGTCACTCGAATCTTGCCTAGATTGCGTGGTAGACATGATCGCAGCTTTAAAACGCTTCGAAATATCTGGAAGGAAAGGATTGAAGGAGTTGGAAATGGAAGCTTTTTGGCTTTTTGGTTACTGTTGTTTGTAGGTAGAAGAAAATGATGAAAATCGACTGGAAAGGAATACTTATAGGTGTGGGGTAAGTCAAGTGGTGAAATGTCATCATTGTAATATTGGGGGAAAACAAAAAAGCGGCATGGCCGTTCGGTGAACCAACGGACGGGCAACACGTGTCAAGGAACAGTGATTTGAAGAGACGCGGACCGTTGACAAAATTTGAAACGCTTGGATAAGTTCAGGCCACGTCACTCTCCCCACGGAATTTCATTCCACTCATCGGTAACCTCAGTAAGTAACCGAGGAGTGGGGAGACTATCTGTATTGGGTAAAATGCGGCTCGCGATGGTTCGCCTCGGCCACATGGTTTGACAACGACTGAGGACCTAACGACAAGTCAGAAATCGAAGCAAATGAGTGGATCGCCGAAGTCAGGCGGCGAGGTCGTCACCGAAGGCGAGCCGCAAGCTGAGCTTTGGTGACATTCACTTTGGTCCAGCAACAGGAACCCACGACCGAGGTCATGCACCGGCTTTGCAGCCCACTACTTCAGCCCACTAACTCCTTCCATTAATGTCCAGAACGTGGGTCTCAGCATGATTGACAGTGGAGAACGTATGCAGGGCTCCTAGGCCTATACATAGTACTTCATTTTGTATTATGGGCATTCAGAAATACATACAGAAACTCTGCCTAAATTTGTACTCACCGTTATATATTGAAATCCAGTTATTTTTACGCATTTACGCCTATTTCTTGCACTTTATTGGTTTTGATACGAAGATTTGCTTATATTCTAACCCAAATTCGATTTGTGATCCTAAAACCGATTTAGGCCCATACATGGATGATGGAGATGAAGAAACAAATAGACAGAAAAAAGGTGATGACATATGCCAAACTAAGTGAGATATGGCGGAGATGTGAATAAAATCCAACCAAACTGGTGATATTTAAAAGGTTAAGTTTAGCTCGTGCACATAAACATGTAGTACAAACTGCGAAAATAGGATTAGCCTATTAACTTAAACTTTTGAATGATTTAACAAAATAAGGAAAATAAAAATGGTATTAATATTAGGTTATTTAACCCTCCTGCGTGCTAAACTTATGAACAAATGAGCAATACAAGCAAGATTAGCCTGTTGGACTAAAGGAACAATTTTAACAAAATTTGTAAAATGAAGTTACTGGGTACTTCTGATGACTAACCAGTTTTCGTACCACTAAAAGATAATCGGTCAATAATTAAATTTGTTAGAAAAGTAGTCAAATTTTAATAACATGCACAAAAAAAAAAAAAAAAACACTGAGAATTTGAACTACTCCTTACGTCCCAAATTAGTTGTCACCTTTAGCTTTTTCACACCAACTAAAAAAATAATTAAATAAAGTGTGTATTTTTACAATATTACCTCTATTTTATGTTTGAGGAATTCTTTTAATTATTAATGATATAGCTGTAAATGACTAATAATTTTAGTCTTGAAATCCTAAAGTAACAACTAAATTGGGACACACCTTTTTTGCTAAAGTGACAATTAAAATGGGACGGAGGAAGTAAACCCCAGCAAATTTTTCTCGGGGTTAGTTCAAAGTTCTAGAAAATTTTACAGGAGCTTCATATTTGAAGTCCCAGTATTTTTTACTAGGACTTTTAAATCTAAATTTTGAAAGTCCCAGTAAAACTAAATGAGACTTTACATTAAGCAGGTCCCAGTTAATTTTACTTCAACTTTGAAAATTTTAGTTAAAAAATTTCAGTAAAAAATACTGAATTTTTCCGCGTTTCTTAAATGTGGCTAATTTTGTAAAAAAATTTAAGTGCTGGCTAGTTCTTATTTAGCACGGTACAACCTAGGTACGGAGTCAAATTTTTACCAAAAAATTTCATCGCATGTCCTCCATAAGGAGTGGTTTTACAAAATTGCCCGCGCTAAGGAATGTTTTAGCAAAATGCTCTTATTTAGTCCGTATCCAAGACTTCAAGGACAAAAATTTTGTATGTCTTGGCAATTGGCTATACTTCAAGGGCAAGTGCTGTTTTGCCAATACTTCAAGTTATATGGCGAGAATACAGGGAAAACTGGAAGGGGCAATTGCCAAGACTTACGACGAAGTACGGCAAGTGTTGCCTTTTGCCAACACTTGCCGTTCAAGTGTTGGCAAATCGAGCAGGGGTCAATGGCAAGTCTTGCCTTTTTGCCAAGACTTATGGCCAAGTGCGGCAAGTATTGCCTATTGCCAATACTTTAAGGGATAAGTGTTGAAAAACGAAAAAATATCAAGGCAACTATTGGCCTGGGATTTTTTCATTAAATCTTAGCGGGAGCAATTTTGCAAACCATCTGTTAGCGCAGGCAAAAATGCAAACCATTGTTTCCCGTGTCATATTTTTGCAAATCAACCATTCGGTCTAATGTTTGTTGACAATTAGTACGTAATTTTTCATACCCTTGATTATAAAGCGTCAAGGCTATTTTTGTAAAACTTTTATAAAGAGGAATAAAATATAAACAGTTGCCTCAAATGAGACTATTTGCCAAACTCACCTGGCGAAAGACAACATTTTGCCCTATTATTTCCATTTTGGCCCCTATAAGTCGCCTAAAAGTTTTGGGAAATTTACGCCCGATGAACGTTGACCAAGAATAATTACTTTTTCTGTGCACCTTTTCTTGTTTCTTTCTTTCCATATACATTTTACCTTTTTTAAATATATTTTAAATATGTATTTAATATTTTAAATATTATTGATATATATTTAATATTTTAAATATATATTTAATATATTAATATTTAATATATTTAATATTATTGATATTTCATATTTTAAATATATATATTTAATATATTTAATATTTTAAATATTATTGATATATATTTAATATTTAAAATATTATTATGTTGATAGGACTCTATCATTAATAGCCTGTTTGGGATTGCTGTCAAAAACTGCTTATTTTGAGAAGTACTTTTGACATAAGTACTTTATAAATAAGTACTTTTGGATAATAAGCAGTTTGTGTTTGGACAACTCATTGGAGAAGTACTTTTGATAAATAGTTTGTGTTTGGTTAATCGTTACGAAAAGTACTTTTCAGTGTCAAATTACGAAAAGGACATCGAAGTTCATTTTACATTTGGATTAATAAAAACAAAAAAATAATTTTGAATATTTATCATAAAAGACTTTAATTAGAAAATTTATTTCGTTAAATGTAAAACATAACGTAAAAGATATAAGTTTAAGCTATTGAACAACATAAAACATAGTTAAATCAAAGTGATAATAGAATTAGGAATTTCTAGTAATCAATTATTTTTAAAAGATGATTTAAAGAGTAGGATATCCTATATATGGTTGATAGTAATACCTAGAAATAAAAATTAGTCCTAGAGGAAGAAGATTTGTAAAAGTACGTAGTAGGAAAAAATAGGAAAAAGAAAAATATAATTGTATTTTGAGAGAGATATAGTTAATTTATAAGGAATAATATGGTAAATATGAATTCTTGGTAAAGATATTTCTGTCTTGAAAAAATTAATAAACTGCTTCTGCTTCTGCTTCTTGGAAGAAGCAGATATTTGTAGCTTCTCTCCAACAGCAGAAAAACTGCTTCTGCTTCTACCTAAAAGTACTTTTTTTTAGTTGCCAAACACCTCAAAATTCCAAAAAAAGTACTTTTGTTGAAAAAAAAGCACTTTTAGCTTTGGAGAAGCAATGCCAAACAGGCTATAAGCCTAAAATCGTGCAACTACCATATTTAATGGTAATCTATTTTTTTTACTATTGATTGTTTCCTTTAATTAAGGGAGTTAAATATCATACTATTAAATATTAATATTAATATTAAGAAATATATTTAATATGTATTAAATTTTTGGATACAAAAAGTTATGGACACTTGAAAGTAATTATTTCTTGATGGGCGGGTATATATGTAAAGAGCCCAAAAGTTTTTATAGTGCCATTTATATAAAAATTTCCTTAGCTGGTCAAATCTTTGATGGGACGCCATAAATGTTTCATGTTTCCATAAATCACCCCAAAAGAATGAGCAGACGTTTTGAGAATAAATGGGGAATTACATATTTAAGCACAAATAAATCCATTCTTAACCAGTTTTTTGGTGGTCTAGAAAAATATAAGCACTTTTACATTAAATGAAGCTGAAAGTACTGAAATACCCTTACTAATTGAGAACTTCCCGTAATTGTAAAAATGCCACTGACCTATGTTTGAAGCCGTAATTACAAAAATTCCACTGCACCTTTTTACATCCGAAATTACAAAAAACGCCACTGCCTCCTATACATCGGAAAATAATGTCAATCCGGTTGTGTTTCACATCTATTTTATGAATAAATAATGTCAAATCGTCATCGTTTCACTCACATACAAGGCATCCAATCTGTCTGTGTTTCATGCCTATTTTGTGAATAAATAAAGTCAAATCGGCATCGTTTCGCTCATATAAAAGCAAAATAAAATATAAGACCAATCCGGCGTCATTACTTCATACAATAAGCAAACAATCATGTTTGTTTTGTGAAAAATTATGCCAAATCGGCCTTACTTTATTCATTACCTTCAAGTGCTTATATATTTCAAAATAACGACAATCCGCATCATTTGTTCATAATGTGAGCTAAATATTAAGTACATTTTGCAAACAAATAAGTCCAACTCGTCTTCACTTCATTCATCCATAAAAATATGTATGAAAATATAAAATGAAGACAATCTGGCCATATTTATTCATATCTAAGTAAAACAACTATGTCTATTTTACAAGCAAATGACACCAAATCGTCATCATTTTGCCCAAATATAAAAATCCAAAGTAGAAATAAAAATAGGGCAATTCGGCATCATTTGTTCATAACGTGAGCCATATAAATATGTACATTTTGCAAATAACTAAAGCCAAATCGCCATAACCTTTATTACAACTTACAAAATTGTTATCACTTTAAAGACCTATAAATGGTAGACCCATTTGCAACTTCCAAGCTTCTAAAGACCTATAAATGGTAGTTTAAAACTTTCTTCTAAAGACCACCAATGGATCCACTACTGCAACTCCACCGTATAATCCCTTCCTTCTTAGCAGCCGTGTAAAAATCACCGGAAAAGGACCAAAGAATCACCGAGAAATTTTTCATATTTTCAAAATCACATCTACACAAATTTAGTGTGATTTCTGGAAAACCAATGGTTGAAACGGAAAGAGGAAGCAAGGCAAATCTGAGGATATAATTTTTAAAATATTCCAGCGGCGGCCGATGGTTGCTCGGCGGTCAACGCTGGTCAACAACGGTAAACTAGAGATAAGGAGAAGTAGGAGATGGGTTTTCCAGAGAGAGAAAGTGTGAATGTCAAATAATTGTGAATAAGTGCTTAAAGGGTAGAAATAGAAGTAACTTTAAAAAGTGTTCAAATGTTCTTATGCTCTAAAGACCACAACAAAATAGCTCACCAAATAAAGACCAGGAAGTAAAGTGCTCACTCCACATAAAAAATGATAATAAATAGCTCACACGGCTACCGTATAAGGGAAATTTATATAAACATGATAGTTGCACACTGGTATTTAACTTTTAGCTCCATTTAAAAAGCATTTAAATTTTAATTTCCGTGCTGTATTTGGTGAACTTCTTGAGGGTTAGCCAAGATACTTTTTGATAAATCCTCAAGGTTTTAGTTCAAAAAGGCCTAGTTGTATCTTGACGAGTTTCCCAAAAAGCTAAAAGTTAAATAATACCTCCGCTGGCTAAAATTTAAATATTAGCGGCTGCCAGATTCACTGAAGGAAAGTTTTAGAACGATAATAGAAAAGTGCACGAATAGCCACTTTTTGCCTCGCCTTTACAGTTGAAGTTACTTTTTTTTAAAAAAAATATTTAATTGTTAGCCACTTTTTGGAACTTATCTTTGTGGCGCGAACTTCAGACCTTGTGGGTTGAACTTCATACCTGAAGGTATGAAGATATGAAGTTCAACTTCAACCCACATGAGCTGAACATTTAGTCATAGAATGCGTAATTTTCAGCCCTTGTGGGCTGAAGTTGAATTTCATACCTTCACAGCCAACTAAAGTTTTAAAAAGTGGCTTCTTTTGCACAACAAAAAAAAAAAGTGGCCTGAAACCAAATAGTAGTGGCAAAAGTGGCTTCGGGATGATGTTTTTACGCATATAATGGGTGCTATATCGAGACAATTACAGAAGTATGGTACCATAGGCAATGGTTTGCCTTTTTGACCCCCATAGGCCATAATAGTGGTTTAGCAAAATTGACCTCCGCTAAATTTAATTAATAAATTTCATGTAGAAATATCCCTATGAAATCTTATAAGGACGCCCGTATCCCGCCCTCCCTTTCTCGTATGTACTGACTAAGAGGCATCACTTGCCTTTGACCCCTTCTTGCATAGACAACAATTGCCCTTTAATCTCTTCCCACATTTCCCAAGATAACTTGAAGTACTGTCCGGGCAGCACCTGCCTTTTCAATCTCACCCACATTCGTGTAGGTAATACTTGCCGTTTGATCTCTTTCTAAGAAGCAATATTTGTTGATTGGTAACTTGAAATGTTACTTACAAAAGAAATGGATTCCATTTTGCTAAAATAATCTTAAATAGGAATAAAAAAGCAGCACTAGTCAATTTTGAGGATGTATGGTGAAATTTTCGGTGCTATATCTAACAATCATTTCACCTTTTTAGAAAGAATTATATTTTCGAACCCGAGGCAACCTCTCCAAAGGTGGTGGGTTGCCGATATTTAAGAAGCTATTTTTTTTTTTTTTCAATACCAAAGGTCTATATTTAACTCATGAGAAAGAAAAAGAACGAAACATAAACAAAATAAGATTATTCTAATTCAGATTTCTAATAATGTGAAGGAATATGTTGATACTTGATAGAATGAAGCGAATAGCCAACTATAACATCTTGATAACCATCAACGATGACGAAATATCTTTTGCTTTTACGGAGTCTATAGAAAACCATAAAAAATGAGGAAAAACATTTTAGTTTTGAGGAGGGCTAATAGAACATTATATCAATAGATGACATTTTTATCTGCTTACAAAAGAATGGAAACTCTCAAAATTTGACAATAAATAACTTAAACTTTTTTTTTAATGGTAAACTGTTATGGCCACATTAATCCTATGAAATGTTTGAGAATAAAAGTTTATATGCATACAAATGTTAAGGTATTTTTAATCACAAATTTCAAAAGTGCTTTTTTTTTTTTTTTTTTTTGACTCCTTGTATATCAAGCTTTACCATAAAAATCGGAAAGGATATGGAGTAGAAAATTTGAACATGAGCACTGAAATCTAATTAATGAAGACATAAGTTGAAGAACCTATAGCTATGGGAAAGCTTGAGAGTTATGAATATATAGAACAAGAATCACAAAGGGATTAATTAGAGCCTAACTACAGCTTGGCAAGAGTTTCGTCCAACCACATTCTTGATATGTCCATTAAATCAGGACTCAAACGAACCATGAGTACACAAAACTCCATCTCATTCAGACAACCATCTTCATCCAAATCTCCTTCTCTCAACATGCACATTAACTCATCATCACTCAGTTCTTGCAATCCTAGCAACGCTGAGTTCTTCTTCAAGCTCTCAAACGTGATGACTTCTCTTTCCTCATCCATTAAAACCCTAAATCCATTGCACAATTCCTTCAAGAATCCCTCAGCTCCGAGTTTCTCAACCATAGAAGGGAAATTATCCTCGAACACGATGTCACGTCCCAATGCAGCCATTAGATTAATAACTTGAAGACGGATATAGATAGATAGATATATATAGAAAAGGTGATGATGAGTTGTGATGGATTCAAAGTGATATATAAATAGGAGAAAGATGTAAAAGAAATCTTCTTGGAAAGACTCCAAAGGAGATGCAAACGAAGAAAAGGGGCGAATGAGGATAGAAATTGTTGCTGACAAATACAGTTGAGGAAACCTTCCATGGAAGGAGTATTAGTTTCGTGGAAGTTGCATGGAGGGTACCACTGAATAATTTTTTGGGAGGATTATATGTCATGGAGAGCATTTCCTGTTAAAGAAATAAGTTTTAAATTTGAGGGAGCAGTATTTGTAGGTTACTTATTTGTATGGTCACAATTTATCAATACTTTTCGTCAAGCACCTGACACGTCCATTTATTTTTTCGTTTCTCTTTTCAAATATCGTTGGATAGACTGATTAACCAAAACATCGTTCTTCAAGCTTTGTTTTCGCCCATAATTTTCTTCTCAACTTAGTGAAAATGCCCGGTTAATACAAAACTATTGTATGACACTGTCGTTTTACTTAAAAAATACGATTTTTCTTTCACTTGATTAGTTATAAAAATTAACAAGTTCCATAAAAAATATTTGAGCTAGTGTTTGAAATCGCATAATGATTAAATAATGGTATCTGTGAGATCGTACAACACAAGCTTCTTCTTTCTTTCACCTGTTGTCGTTTTCCAAAACCATGAAAATCTATTAAACTTTGAACCAACTACAAATGACAGCTAATTAGCAAGCTAGCTAATGATTAATGTTGTATTCTCATTATTCCCTAATTTCAACCAACATATTCAGATCTCGAGAATCTTAATGTTGTTTAATTAGCGGCCTGCTGATATTTTAAATAATTTTATTCTTTGATATTTGTCCCTTTTCTAAAAGTATTTTCTCGATATTACGAAGTTCCTTTCGTTTGTTAGATAGCCAACCAGGATACTTACAATAAGTCAAAGGGTTTACACTTTAAAGGAAATTACTTAAGCCTTACATGTGAATTTTGATTGAAAGCTATTCCTCGGAGTAATTGCCTCTGAGCATACAATTCAACTTTGCTCTATTATTGATGGCGTTTCATTAGAGTTTGAAACACGAAATTGCTATGCAGCTTTCTTAAGAAAACGCTTGAGTGGTCTCAGTATCACAAGGGGCGTTCATTTGCTATGCACTAATCAGTTTGGGTTTTCTCTAGTTTATTTCTGTGGCATCTCTATACAAATTTAAGCTCTGTTATTTTTTTCTTCTCCCTCTTTTATCCCCACCCCGTAATTCGAACTTCGTCAGTTGAGCAAGCACTCATTAATTGAAATCAAAAGGCTGTTTAGTTCAAGTAAGATACGCTTGCGCGTAGTAAAAAAATATATGTATGTGTATTATAATGGAGATTGCTCTCCCTTAAAGAATACAGATTACTCTTTTATTAACTGCAAGGCCTATTCTGGATCCCCATTAGTCCTATGCAGGTGAAAAACGCAGTGTCATTGCATGAATATTAGCTCACCCTTAAAACTTCTTTTACATTAGCAGACCAAGGGATAATAAATTAGCTAAGAAAACAAGCAAACAACTACTATTAGAAAAGGTTTACGGTTATACTCGCAGAAGAATTAAGGAGAATAGACGATCACACAGAGAGAAGCAATTAAATAAAAAACATAACCTTACAATCACAAGCAGATCAACTTCACTTCCCTCCGAAGAATAGCTGGCATGGTTAAAGTCGTTAGGCGAGACAGTATACGTAGCTAGGATACTATTCCATAAGAAAAAACAAAATCCAATAATGTTGAGGTGATTGTTTTGAAGATTGACAAATTAAGGACCTGGTGAAGAATCTAGTCCTTCTGAGAAGTCATGACCGACTGTTCGAAAAGATTGCAAAATGTAAATCCATGCAGAACTAGGAAAGGTGGCGCGTGCATGTTTACATATCCTAGTCAGCAAAATAAGTTGTGCCGGGGCTGTCTCTATGAAGCTTGAACAAGACTTGGTGCTAAACTAGGAGTATATTACTGGAGATCTTCACTTACCATAATTGTGAAGACTCCTAGTGAGGAACTGCTAGGGTTTACATAACCCGTATAAAAGAAAGTAATTGAGGCAGCCGTATTCATTCATTCATTCACAACGAGAGAAAAGTGCAAGCAAGAGGCGATCCAGTTTATTTCTTGTGTGTTTGAACAACTGCAGACAACCATTGAAGAACTCAGAGCATATCTAGCATTTCTTAAGGTTCTTTTAATAGTTGTCATAATTTTGTGTATTGAAAGTTTTACCTATCTGCTTAGTTGAGAAGTTATTGTAAAAGGTGAACTTTGTGAGACTACTTTGTAAAACTAGAGTTTAGCTTTGAGAGTGATTAGGGACTAGAGTGTAGCCCCTTGGTTACAGAGTTTGTAATCTAAAATCTGCTCTTTGTGTTAGTGGAATTGTTTTCAAAATCCCAGAGTGTGGGTTGTGATTTTTTCCCTTGAGCAAGGAGTTTTTCACGTGAAAACACCGTGTTCTTTACTTTCTGTTTGATTGGATACATTTAGTTTTGGTGTTTGTACAAATCAGTGTCACAAGAACCAGGTTCTTGTGAGTAAGAGTCAGTTTCTTCAGCGAAAACGGAGGACACTATTCAATTCCCCCTTCTAGTATCCTTAGGAGGTGCTTAGACTATAACAAGTAGTATCAGAGCAGGTCTTCTCACGATTTGGTTAACACCTAGAGAAAGATCTAGTCATGAGTGCACCACTCACTATCACTGAAGGACAATCTGTTCTAAGGCCACCACAATTCTATGGATAATACTATGCATGGTGGAAGAACAGAAAGGGGAATTATAATTGTGGTAAAGATTATCAATTATAGATAGTCTCTGAGGGAAACTTGACTCCAACCAAGACATCTGGTGAGGGAGATACTGCTCGTATTGAACCAAAGGAAAGGTCGGAATATAATGAGGTTGAATGCAAGATGATCAGAAAGAATCACAAAACCATGAGGCTCGTGATTTGTGGACTTGGTTCTGAGGAGTTCAATAGAGTTTTTTCCAACAAAACAACTAAAGAAATTTGGGATGCTCTGGAAGTCGCTCGCGAAGGAACAACTGAAGTCAAGAACTCAAAGAGAAGAATGCTCAAGAGACAGTTTGAATTGTTCACCATGGGTGAAAGGGAATCAATTCAAGATATGATGACAAGATTGACTATCATTACAAATGAGATGAGATCCTTGGATATGGAGCTGCCTGAGGTAGAGATGGTACACAAGGTGCTGAATATTCTTCCGGAGGCTTGGGAACCTAAGATGACTGCTATTATTGAGTCAGAACCACTCAAATCCATCAAGCTGGAGGAACTGGTAGGCAGCTTGAAAATTCATGAGATGATGAAGGAATCCAAGAGCAAGTCAGGACCTAAGAAGGAGAACACTTTTGCACTAGAAGCAGTTGAAGAATCTGAGGTCGACTTGCAAACTGTCGAATCAGCAATGGTTATTGCTCTTAGGCAATGATGTTCGGCATCTTATGCCTACTTTTCCTTAATATTTCCGCACATTTGAGCTTGTTTTGCACTCGTTTGGTAGCTTGTGAATGTGGTTTTACACTGATGTTGTGTTGTGCGTGTGTAGGTTGTTACGCGATTCATTTGGAGCGTTTCGGAGCTTGATTGAGCATGAATTGGTTGAAGGATGTTTGAAGATTGGATTGAGCACACAAAGGCACGACACGAGCCGAGTTTTGGAGCGAAGAAGAGCAATTTTTGGCTTGGCGCTACAGCCCACGCGCCGCGCAGCCTATAGCGCGAAGTGGCTTGCGCGGTTTGGCATGCGACGCATGGCCAAGGCGTGCAGCTGGTGGCGTCCTCTGGTTGTTTGCACGCTTTCCGAGGCGCGGGGCGCCCGTTATAGCGCCCCTTGTGCGCGTTTTTACGTCCTATTCCTTCTAGCATCGGGTCTAACTTATTACCAAGGGTTTAGAAACATTATAAATAGTTCATTACTTAGTTTTTGTAAGGAGTTCTTGACTTTGGAGCAATATTGAGAGCTACACACTTCTTTGAACAAGGGTTATTCCTAATCTTTCATCTATTACATCAAGTATTTCATTATTACATCAAATCTTTGCCTTGTGATTATGAATATGTGTGGCTAATTTCCTTACGTTCTAGGGGTAGAGTTTTACATAAAAGTTGATTGTTGAAGATTGATTCCCATTGATTGAATCCCATAACGGGTTACTTATTCTTTCTTGATTTCACTTGTATAATTGCTAAGAGCTCGATAATTATACATTATCTATGGTTTTTGGGTTGAACTCGAAAGAGAGAATCTAATTACGTAATAAGAAAGAATAGAACTAGTTTGTGAACTCGGGCATCGGGGAACCAATTCGCGGGTAGGATAGACATATACTTGCTTACCTAGTTTAACTCATTACAGAGATCGTTAATGCGTGCATGTGATTTAACCCATAGACATATAGGGATTGAAGTAGCTTGCATAGATTGTGAAGAACTGGAAGGTTTTCATAATTACAATTACTCTGTCAGTTAGTAACCCGGGATTTAAGAAGTGGAATCAATTGAATACATCAACTGGATTGTTCGTAACTCTGACCCTGGACCGTCCTCTTAATATTGTTAACACCCAAAGTATTTCTCATTGCTTGACTACATCTCCAGCACTTTAATTACTGCGTTTTAGTTATAAAAACTCTTATAACCATTGGAAAAAGACCCCTGGATAGTTTGTTAGAAATTGTTTACTAAGTGTTAGTCTGCACAGTCCTCGTGGGAACGATACTCGACTTTGTCACTTTATTACTTGGCGACCGCGTATACTTGCGTGTGCGTTTGGGAGCAACAAGTTTTTGGCGCCGTTGCCGGGGACTATTACGGACTATTTTCTTTTGAACAATTACTCAATTGCTATTCAGGTTTAATTTTTTTGTTGAGTTTCTTGTGCTATTTCAGGCGATAGGTTTTGAATGCGAAGGAATAAAAAGGACGATTCACTCGCACCTTTTGATCCCGAGCCTGAAAGAACCTTGAGAAGGGCGAAAAGAGAAGCGAGAGATCGAGAAGCACTAGCAATCGTACTTGCCTCTCTACCTGTTGAAATGGCCGAAGAACAAGCAGTAGCAGTGCGAGGTGTTGCTTTGCCCAGCCTGGCAGGAGTAGCGTCAAGTATTGTGAAGCCCGCTATTACCGGGAACTTTGAGATCAAGCCCGGCATGATTCAGTTGCTGCATGTGACGGGGCAATATGCTGGATTACTTCATGAGGATCCGCAGCAACACATTCAGAACTTTCTGGAGATCAGTGATACTTATACACCCTCGGGTGTGCCTACTGATTATGTTCGTTTGACTCTGTTCCCGTTTTCACTTATAGGGACAGCAAGGAAGTGGTTAAAGGCTAAGAAGCCTGGGTCTATCACTACTTGGGAGGATTTGGCTAAGAAATTCTTGGCTAAATTTTATCCGTCTGCTAAGACAGCCCGGCTGAGGAGTGAAATCATGTCATTCAGACAGTTAGACGGAGAATCTTTGTACTCAGCCTGGGAGAGATTTAAGGCTCTATTGAGGGATTGTCCACACCACAACCAATCAAATGAGGTTATTGCACACACTTTTGTTGAGGGGTTGAATGCACACACGAAGATTGTGGTAGATGCTGCTGCTGGAGGTCAAGTACTGGCTTTAAATTTTGATCAGATTTATGATTTACTTGACAAGTTTTCGCCGAGCAGTCCTGACTGGCAGGGTGTTGGTAGAGCTACTGCGCAGAAATCAGCTGGGGTACTTCAATTGGATGCAGTTTCAGAGCTAAGGGCGAAAATGGATGCTATTTCCAATCAAATCAGCAAGCTAACTTTATCGCAGACTCAACAACCAGTAGCTCCAGTGCAACAACTTCAAGTCTTTTGTGAGGTTTGTAGAGAGGATCATGCTACTGACGTCTGTCCATCTAATCCAGAGTCAGTATACTATGTGGGTAATCAGAACAGGTCGCAGGGTCAGAATCGCAATCAATATGGTAACAGCTATAACACGGGTTGGCGTAGTCACCCAAATTTTTCTTGGAGGGATAATCGTGAGCAGCCTCAAGGCAATGAGAGATCCCAAAATGCACCACAGCAGGGGTCACAGTCGCAGAGTCAGCCACAGCAGTCTAGTTCAGTTGAGGATATGCTTAAGAAAATTCTTGCAGGGCAGCAAAGCTCATGGATGATTCAGCTTCTCAGGCACAGACAATTAAAGATTTGAGCAATGCGCAGAAAGATCTAGAGAGACAATTGGGGCAGCTAGCTGAAGCACAAAATAATAGACCTCGGGGTGCTTTACCGAGTGATACAGAGAAGAATCCTAGAGAATTTGTGCAAGCAGTTACTTTGAGGAATGGAAGAGCACTGGAGGAAGTTCCCCCAAAGCCAAAGAAGCCTGTTGGTGAGTTAGAGCCAAATGCTGATAGGGAGGTGGAGAAAGAAGCAGAGAAAGTGATAGCAAAGCAGCCCGAGTCTGCTATTGTGAGACCACCACCACCTTTCCCGCAGAGACTTCAGAAGTAGAAAGTTGATGCAGCATGCAAGAAATTTTTGGAGATATTGAGTCAAATTCAGGTAAATATTCCTTTGGTGGAGCTTTTGAGGGATGTTCCCAAATATGCTAAATACATCAAGGATATTGTTGCTAACAAGAGAAGATTGACTGAGTTTGAGACAGTTGCACTTACTGAGGAGTGCAGTTCCAGAGTTAGAAGCAAGCCTCCTCAGAAATTGAAGGACCCTGGCAGTTTTACCATCCCTTTGAAAATTGGGGAACATGAGGTTGGTCGTGCTTTATGTGATTTGGGTGCTAGTGTGAATTTGATGCCTTCTTCAGTTTTTAGGAAGCTAGGCCTGGGTGAGCCACGACCCACTACTATGACCCTGCAGCTTGCTGATAGATCTTTGACATGCCCCGAGGGGATTATTGAGGATGTGCTTGTACAAGTGGGTCAGTTCATATTACCTGTTGATTTTATTATTCTTGATTACGAAGCTGATCCTGAGGTTCCTCTCATCTTGGGAAGAGGATTCTTGGCTACTGCTGATGCTGTTATTAGAGTCAGAGCTGGTAAGATGATCATGAAGGTAAATGGGGAAGAAGCTGTGTTTAGTGTGTTCAGAGCTACCCAGCTTCCTTCTCATTATGAAGAGTTGTCCATGGTAAAGGTAATAGATGATGAATTGACTGCTGATGAGAGGTCATTTTTGGCTTCTAATGTTGATTCTTTGGAAAGGACACTCTTATGTGATGATGATGATATCCTGAAGGATGAAGATACTGAAGAATATGTGGAGGTTCTTAATATACAGAGTAGATTCATCCCAGGGTGGAAGAAATATGAGGAGCTTGATAGACCGTTGACCTTAACTCCTGCTAAACCGTCTATTGAGAGAGCTCCTAATCTTGAGCTCAAACCTTTACCCGCACATTTACGTTATGCTTATTTGGGTGAAGGTAATACTTTGCCCGTGATCCTTTCTTCTTTGTTGTCTGATGTGCAGGTTGAGAAGGTATTGCGGGTATTGCGAGAGCGCAAGAGAGCTATTGGCTGGACTATTGCTGATATTAGAGGGATTAGTCCTTCTTTCTGCATGCATAAAATTCTCTTGGAGGAAGATCATAAGCCATCCATAGAGCAGCAGAGGAGGCTAAATCCAATCATGAAGGAGGTGGTGAAGAAAGAATTTATCAAGTGGCTGGATGCTGGTATTATTTTTCCTATCTCTGACAGCAAGTGGGTGAGCCCAGTGCAATGTGTTCCTAAGAAGGGGGGCATGACAGTGGTGAAGAATGAGAACAATGAGTTGATTCCTACAAGAACTGTTATAGGGTGGCGAATTTGCATTGATTGTAGGAAGCTCAACAAGGCCACCAGGAAAGATCACTTCCCACTCCCTTTTATTGATCAGATGTTGGATAGACTTGCAGGCCATGAGTATTATTGTTTCTTGGATGGATATTCGGGCTACAATCAAATTGTGATAGCTCCTGAAGACCAAGAGAAAACCACTTTTACTTGTCCATATGGCACCTATGCATTTAGGAGGATGCCATTTGGGTTGTGTAATGCCCCGGGGACTTTTCAGCGGTGCATGATGGCTATTTTTACTGACATGGTGGAAAAATTTGTGGAGGTGTTTATGGATGACTTCTCAGTGGTTGGTGATTCTTTTGATGAATGTTTGAAAAATCTTGATACTGTGCTGAGCCGTTGTGAAGAAACAAATCTGGTGCTGAATTGGGAAAAATGTCACTTTATGGTTCAAGAAGGCATAGTACTTGGGCACAAGGTGTCAAAGCAAGGGATTGAGGTTGACAAGGCGAAGATAGAGGTTATTGAGAAATTACCACCACCTATCTCTGTTAAGGGGGTGCGTAGTTTCTTGGGACATGCAGGGTTCTGTAGATGCTTCATAAAGGATTTCTCCAAAATTTCCACTCCCTTGTGCAAATTGTTGGAGAAGGATGTGAAATTTGTGTTTGATGATGCTTGTATCAAGGCATTTGAAGAGTTGAAGAAAAGGTTGGCGACCGCACCAATCATCATTGCTCCTGACTGGCCTTTGCCGTTTGAATTGATGTGTGATGTGAGTGATAATGCTATAGGGGCTGTTCTAGGCCAAAGAATTGGAAGAATTTTTCACTCCATCTTATTATGCAAGCAAGACGCTTGATGCAGCCCAGTCTAATTATACTACCACTGAGAAGGAGTTGCTAGCCGTAGTTTATGCTTTTGATAAATTCAGATCTTATTTGGTTGGCACTCGTGTTGTTGTCTACACTGATCATACCGCAATACGGTATTTGTTTGAAAAGAAGGACTCCAAGCCTAGACTCATTAGATGGGTTCTCTTGTTGCAAGAGTTTGATGTTGAAATTCGAGATCGCAAGGGGACTGAGAATCAAGTAGCTGATCATTTATCAAGGTTGGAGAATAGAGATCATGTAGATGAGGGGCGTGAGATTAAAGAGGTATTTCCTGATGAGCAACTTTTTGCTCTTGATGAAGCTGAAGCGCCATGGTATGCTGACATGGTAAATTTACTTGTGAGTAATGTGCATCCCCCTGGGGCAACTGCTGAGCAGAAGCGTAAACTTCTTCATGAGAGCAGATTTTATGTGTGGGATGAGCCCTATTTGTACAAGATGGGAGTTGATCAACTAGCTAGGAGATGTATTCCAAGGGAAGAAGTAGAGCCGATTCTACAGAGCTGCCATTCCTCTCCTTATGTTGGCCACCTTGGTGGAGATCGAACAGCTGCAAAGGTACTTCAATCTGGTTTCTTTTGGCCTACTTTATTTAAGGATGCTAATGCATTAGTGAAGCAATGTGATCGTTGCCAAAGAACGGGTACTATTTCTAGGCGTCACGAGATGCCTTTGAACAATATCTTGGAGATTGAGCTGTTTGATTGTTGGGGTATTGATTTCATGGGTCCATTCCCACCTTCTATGGGCAATAAACACATCCTTGTAGCAGTTGATTATGTGTCGAAATGGGTGGAAGCTATTGCACTTCCAACGAATGATGCGAGTGTGGTGGTGAAGTTCGTGAAGAAGAATATTTTCACTCGTTTTGGGACACCGCGGGCTATCATTAGTGATGAAGGTACGCATTTTTGTAACCGGTTGTTCAATAAGTTATTGGCTAAGTATGGGGTTCGCCACAAGGTGGCTACTGCTTATCATCCCCAAACTAGTGGCCAAGTGGAAGTGTCAAATAGAGAGATCAAGCAAATCCTTGAAAAGACTGTGAATGCCTCGAGGAAGGATTGGGCTATGAAGTTAGATGATGCTCTCTGGGCCTACCGAACTGCATTCAAAATACCTATTGGAACCTCTCCATATAGGCTTGTTTATGGTAAGGCTTGTCACTTGCCGGTTGAATTAGAGCATAAGGCGTATTGGACAATTCAAAAGCTCAATCTTGATATGGCTTTGGCGGGGGAGAAGAGGATGCTCCAATTGCATGAACTTGAAGAGTTCCGTTTCCATGCGTACGAGAATGCGAAATTATATAAAGAGCGGACAAAGAAGTGGCATGATAAGCACATTGAGCATCGTTCTTTTGAGACCGGGCAGCTTGTATTGTTGTTCAACTCGAGGTTGAAATTGTTTCCGGGCAAGTTGAAGTCGAGATGGTCGGGGCCTTTTGAAGTGGTTCGTGTTACCGCACATGGAGCGGTTGAATTGAGAGCCCAGGATTCAGAGAACACATTTTTGGTTCATGGTCAAAGGGTGAAACATTATTGGGGAGGTGCGGTGAATCACCGTACTTCAATTACTTTGAGGGACCCTTGATTCATACCCGTCGTGCCACGACGTTAAATAAGGCGCTTCTCGGGAGGCAACCCGAGTTTGTACTTGTAATAGTTTAGTTTTCTTTTGTTTTTATAGTGTCACTTTTTTGTTGTTTTTGTGTGTCGTTTTTGCAGGAATCGGTTGAGCTAAATAAGGTGAAATGTATGCGTTGAGGGGTATGGGACGTCTCGAGACATGTCCCACGCTTGGGTTTGTACTTAGAATCGAAAATCGGTGCGAAAAAACGTGCTCGGGCGCGTTCGGGAGTGCCCCGCGCCTCCCAAAGCGCAAGAAAAAGCTGAGGCAAAGAGGCTAGGCGCGGTTGGGAGCGCCCCGCGCCTCCCACCGCGCCATGCTTGGCAGAAGTTCAAAAAACGTGCACGCTGTTGGCCTGCGGCGCGGGCTTAAACGCGGAGGGCCAATTTTTGGTTTAAAAAACAGGTCAACGGGTTTTGACCCGAAATTCCTTAACCCCCAACCCTTTAACCCCGATTTCTTACACTAGTTCTTCATTACTTTCACTCCAAATTCTCTCTAATCACATCCTAATTCATCTCTAACAATTGAACTCATCCCAAATCTTGTGCAATCACCTCTAACACCTTCAAGTAAGTCTATTACTACTCTTCCTTCTCAATAACATGTAAGTTGTATTCATTATTGCTCATGGGTGATTCTCTTAGCTAGTTACAAGCTTTTGCATAAAAATTCAATCTTGATATGCTTAATTGTCTATCATGCTTAGTATAGAACTTGTGACTTGTAAAAAGAGATCTCCCAACAATTTGGGAGGGTTGACACATTACAAAATCCATTGAAATTGCTAGTTCAAAGTTGTGCACACTAGGTGTTTGTGAAAAAGCCTCAAAGATGAAATATCAATGACATTGTGAATTCTTGAGTAGCAATGCATTCCTTAGGTTTACTATGAACATTAGGTGTTGCATACACACTAGAATTGATCATGATGCACCCACACTAGCTTGATTACCAAAATTCAAAACGTGGCATATTTTGCTCAAGGCTAGTTTTGTTCAAGTGTGGGGTTGCTCGTGCCATTGAATTGAGTGATTGACACATAGAGTGTGTGATAAGTGTGGGGTGGTACCCTTGAGCTTGAATTGTATTTGTGTTGCTTAGCTATACATCTCACATTGATCTTTGTGTTTGTGTAGGTACCATGGTCGCCACACCTCATAAAGCTAGTTCCTCCTCCACCGCGGGTCCGAGGAGAGCATCCCAAGCCGGACCTTCCTCCACAACTCAAAAGGGCAAGGCACCGGCCAAGCCCAAGGCAAAGGCAAAGGCCAAAATTCCAAAGGACGCGGTGCCGATACCACGTCCCGGAGGCAAGACCCCGTATGGCCTCCCTTTTGTAAAGAAGGGGGATTGCCAAACATGGTACAAGAATGTGCGGCTTGCGGGGTACATACCCGAGCAAGCCATTGATAAACGGCCGGTGAGCAGATCATTGCCCTAAAGTGGGACTCAGTGTTTGAGAGTCCGGGGCACGCCAACTTGGACATGGTCCAAGAACTGTATGCTAACTGGGAGCCCGAGGAGGCGTGGAGAGATGATGACATGGTGACGGTTAGGGGAGTGAAGGTGAAATTGGATCCATCGGCATTGAATGCCTTCTTGGGGGTAGTTGACCCCGATTATGATGATCTGAGAGAGTACATCAAGAAACCGGATTACACGGCCTTGCGGGAGACCTTGTGTGGCGAGGGCTCCACGCATAAGTGGGGGCGAGGAGCGACTGGGAGACACAAGTTTATGCATTTCTCACAGTTTCTCAAGCCGGCGCGTGTATGGATGAGGTTCATAAATGCACGGATTCTACCATGTTCCCATTACTCCGAGGTCACTAAGACTCGGGCGTGCATGGTGTACTTTTTCATGACTGGGAGGCCGGTGAACATAGGATACTGCATGTTGCGAGTGATGAAAGCGCAAAGAAAAGAAAAATCATGTAGTAGGTTATATTTTGGGAACCTCTTGACCCGTTACTTAGAGAAGGCGGGCGTCCCCGTAGATGAGGTTGGGGATCGCATTGTCCCTAATATAGGGAGGCCTTTTGACATTGCTTCGGTCAAGGGGGTGATCACCACGGCACCGGTGAAGCTGACGGCGGACGAGTGGCGGGAGACAAGTGCCAACTTGGCCGCGCGTCAGTACTAAATGATGGAGGCTATGGCCCGTCAGTCGGGCGTTGATATGACTGCTATTGACCGCAAGGTCCCGCTGACGGAGACCTCGAAGGGTCTGCTGGGCGAGGTTGAGGCTAGAACGGTGGATCCGAGGGAAGATGAGAACACGGATTCAGATGTTGTGGCCGATGACCCGGACAGTGAGTATGAGACTGATCATGAGTGCGGTGGCGCTGATGAGGCGGAGGCCTAGGTCCATACTCCTGCGCACCATCCAGATTTCAGGGCAGTTTTCTTGTACTCTTACTTTTGAACTTACTTCTTTGTCGCACTGGGACATTGCTTAGTTTAAGTGTGGGGTGGGGTACTGCCCTTTATCTATTTTCTTTTATTTACTTTGAGGTTAGGATGCATGTACCTTAGGACTTTTTCTTTTGTCACTTGACTTTGTTTTGATTTATTTCTTGCTTTAATATATGGAAAAAATGAAAAAAAATTAGAAAACCGATGAAAAAATTCCAAAAAGATTTTCCTTTTAGTTTTATTAGTGGTACATGTCATCCGCCCCGTGGTTTTTCTTATGGCCTCGGTTCTTTTCCACGGGTAGGCCTTTGAACTGGGTAGTTTTTTATTTCTAGGATTAGGATAGTTAGTTGTAGATGACCCTAGGCTAAGGAAAAAGGTAGAATGCTAGGTGCCTTTGATTTGTTTGATACCGATGGACTTGAATTGATTGCATGTGCTATTTGTGGTGTCCTTGGATTTTAATTTGATGCATGCCTAGAAAAAGAAAAAATGGAACAACCCCCTTGAGATGCTTGAGTCCGCTTGATTGCTAACTTTTGTGCATGAGTGCTTAAATTTCCACAAGTTGCATTCTAGAAGCTTAGTTGAGAGTTGTTGATGGAACCTTTTTGTGTGGACCATGTGCAATGTGTGTGTGAGGCATGTTCTTATTTGCTCCATGTTGCATACTAATGTCTAGAACTTGCCCCGTGTGTGTGCAAAGCGAAATCTTAGGTTTGCTCTAGTCGGGAAATGATACAAGGCCTTCTTTTGCTTGCCTACCCTTACATATATACCTTGGAAAAAATTGTTGTTGTGATTTCTTTGACCCTTTTTGTTGGCACCCACACCCCGAGCCTACCCATTTGTTCTTAATTGACTCTTTTGGCCCTTACTCCTTAAGCACTTTATTGATATTGTGTAGATGATTGGAGTTGTGGTTGGATGTTGGGAGGTTCTTGAGTGGAACTAATAAAAGGGGAATACTTGTGAAAATTGTGAAGTAGTGAAAAACATTGGCAAGGTTGGAAGTTAATGAAATTGAGAAAAAAAAGAATGAAATGAAAAGAAAAGAAAGAAAAAAGAAAGCAAAGTTGAAAAAAAAAGAGAAGAGAGAAAGATGTCCATTCCTTGCTAGTGTGTGCTTGAAAATAAAAATGCTACTTGTTGGAAAGGTGTATGTGTGATACTTGTGATTGGGTGGTTTGATGAGAATTGTGCTTGAAATTAAGTGTGATGTATTAAAGTGCTTAGGGAGGTAGTCACTATTACCATATGTATCCTACCCGCACCTTAGCCTACATTACGACCTTTCTAAAGTCCTAGTTAATCCCGATTGGAGTGAATCTACATTAGTGGAGTTCTACACTACGGGCAAGCCTATGGTACGTCGTGTGTGACATGTGAGCCTTTCATGAGAGTGAGTGAATTCATTTGTTATTGCCCCCGTTCTATTCATGATACTTGCTTTTGTGTGTGATCTTTGGGGGGCACTCTCTTTCATATTGGTGAGGGTACGTGGTTTGCATGAAGTAGGTAAAGTTGATGGCTTTTGATTGAGTAGATAGGTGTGATTTTGTGGGAGCATAGTTGCATTAAGTTGAGTTTTGTGCATTTGAGCTATTTTGGGGTGGTTGTTCTTATATTTTTGGTTTTGGTAAATTGTTGGCATGTTGTGGACCCATGATGGTCATGTGCGCATTGGTTCAATGGTCGGTATCAACCATAGTCATAGGCAGACCTGTTTTACCTAGGATGGAAAGTGAGATGTGACTTGCTCGAGGGCGAGCAAGGGTCCAAGTGTGGGGTGGTGATGTTCGGCATCTTATGCCTACTTTTCCTTAATATTTCCGCACATTTGAGCTTGTTTTGCACTCGTTTGGTAGCTTGTGAATGTGGTTTTACACTGATGTTGTGTTGTGCGTGTGTAGGTTGTTACGCGATTCATTTGGAGCGTTTCGGAGCTTGATTGAGCATGAATTGGTTGAAGGATGTTTGAAGATGGATTGAGCACACAAAGGCACGACACGAGCCGAGTTTTGGAGCGAAGAAGAGCAATTTTTGGCTTGGCGCTACAGCCCACGCGCCGCGCAGCCTATAGCGCGAAGTGGCTTGCGCGGTTTGGCATGCGATGCATGGCCAAGGCGTGCAGCTGGTGGCGTCCTCTGGTTGTTTGCACGCTTTCCGAGGCGCGGGGCGCCCGTTATAGCGCCCCTTGTGCGCATTTTTACGTCCTATTCCTTCGAGCATCGGGTCTAACTTATGACCAAGGGTTTAGAAACATTATAACTAGTTCATTACTTAGTTTTTGTAAGGAGTTCTTGACTTTGGAGCAATATTGAGAGCTACACACTTCTTTGAACAAGGGTTATTCCTAATCTTTCATCTATTACATCAAGTATTTCATTATTACATCAAATCTTTGCCTTGTGATTATGAATATGTGTGGCTAATTTCCTTACGTTCTAGGGGTAGAGTTTTACATAAAAGTTGATTGTTGAAGATTGATTCCCATTGATTGAATCCCATAACGGGTTACTTATTCTTTCTTGATTTCACTTCTATAATTGTTAAGAGCTCGATAATTATACATTATCTATGGTTTTTGGGTTGAACTCGAAAGAGAGAATCTAATTATGTAATAAGAAAGAATAGAACTAGTTTGTGAACCCGGGCATGGGGGAACCAATTCGCGGGTAGGATAGACATATACTTGCTTGCCTAGTTTAACTCATTACAGAGATCGTTAATGCGTGCATGTGATTTAACCCATAGACATATAGGGATTGAAGTAGATTGCATAGATTGTGAAGAACTGGAAGGTTTTCATAATTACAATTACTCTGTCAGTTAGTAACCCGGGATTTAAGAAGTGGAATCAATTGAATACATCAACTGGATTGTTCGTAACTCTGACCCTGGACCGTCCTCTTAATATTGTTAACACCCAAAGTATTTCTCATTGCTTGACTACATCTCCAGCACTTTAATTACTGCGTTTTAGTTATAAAAACTCTTATAACCATTGGAAAAAGACCCCTGGATAGTTTGTTAGAAATTGTTTACTAAGTGTTAGTCTGCACAGTCCTCGTGGGAACGATACTCGACTTTGTCACTTTATTACTTGGCGACCGCGTATACTTGCGTGTGCGTTTGGGAGCAACAAGCAACAATTCAATCTTGGAAAATTTAAAGTATTCAAGAAGAACTCGAAGGAGAATTCTGGGAAGAGGAATATAGTTGACAGTCCAGACTACTTAGGTTGCTTTAATTATTTCCAGAAGGATCATACTGTCATGGATTGTCCTATGTGGGAAATTGAGTGGATGAAGAACAGGGCTTCAAAGGAGGAAGAAAAAGAGAATACCAAAGACTAAGGATAAGGACAAAAGAAAGACCAGACGTCCACCGAACTTCAGAGCTGAAAGAAGGAAGAAGAATGAGGCTTTCTATGCTACTTGGGGACCAACTGACAGTGAATCTGATGAAGGAAAGGAGTCTGATGATGAATCACCACTAGCACTGATGGGATTAACTCATGAGGACTCAAGTAATTTTGAGTCCTATGAAATCGTTGAGGGAATGAATCCCTTCAGACCTCCACTGTTTGAAGGAGTTCACTACAAATAGTGGAAAAGACTGATGAAGCTATATCTACAAGCAATGGACTACAGTCTCTAGGTAATTGTAAAAAGAGGTCCTCATGTACCGGTGAAGAGAGCTGCAAATGGGTCCTTGGTGCCAAAGATGGTGGAAGAACTAGATCTGGAAGATCTGGATTGGCTTCAAGCAAATGCTAAGGTTAAGCTGACTTTGAAGAATGGGATGACCTTCGATGTTCTTGCCAAAGTGTCAGAATGCACTACAGCCAAGGAGATGTGGGAGAAGCTGAAGGAAATCTATAATAAAGATAGTTAGAAGAAGGATGCTGCTCTCATGGCTACTGATGAGGAAGAGTCTGCTCATGCAGCTGAAGTAAGTCTCTCTGATCTGAAAGAAAACTTGTACACCTATTCACATAAGAGTCTTGCTTTAATAACTGCCACTTTAATTGAGGGTTATGAAAAGTTAAAAGCTAAGAAGGACCAACTATTAGAGTTGTGTCTAAACTAAAAATAAAATGCAAGAACCTGAAAGAATCTAATGCTGAACTTGAAGAAACTAATACTTCTCAAAGTGGACAGGCACATGTATCAAATGCTAAAATCTCAGAACTTGAACTAGAAATTTAAAAATTGAGAGAGGCCAGTGGAAGACTAACAATCAGTGAAGTTCAAACCTTTCTTAAAAATGAGCTAAAAAGGACAAATGAACTTCTTTATCTGGAAACTAAAAAGAACAGAGTGCTCAAAGAAAAGTATGAAACAACTGATTATGAACTTACCAGGCTTACTAAATGGAATAACTCTTCTGAAGCAATAAACTTGGTTCCTAAAAATCAGAACATTGGAAAGAAAGGTTTAGGCTATAGAAAACCACTGCCACCTTATAACCCAATAAGCAAATATGTTGGACTTCCCTATAATATGCAATGTACTTTTTGTGGTAAAACAAGTCATTATAAAGAAATTGCATGGTAGTTAGAAAGGCTAAAATAAAGAACAAAAGATTTGTTGTACCTGATTGGGCTAAGAAGGATTTAATTCATCTATTCTCTTATAAGAAAGGACCCAAGCTTGCCTGGGTTCCTAAAACTAACCCTTAATTTGTTTTGCATGATGGCGTAAGAGTGAATAAACCAAGCTGGATTCTTGATAGTGGTTGTTCAAGGTACATGACTGGAGATAGACGAAAATTTCTCTCACTCGCAGCATTTCAAGGAGGCAGTGTTGCCTTCGGGGGAGGAAAAAGTGGTCAGGTTGTTAGTGTTTGTAAAGTTGGGAGATTACTGGATCATGCAATTGAAAATGTGTATTGTGTTGATGGGTTGAGACACAACTAGCTAAGCATCTCTCAGCTATTTGACAGAGGAATAAAGTTAGCTTCTCATATATAGGATGTATTGGGAAGAATCTACAGAGTGGGGAAGTTGTCATGGAAGGAAAGAGATTGAACAATGTGTACAAAGCTTCATTAGGTTCTCTTTCTGAAAATAACTTGACTTGCTTAAATTTTCAATAAACTGACTCACAGTTGTAGCACAAGAGACTGGGACACACAAGTTTATCTCAGCTAAATAAACTTGCATCAAAGAAATTGGTTCGTAGATTACCTACCTAGAGGTTTGATGATATCAAAATGTGTGATGCTTTTGTCAGGGGAAATATGTGAGATCATCTTTCAAGTCAAAGAAAATGATAAGCACTTCTAAACTACTGGAACTGGTACACATGGACTTGTGTAGTCCAATGAGAGTCATAAGTAGAGGAGGAAAGAGGTTCATGTTTGTGATATTTGATGACTACTCAAGGTATCCATGGACTTTGTTATTGACTTCGAAGGATGAAACATTTGATAACTTCAAGGATTGGGCTGGTATTGGGCAGAAGAGGCGTGGTTTGGAACTTATAAGCATTAGATCTGATCATGGCACGGAGTTTGAGAATGCTAAGTGTTATTTCCCACGATACACCACTTTACTGTTTTAAGGACCAGTTCCATAAAATGTGTTCCTTACTAAACTATATGCGGAATTAAAACTGTAAGTAAATGAACACCAGATATTAGCGTGGAAAAACCCCTTGACTCGGGATCAAAAAACCACGACCTACTTCTCAAGTAGGATTTCAACTTCACTATGTAAAAAGACCCACTTGGTTACAGACTCCTTGTTACTAACCTAGGACTAACTCTAATCCTTTAGTGATCTTTCTCACGATCTGTGAAGTTGTATCAAGTCCACGACTTGAACCAGAAAGTTTACAACTCGATTATTGCCTACTACAGTTGAACTAAGACTTGAACTTTTACAAGATTCAATCTAAGGAACAGGTTCTAACTTAGTTCTACTGTAGCTAACTGATTACACAAATAAGCTAATGACTCTTTTCAGCTTTTGCTCGATGCTATCTGTATTTGTGCACGTTTCTATGGCTGATATGCTCCACGTTTTTATAGCTCCAGCAGCCAAGAAGTCATGAGCAATTAGAACTCCAAAGCTCCCATGAGTTTGAGTCCTAATTGGATTCTTCTCTTGAGAATCCGGATCTTCTATCCTTTATCCTTTGTTTATGCAATCTTTTCGTATCCGTTTAGACCTGCATAGTTATCAGATAAATATTAGTTTTAGGATAATTAATAATATCTCAACTTAAACGATTTAGCATGAATTATCTATTTAGCTGCAGTGATTCAAAGGAACAGGTCCTTTGAATCCGTTCCTCAGTCATCAGTCAAAACTCCAAGCTTATCCAAGCTAACATTTTCCCCCTTTTTGATGATGACAAATTCATAAGCATAGCTGCATATCCTTAATGTCCTGAAGTACAACTTAAGCTCAAAAACAATCAATCAGTGGAGAGTTTATCATTAAGGAACAGATTTTCAATTAGGTATAACTTCATGCAAAATCAGACTTACTCTCCCCCTTTTGGCATCATTGAAAAGGTTGCATAAAAAGAATATAACTCAAGTGTTAGAATTAATCAGCACATGGCCATTGAGGCAACTCAAAATGCAAACATAAATCGGATTAAAGCAACTGCAAAACAATGATATTAGCCATCAAAGGCAATTCATTTAATCAAAAGGTGAAACCAGGGGATACAAGCAAGTACTACAGAATTATTCAAAGACTAGAGAAGGAAAAGACTAAGGCACTAGACTAGGCTAAATCCCACTGGACAAAAGATGGCTTATGGCTAAGGTGGTCAGGATGTGGAAGGACCAGGTCCCTGAGACTTGTTAAGCAACTCAAACATCTGCTTGAGCATTCCCTCATGGTATCCTTTGCTTTTGTGGCCTCTGCCTTCCATTAATTCTTCTCCTCTTCCAACCTTGCTATTTTAGCAGCCTGAACAGCAACCTGTTGCCTAAGTGCCCTTACCTTGTTGTTCAAAGGCTGCCTCCCAACACCAGCCTGTGGAGGATAAGCTTGAACAAGCAAATCACAACTAATCAGTGTGGCACAGCCAAATTTTTCCTTCTTAGTAGCCTTCACACCCCTTCCAAGGGAATTTTCAATTTTGCAAAACACATCAGTTAAGATGAACCCAAACGGCAAGGAATGCTTTCTCTTCCCAGCTATCACCCTTTTTATCAGGTGGATCATAAAACTGGGCCAGTTGATCTGCTTTTCAGTGTCCAACAGTTCCATAAGGACCAGGTCCCTGAAACTGGCAATCCTCTTTTTTCCTGCCTTGGCATCACATTTTGTTCACAAACTCGAATAACCCTTGGTGCTGTGGGTGCATCTCTTCTTCTGCACAGCCCTGGGTTTCTCTTCCCCTTCATTCTCAGCAAACTTCCTAGTGATCTCAAATCAGTTGGCAAGTTTGTCAAGTCAGGCCATACCTTCTTGACATAGCTGTCATACCCAGTAAAAGGAATACCCAACAGCTCACCAAGTTCCCTGGTATCAAATATAATCACATTTTCATTAACAGAGGTAGTAATTCTGTCACCTCTGATGGAGCAGTTCTTGTAGAACTCCTGCCACCATCCCCTTTGCACATCTACCAGAAATCTGAAGGACCATGTCCCTCCAGCCCTGAGCATGCAGTTTTTGAAACAACCATAGCATCCCTTCTTCTTGTACATCAGACAGTACTCTACCTTCAACACTTCCTAGTTAGCATATCATCATGACACCAATGAACCATATTTTC